>VDFB02075321.1:435346903-435364896 GCA_007258455.2 Sequoia sempervirens
CTTTTGGGTATTGGCCTTCACACTTGTTGCTTACCGCTTACCTACCTTTTGATAAGGCATAAGCCATTCTTCCAACCTACAATCCTTGAAACCCTTTTGGGTATCAACATATGGGTTTTCAGCATACTTCATACTTCACTTTTTGATAAGTCATAAGACTTATCACCAACCTTCAATGCTTGGCAAGGTAAGGCTTAAAGCAACTTGCAAAAGCTTTATGTCTGACACTTTTTGAACTTCCCACATTCTATCTTCTTTTTGTTTGTACATTCAGTATGAGGTATGATTGAAGCCTGAAGTATGACACCTTTTAGACTTTACTCATTATTTCTTCATTTCTTTGAGGCATTCAGTATAAGGTATGACCAAAACCCAAAGTATGAAAGCCCGATTGGACTTAGCTGAAATAGACTATCTCCTTCCTTCTTTAGCAAGTGATATAAGGTAACCCCTAGGATCGATGTTCAGAACCAGATTAGACTTGCACAAACACTCTAACTCTTCTTTCTTCTTGCAAGTGGTATAAGGTAAGCTTGAGGCTCAAAACCTAAACTTTGGAAACTTAAAACAACCTCTCAATCCAACCATCATGACTACCCTGTGATGCCCTTTGGACATCAATCAACAAATCCATATCAGATATCACTCAAATATCCTTTGAATTCAATGACAATAATATTTCCAAGATCCCTAAAAAAAAAAAGGTGTTGAAGACTTTAGCATGCAGGAATATTTGAATCAAATTAATCAATGTGCAAATATGTTGTGTATAAATGGACCTTGTTTGATGTTCCTAGTAGAAGTTGATAATGTGTGAAGTTTAGTACACTTTTTCTAATTGATGTTATTCTAATTTGGTGTACTACACTTAAAGCTCCAGAAAAGAAAATTTCAATATTTTTCCAAAACATTTACTATGCATCCTCTACGAAAAAGTTGAGGCATTTTTTCTGCATCTCTCCATAGAAAAGGTTTTTTCCATGCAGTTCAGAAGTCAAGTTGATCATAATGTGAAGGTATTATGTCCAATTTTTCAAGTCTTTACATCTTTTGAAGTGGAACATATTAGTTTTTGATTAGGCTTAGTAAATATATGTTAAAGGCTTGTTGAAATGTTTTGCATTTCTCTGAAAGAAAAAGTTTTGTCCATACAGATATATGGGAATGCTATCTTGGTGTATACGATGATTTAAAAGATCTATAACAATGCCTATCCTTTTTTTAGAACATTTTTTGGGGTACATATACCAATTGGTGCTTGAACATATTATATGAGTTGGATTGCTTTGCATGTGGTATGTTTGGTTGCTAGATTTCAAGTCAATCCTAAGCAATATCATGAGAAGGATATAAAAAGATTCTTAAGATATTTGAAGGGTACTCTAGATTATGGCCTATGGTACAAAAGGATCAAAATTTCTCTTTGAGTTCCTATACTGATGCTAATTAGGTAGGTTGTGTAGATGACTAGAAGAGTACAAATGGAAGTGCAGGGTAAAAGAACAAAGCTATGTCACACTTTCAATCAACTAAATAGTTCAAAGCGAAATTGTTTCGACATAAAAAGTTTTAGTCGAACCAATTTCACCTGAAACCACATGACCTATATGTGGCACATAGAGTTTCAGGCAAAACCCTTTCACCCAAAATCATAGAATTTGAATTTTTCCCTTTGTCACATCGAAATGTGGCTTATTTTATGACCAGGGTTTTGGTAGAAAGGGTTTTAGTTGAAACTCTTTCTACCGAAACCCTTTCTACCAAAAATATCCATGTGACATCCTAGTTGGTAGCCAACTCAACTTTTTTCAAAATTTTCTAAAACTTTTAACTTCAACTAATTATTTCTTTAGTCAGAATGATGTTTTAAAAAAAAAGAAAAATACCCTTTTGTAGAGCTCATAATGGTAAATCTGAATATGTATTTTTTTAATATTTTGATTAGTTTTAATATATTTTATTTTTAAAATAATGCAAGTAAGTTGTTAAAGTTAAAAAAGAGGCTGATTAGAAATTAAAAAAAATAGTAAAACATATAAAAAAAATTGAAAAATATATGGTGCACTAGAGGAGAGAGTCCTCTCCAAAAGGGTATAATTTTTTTTGAAAATGATTAAAAAAATAAACAATAGTTGATGTTAAATGAAAACTGTCAAATTTTGACAAGTTTGACTTTAAAATGATATTACGAGAAAAGCGTAGATCAAAATTTCATTTTTTTTCCATGCACTAGATATTGAAGTTACCTATTTGGAAAAAAAAGGGAAAATGAAGTTTTTTTTCTATTTGTTTCTTGACGTCAAGCGAAGGTCATTTTTTCTTGAAATTTTTAGCATTGAAATCTCTTAATTGATAAAAAAATAATCTAACAAATTCTAAAATCTAAAAACTACGAGGAATAAACTTCATCAATATTTCTACCTTTCATTAGTTTACATCATTTTGAAATTCAAAACATAAAGACCACTTTTATGTGGTTGAAGTTCAGAATTTTTTTTTTTGTTGGCCGATTCCTTTATAAAGTGTGGCATAGGTTTGTGCTTTTACCCTACATTCTTTTTGGGAGACAGATTGGTCTCATGGTTCAGTAAAAAAGTAGGATTTAGTGTCTTTTTCCACAACATAAGCAAAATATATTGCTACAACATCTTGCTACACTCAGGTGCTTTAGATGAAGTAGAATTTAAAGGATGTAAAGGTGGTGTATGATGAACCTATTCCTATACTGTGTGATAATACTGTAGACACCGAAATCTGGTTTAGGCCTACGACTTCAGTATTCTTCATATATTCGTATTCTTCATGGTCATGATTAAATAATGTTAATTATTTAATTATTCACTTTAACTTTAATTCTTCTATTAATTAAATAATCTTAGTATTTATTAATTCTATTTTCTTTATTCTATACGTTAATTAAATAGCTTTTTATTTGTTAATATTTACTATTATTAACCTTGTCTTTCTTGTCAAATTAAATAAATTCTTATTTAATTTACTCTTTATCATACTTCAACTATAATTAAATAAATTCTTTATTTATTTAATTATTCATTTAAATCCCTTCATCACTTAATTAAATAAATCTTATTTATTTAATTATTCTCTAAAGATCAAGTCTTGAATTAAATGAATTATTTAATTCATTAATTCTATTTTAACACATTCTTTTATATTTTAGATAATTATGAGAGTTATCTAAGTATTCACTTTTACTCGACTCGACATCTATTTTAATCGCTCAGTTAACTCTTGATTTGATATCTGAGTGGCGTTCTCGAGTAATCTCTTCATCAGATCATTCAATCGTCCAGTTCTAACTCATTTGCGTGTACATGCAGATTAATTAAATATTGCTATTTAATTAATTAAACTTTGTGCGTGCATTCGAACAAGAGTTGCTTTAATCAATCTTTATCTTTTTCATGCAAAGATATTTCTTCTGTTTTCGAATACCAAACTAAAGATTAAATCATTTATTTAATCTTTAATCCTATTCCTAGTTTGTATCACTCATGTCACTTCTGACAGATATCACAATGCATGTCTAATCTTTTGATCTCAACCATCCGTTGATCTTTCGATCTTGGCCTATCATTCAAATAATCAATTTTCTATAAATTGATCTGTCATTCTTCATTCTAATCTCTCTCAAAAACTCTCTTGCGAAATCTTATGACTTTTGAGAGCACTCAATCCTGAATCTTCGATATTTTGCTAATCACTATCTTAGGCTATACTTTGATGAATTACAAGAAATCTGAGGGCAATTATACCACACAAGCAAAATGGAGAAGGGAAATTGAGATGAATCATGGAAATACGTTTGAAATTGGTGAGATTGTTTCAGTTTGTTTACGTTTTACTTTCCTATGTTCTTTGTTGGTTAACATTAGATTTGCATATTAGATTTAGTATTGCATGTTTGCTTCTAATATGTTTCTTGTGCACTTTCTTGGCATTACATTTGGTGAACCCGACGTGAAGACACCATCTTCGTGAATCCGTAGATCTTTTATTTTGGTTTTTGCAGATTTTTCGTACGAAACGACGCATCAGTTTGATGAAGCGACGCATTTGAATTCCTGAACTGCATCTGACACCAAAATGACGCATCTGACAATATACGATGCATCTGACAATTCCTGAACCACAATTGACTGGTGAATACCGAGCCACAATTGAAGAAAATATCGATGCATTTGACTGGTAACACAGCGACACAACTGACTGGTAAACTTTATTTCTGTTTTCAGAAATCTGAAATTTTTAATTGATTTGTGTGTTACTAATATCTGATTTTCAGTGTGTGGCCATTTGGAGTTAACAAGCTTTTGCAGGACGATTGACGAAGACGATATTGAAAACTACTAACGAGTTTTTCTGCAGGACGCTTGTCGAAGACTAGTTAATTTTGAAACAAATTGTTTGGTAGCTTAGAAAATCTTTCGTTTGGTTAAAATTAACAAGTGTCTACTATGTTTGGTGTGAAAGCACAAGTCTGGTTACCCTCACAACTTGGTAGATCGAAGTATCCTCTCCCCTTGCGCATCCGTGCGATCCTGGGTGTAAGAGAAACGGTTACCAACTCTAGAACTTGGGCATGTTCTGGTGGGAAAAAGTACTCACCCCAGGACGACTCAGACCGGTAGCACCCTAAACCCGAGGGACTTCCAGCTGGTATATAAAAGTGGGTTCTTGGGGAAAACCCAAGAATCACGAGTATGGTTCCGATGAGATGGATTCAAAAGGAGACTCTCACCATATGGATCATGCCCCATAAACGGAATGGCTATACTAAATACCTTTTTTTTTAGAGACCAACCTATTTGTGGCCGTTGCTTGGTATAGTGCAAGGTACAGTATCATGCCTAAAGATACTCACTACTGATCCCCTTGAGTAGAGATAACAATTCTTGGGAAGTCATTGCCCAAAGAATTTGAAATTGGTGTGCTCAAAAGACGTTAATGAGCCGTGGAGGGGAGCCAATGCCACCAAATTTCTAAGCTATCCGCTCTCAAGAAGGAAAGGTGTTTATCACCAATCCGGGGTATAATAGGTGGGCTATACCAAGTATACAAACCCTAGGCCTTTGGCCTATTAGGATGTGCTTGTTTGTTATCAATTTAAATGTTCTTTGAGTCCAAAATCAAAATTGAAAACACTTTGTTTTATGATTGTCTTTGATTGTCAGAATTTAATCACAGAAAACGGAGTTAGTTTTAATCTCATCACTAAAAATACATAGAGAGTCGCAATTGATTTTTAGAGTTGCATCTATTAAAACTTGAGTCGCATCTGTTATCAAGAGTCGCTTCTGTTGAATTTTGAGTCGCATCTGTTATCACGAGTAGCATCTGTTTAGCTGTGAGTCGCATTTGTCAGTATCAGTTGCATCTGTCTAGCATAGAGTCACATCTGCCAGTTAGCTTGCAATTGCTTTGCGAAAACCACATGCGTTATATTTTGAGTCGCAACTGTCAGTACGAGTCGCATTTGTTAGAAGGTTAGCTGCATCTATAAGAGTCAAACTAAACTTTACTAGAGAAATTCAATTGATCACTAGATAACCGCAACTGTTAACTTGAACCACATCTATGAAATCCCATGACGCATCTGTTTGATTATTAGAAAACTAGAATTCACAGTCACTATCCAGTCAACACGATTATACCAGTTTCGGTTGTCTTTACACAAACAGTCCTCGGACAGAAACCTAAAATGATTTTCTCAATTTTGCATCCTTTAGGTTCATTTAGTCATTACCATAGTTATCTTCATTCGGAGTTTAGTTTCATCTTAGATTACATATTACCTTGCATTAAACTTCTAGGAAGGTCACTTTTACAAACTTTAGGACTAGTTCACCATCTACACTCTAGAAAAGTCATAGTGTCAACGAAATTTGTCATTGAACCTAGTTTTATCAGTATATCCTTTGTCCTACACAAAGTCCTCCTAGCTCATCAGTCTAGTTAGGAAACTCAACTTGTCTTTGATCCTCATCCTACATTGGTTCCTTGACTTAAATTAAATTGACGCCTTGGTTAGACTTTAAGTATTTGGTCCCTTCATCTTAAGGTTTATAGAATTGATTATTTTAGAACCTTGCATAGACCTTGCATCTTTAGATCTTAGGCTAGTGTCATCCTAGAACATTCCTTATGTTGCATAGACCTTGCATCTTTAGATCTTAGGCTAGTGTCATCCTAGAACATTCCTTATGTTGCATAGACCTTGCATCTTTAGATCTTAGGCTAGTGTCATCCTAGAACATTCCTTATTTTGCATACGAAAATCCCAAAAAAATAGACTAGCGTCATACTATTCATAGATATAGTTTTGCATTTCCCACATATTGAGCTTGTCTTACATGGTTGAAACTAGGTCTAAGAGAAGAGAGAGAGAAAACATATCGAACCCAAACAAATTCATCAATCTATTTTCTTCAAGACCTCATAAGACTCTATTAGACAAATTCACCACTAGAAATACTCAAGGACATATTGCAGTAGAAGACATAGAGGTTGCCACACAGGACCCTGAGTTTGCCTCTTTCATAGATGAGTACCTAGCAAATGATCGACAATGATACTTAGCCAAAGTGCTAGCTGAAGGTGCTAACTTACCTCCAGGATTTGATATCAGCAACTTACAAACTCAACCTACACAAGGGACAAATACCACGACTGCTAGTACTACTATACCTCAGGTTAGCATGACTATGCCATCTAGCACATCTACACAAAGTACGACAGTCCATACGTCCCCATTTGGTACATCTAGCATGACATCAAGATTTAAGTTCACTGTAGGGGCTTCATCATCCACTTCCTTCGGTCCTCTTGTTGGGAGTAAAAGACCTAAAACTTCAGCCTCTACACCTTATTTCGGTGTCACAAGTTCATAATCAATAACCATACCTAACACTAGTATCACGAGCACCATACCATAGTTGATGGCCATACCTAGTGCTCCAGTCACTAGTACTATACCATGGATTACACAAACAGGGGGCATTCCCTCCTTCCAATATGGCAATCAGAATCCATTCACGCAGTTTCTGAGTCAGAATGTACTTTCCCAAACTGGTACTTAGAATCCTTTCACACAGATTCTGAATCAGAATCCATTCTCTCAAATTGGTGGACACCAATCATTTACACAAATTCCCAATCAAAACCCCTTTTCCCAAAGTGGTATTCAAAATCCGTTTACACAGATCCCAGGTCAACACTAGTTTATGCAGATTCCAGACCATAACACATTTACCAACATTCCGAATCCAAATCCACCTTAGATGCCAACGTTTAATCAAAACCCATCAAGAGACTTTGGATTTCAGAACACATACATGGATCCGCATAATCCCCCTAGCACATCTTTGACTCAAGTTGACGTCTTACAAACACGAATGCATGCATTACAAACACAAATGGATAACATGTCGGTGTCAACTAAGAAGTCATTTTCAACAAAGGACATATGCCCATTCCCCTTTGATAGATCATTGTACATGACCCCTTTCCCTCACAGATATGTCATACTGAATCTCCCTAAGTACAATGGAAAACGAAATCCAATAGAACATATAAGGGAATTTTCTACCATATGCATAGATGTAAACATATTTACGTATCTTATGAGACTATTTCCAAGAAGTCTTGTAGGAATTGCACTAGAGTGGTTTTCGGGTCTAGATTCTAGCATTAGATCTTGGGGTGAACTGGTTGAGAAATTTGTGGAGCAATTCTCCTTCAACATAGACCATGAGATAAATATAGCAACCTTGTGTCACACAATGCAAGACGAAGGGGAAACATTCATTGCTTTCTTCTAGAGATGGAGAACTATAGCTAGTAGGTGTCCTGTTGAGATACCCGAAAAACAAAAAGTTACAATGTTTCAAGAAAATCTTCATGCAAAACTCAGGAGTAACTTAAGGGTACATTGTTGTACATCTTTCTCGAAACTAGTGGAAAAAGGGGTTATAATAGAGAAGGATCTCATCGAAAAGGGAACTCAAGGCATCAACATCCAATAGAAACCCGATCGTACAAAACACCCCCACTGATAGAAACAGATTCTGGTCTCGCAACAAAAATGTCACCAATGATGGGGTGGTTGATGCTAAAACATTACAAGCAGGACCCCTCCTCACATTACAAGGACCTCATACTTTTGCCAACACGCTTAATGCTATCAATCAACCTCCTAACATGGTCCAAAATACTCAACATCCACAACCAAGAAGATTTCAAAAATGTGAGTTCACTCCCTTAGGGGAACCCATTGAGTCGGTGTTCAAACAACTGTTACAACATAATCTCATACAGCTGCAGGAACCAAGACAATACGATCTAGGACAATTTAAACCAGCTTGGTGGGATGACAATGCCTTTTGTGATTATCACAGAACTAAAGGACATAATTTACAAAACTGCTGACAACTAAAGAATATCATACAAGATCTTGTCGAAAAGAGAATTATTGAAGTTAGTGGACAAAAACAGAAGTCATCAAACACTGATCATCAAGTCTTTTCTGACCCACTACATGACCATGGGAAATGAACTGTCCCCAGTTTGAGTACTAAGACCAATATGTCAGCTAACTATGCCAGTGTCAAGCATGATTATAATAGTGGAAAAACCATTCATTTCCTTCGCGTTGCTGATGAAAATATCAATACCATTATTATCAATACTAATCCTAAGTGTGCGGTCAATACTTGTCATACTAAGTTCACTATCCAAGGCCCTCCATCGCAGCAAATACCTGAACCTTCCAAGTTACAATATAACCTTCTTGACCAGTTGGGGAAAACCCCAGCCCAAATCTCAATCTTGGAATTGTTGCGTATTTCCCTTGAGCATCGATCTATCCTTGATAAAGCTTTACAGAACACCACGGTCCCTAATGATCTTGATGTCAATCATTTCTAGGAAATGGTGGGCTACTTGACCAATAATCACCATGCCACGTTCTCTGAACAAGACTATGCAACTGAAAAGACGAACCACAATGATCCTTTACATCTAGAAGTCCTTGTTGATGACACCAAAGTTAGACAAGGTTTGGTAGATGGAGGAGCAGGGTTAAATCTGTGTACTTTAAAATTAATTAAGGATTTAGGTATCTTAGAAGCATGTGTATACATGACCAAGAGTATTGTCATTAAAGCTTATGATGATGAAGAAAGAAAATCAAAGGGAGTCGTAACACTTCCTATTAGAATTGGTCCTGCGGTGATGGAGAAAAAGTTCCAGGTCTTGGATCTCACCCTTCCTTATAACCTTCTGCTAGGTAGACCATGGATTCATGCCATGAAGGCAGTCCCTTCCATGTATCATCAGTGTCTTAAATACCCTTACAATGGAACACAAATAACTATAGATGGTGATCCAGATCCTTTCCAGTATTGCACCAATCTAAAGGAGATCCCCCAACGCCAAGTGCCAGTAAACCAAGAGGCCTCATCATCCAATTCATCTTCCTATGTTGATCCATCCACACTTACTCGAACACCTATTTCACCCTCAGTTCCTATCACTCCTAGGGTTGAGATCCAAGACAAGGGTTGTGGAGAGTATTACATGAAAAATTCTTATTATGTTAGCCATTTGATTCCTCCTAAGTCATACGGTTTACCTACATCGGATAGGAGACAATCTATGGTCACTATACACATTCCTCCCACAACAACTTTTAATAAATGGGGTGAATTAAGCAAAGAGGCCGTAAATACAAAAGATGTCACTTCCTGGCTATATAGGGAAGATGATGAGAAACCCCTCTTAATTGCTCATATTCCTACAAATCTATATGGAAAGGGTTTCAAAATCATGCAAAGCAAAGGATATGATGGAAAGAGTGGTTTAGCCTTAAACCAAGATGGCAGGATTGAACCAATATCTATTTCTCAGTGGCCAAAAGGAGTAGGGCTAGGGTTTCAACCAATTCAAATTGACGTTCCTAGTACCCCATTACCCTTACTTGAGGAAGTAAGCACTTCAGAAGATATTAAGACATCTCACGAACCAGTGGACCAATATCATTATGACTCCCCCGACTCTAACGATTATGAGTGGGATTCCCTATCCTCTACTTCTTCCATGGACCTTGACAAGTTATTTGGTGAACTTGACTTGATGTTAAGTTCCTCACCAAACCCCTTGAATTCCTATCCACCAAAGAAAATGACAAAGGAGGAGTGGTTTAAACACTACTATTGGGAATCACTTGATCCTACCTCGTGGCAACATGACCCACCTATTTCCGATAGTCAAACCTTGGCATTAGGCCCACCTATCCATCCACCTAGACCCAAACCTAAGAGCAAAAGGGACCTAGTACAAGAATTTTGTAACCACATGAATAATTCAATCTTCACCTTGATTCCATTAAACTTCAATAACTCCGACGATGACATGCCCTTAGTCTATCCCCAACTCATTGATTGGGATCAACAAGACACACCCGTCTTAGACATTTTTGAGAACGACAAAGGAATTGCTGAGTTCTTGGGATTATGAGAAGGCATACCAAATGGTGATCATAAGGCTAGTTTTACTATTGACTTGGACAATAAAGCATATTTTGGGGAATCTATTCAACCCTCCAGTCGCAAAAATGAGAAAAAGAATAAACACAATAAAAAGGATGAGTCTCTAGGTGAAAACTGAAAGGCACCTTTAGACAACGAAAAAGTAAAAAGAAAGGATGCATCTAAAGGTGAAAACCCCTCTAAGGCACCTAAGGATGGAGGTTTGAACATTTTCCCCATTGCACATGAAAATTCACCCATGCTCATTGAAGAATTAGTAGAAGTCAACATAGGTACTAAAGAGAATCCTCGACTGGTTCATTTTGTAGTGTCATTGACAACAGAAGAGCAGCCAGAGTTCCATAACTTCTTTGCACAGAGATAGATAAATTTTGCTTGGTCATATGCCGACATGCCAGGGTTGGATCTTGATCTTGTTCTACATCATTTTCCCTTATGACCAGGTGCCAAACCAGTGAAACAAAAATTGAGAAAAATGCACCCACAGATTGCTTTGTTGGTCAAGGCAGAACTCAAGAAACTCTTAGACATTGGTTTCATCAGATCTATCGACTATGCAGATTGGATTTCCAATCTTGTACCAGTCACTAAACCAACTGGGGGCATCTGCATCTGCACTGATTTTAGAGATATCAACAAAGCTTGTCCTAAGGATGACTTTCCTTTGCCTAACATAAACATCATAGTTGACATGACAGCAGGATATGAGATGTTGTCCCTTATTGATGGATTTTCAGGATATAACCAGGTTAAAATTGCAACTGAAGACCAACCTAAGACGACTTTCACTTGTCCTTGGGGAATTTATTACTAGAATTTTATGCCCTTTGGACTCAAGAATGCTGGAGCAACCTATCAACTAGCCATTACTACTATCTTTCATGATCTAGTACACACTCTTATGGAGGATTATGTCGATGACCTTATTGCAAAATCCAAGACAAGGGCAGAACATTTACAGGTTTTAGATAAGATATTTCAGAGGCTAGAGAAGTATAAAGTGAGACTTAATCCAAAGAAATGTATGTTTGGAGTCAAGTTAGGAAAGCTGTTAGGTTATATCATCTCTAGACAAGGCATTGAAGTGGATTCGGCTAAGGTAAAAGCAATCATGGACATGCCTCCATCCACTAATCTTAGTCAACTAAGGACATTACAGGGAAGGTTGCAATCTATCAGAAGATTTATAGTGTAGTTAGCAGATAAGACACATTCTTTTCAACATCTACTTAAGAAAGGAGTACCCTTTGCATGGACAGCTAAATGTGAAGAATCTTTTCAACTGATTAAAGAATATTTACTCACACCACCTGTCTTAATGCCACCTATTGAAGGAAGACCATTGATTCTTTATATTACGGCAACCCATTCATCACTTGGAGCATTGCTTGCACAGAATGACGATGAAGGTCATGAAAGGGCAGTCTATTATATTAGTCAAACTTTGGTAGGTTATGAGCTCAACTATAGTACCATTGAATGTGCCTATCTTGTAGTAGTATTTGCTACTCAAAAATTGAGGCACTATATGCTAAACCATCAAACAATGTTGATTGCTAAAATAGATCCTCTGAAATATCTCTTTAGCAAGGCAACATTAATAGGATGACTGGCCAAATGGGTTATGATACTTAGTGAGTATGATATCTAGTATGTAGAAAGAAAGGCTATTAAAGGATAGGTCATTGCTGATCAGTTAGTTGATGCACCCACATAGGTAGATAATCCATTAGTTACAAACTTTCCTGATGAGTTCATATTCACAATTGACACAAACATAACATGGAAACTGTACTTTGATGGCTCACATACAAATCATGGTTCAGGGGTTGGTATACTGTTTATTACACCATAGGGTGATTCCATCCCTAAGTCATTCAGGATTGCATTCCCATGCACTAACAACATAGCAGAGTATGAAGCTCTAGTGATAGGGTTACGCATGGCAGTCAAGTGGAAAATTAAGATTTTACAAGTATATGGGGATTCTCAACTGGTAATCAGACAGGTAAATGATGATTATGAGACTAAGGATGAGAAGCTTGCTCCATACAAGCATGTGGCTGATAGCTTTAAAGAGTACTTTAACAAAGTCAAATTTCATCAAATAGCTCATGTTTTAAATAAGGCAGTAGACGCTATGGCTACAATTGCATCGCTTCTTGACATTCCTAACAATGTGCCTAAGTTTGAGTTCTTGGTAGAACAACTTTTTATCCCAGCCTACGATATCCCAGATTCTAAAATGGTGTGTGACATTGTTGGTCCAGATTTTGCATGGTACAAAGAAATCTATGATTACCTTCATGCCGAAGTCATACCCATCGGCCTATCAAATAATCAATGTAGGACATTCCTCCGTAAGTTAGCCAAGTACACCATCCTCAGAGACACCCTATATAGACATGCCTTAGATAATACCTTACTGAGATGTCTTGATTCTACTGAAGCACAAGCAACCTTGCATGGGGTGCATGAGGGTATATGTGGTTCCCATTCTAGCGGTCCTACCTTAGCCAAAAATATTATGAGATTGGGTTACTACTAGCCTACTATGGAAAAAAGACTCATATGTCTTTGTAACAAAATGCCGCCAATGCCAAGTACATGGAGACTTGATACATGCACCAGCACAGGAGCTCCATCCTATAACGTCACCATGGCCCTTTGCCCAATGGGGACTCAACCTCATAGGTAAGATCCACCCCACATCATCTAATGGACACAAATTCATTATCACTACCACTGAGTATTTTATGAAGTGGATTGAAGCCATTCCTATGACATACATTACCGGCACACAGATCTCTAAATTTATCTTGAACTATATCATCTGTCGGTATGGTGTCCCTCAGTCCATAATCACTGATAATGGTCACCCATTTAAGAACCAAGAAATTTTCCATCTGTGTGATGAATTTCATATCCAACATCACTTTTACACTCCATACTACCCACAAGGTAACGGCCAAGCAGAAGCATCTAACAAGACCATCATTAGAATCCTCAAGAAGATTGTCAATGATGCTGGTCATGACTGGCATTTACAGCTTAACCCTACCTTATGGGCTTATCGTACAAGTATTCGTACTCCCACTAGTGCTACTCCATATTCACTTGTATTTGGTTCTGAAGCTGTTCTTCCTATTGAGGTCGAGATTCCTTCCTTAAGGGTATCCCTGAAAGGCCACATTGATGATGAAGAGTATCGAGTATCGAGACTCCATGAACTAGAATTCCTAGATGAGCAAAGATAGAAGGCACTAGAACATCTTCAAGCATATCAGAATCGCCTTCGTCATAGCTATAACAGGAAGGTATTGAATAGAAACTTTGACATTGGTGACCTGGTTTTAATGGAGAACCCAAAGAATCAAGCAGAAAGAGAAAAACTAGGAAAGTTTGAACCAAATTGGTTAGGACCTTATGTTGTTACGAAAGCTTTTGGATCAGGAGCGTACCAACTCTCTACTCCTGAAGGGGAACCATTATCCTCACCAATCAATAGTATGCATATGAAGAAGTTCTACGCATAGCTTCTGGGAGCCTTTGTCTTAATTAGCAAAAATACAGAAAAATTAGAAAATCACAAAAATCGTTATCAAGGTGAAAACCTAGCAAATAGGCATTTTGGTAACATTGAAAAAATTAGATAATCTAGAAAATAGTAAAGACAAATCATTCATCCAATAGTGAAACCACTTCGGTGGCACTATGGATAGGTACCATGGTGAAAACCTGGCAAACCGACACCATGTGTAGTTAACTCTGCTCCTTTGTCTACTATTATTCTAATCATAGTCCTTATCATTGTACATAGTCCTTATCATTGTATATAATCCATGGTCCTGTACATAGTCCACTTCCTTGTACATATCCCTTATCCCTATATGTACTACTTATCCTTGTGCATATCCCTTATCTTTCATATCCATCGCTTGTATATACCATCTGTAATAAGTGGTAGTCTTTTCCATAACTTGGAACGATTGACATCAAGTGTGTTTCATATCCCCCATTTTACCCTATTCATAGTCAATTGGTCTTATACTCGACTGGGGGAAAACACTTGGCATGTGTCATATTGGTTCTTACATTGGCTATGTTGTAGACGTAAACCCATGGAAAATCCAAAAAACATTGCAAAATGTCTTGATAAAACACAAAAACATCAAAAAACTTCAAAAAGACAAAAAAATCAAAACATTTCGAAAATCCAAAAACAGCGTCAGAGTTAGTCACGCTTGTCAGTCTTTGTTGTTTGTCGAACTACGTTGCCTCTGTGACTGGACATAGGCAAGGCCATCTGCCGATGAGGTATTAGGTCAGTCTATTTAGGTTTGTCTGTATAAATCATGATTCAATCCATATGTCTATATGACAAGGTCATTGGTCATGTCGAACTATGAGGTCTCTACATGCATAACGTAGGCAAGGCCATCTGCCGATGTGCCCCCGAGGCCACACTAGGTCATTCCATTAGTGTTCGTCACATTCACTTTCATGCATGTCTTCTATTTGTAGTCAATCTTCTCAGTCAAGTCGAGTCAAACTACGAGGTCTCTGCATGTATAACATAGGCAAGGCCATCAATCGATGAGCCCCTGAGGCCATACTAGGTCAGTCCTTTAGGGTTTGTCATCACACACAGTCAATTGTCAACACATCATCTCAAGTCATGCATCAATCTGGTGAACAAGTTAGCAATGTCTCTAAGCCACATCAAACAACTTTCCAAACAAAATAATCAAAACAGATCAAAAAATGTCTACTATAGGATGTGTCCTTCCTAGAAATAGACATCATCATCATGGAAATCAACCTGTATCTTGTTCAGGATGAGTCCTTCCTGAATACTGATATCAACAAAACAATCTATGTCTTATACAGGATGAGTCCTTCCTACATAATTGACAAGATCAAACAATCAAACATAGCCTTAGACAGGTTATCACATCAACGACATCTAACTCAACGTCTTATACGATACATGTCTTTCTGAAACCAGGCTTTGTCATGCCATATACAGATAGTCATAACATTGAAACCAGACTCAAAGTCTTATCCGGTATGTGTATCTCCTACAACCAGGCTCTGTCAATTAATCCTTTTATCAATCAAAACAAATCAAACATATCAAGTTTTGGCAAATATTTTATTGGCTTATTGACTATGTGGCTTATTTATCTTGAATTGATGACTAGGAATTATGTTACTAGCTTTCTCAATGATGTCCCATGAAGGATTTAGAGAAGCAACGATGTATTAGAATTCTATTTTCTTTGACTGTTGTCTGTCGATTGTCTTTTAAATTTGATTTTTGAGTCATGTTACTAGTTTCCTCAAGGATGTCCCATGAAGGATTTAGAGGAGCAATGACGTCTCATGACCCGTCTTTTACTTTGATTGTTGTCTGTGGTTTGTCCTGACAAAAAGACTGGGGCAACTTGTGCCCTTAGTATGAGTTAATGACAATCCTTGTCTGCGACTATCTGTTATTAGCAAGTGGATGACCTTGCACACTTTGATTTATGTCATATCATGGTGTTTTTCTCCATTTGTATTAGTCCCGCCCAATGATGATAAAGTGCAATACCTTTTGTGATACAACGAAATATCAAAGATTGCTAATACTAACTTCTATCTCTTGTCTTTTGTTCTTTCTCAGTCTTTCTTTCCGCACTAACAATTCTTCTTTCTTGCATTATGACAGAGTCCTGTGACACAAAACAATATATATCATCCTGCATCAACATACATGTTAGAAATATACATGCATATAGGCATATTTCATATCTAGATCATCATGGCATAATAGACACTCATCATTAAATAATACATATCATAAGCATCCCATACGTAAAGCAACTATAAATACATGCATCACATTACATTTGTATAGCATCACATCTCGTATGCATCATACATATAACATCATATTGCATCTCATAATTTGTAAATTACATACATTACATAGAATCAACATTATCTCATTAGCTGCATAAACATCATAAAATACATATACTCATCCATTACATAGGCATATCATATAAAAATCACATGTATAAATAAAGACTGCATAATCAATACATAGAAATGCACATCATGAGAATCACTGCGAAAATCATATATATATATATCTCGCTCAACTATGTCACATCACAATGTCATAATGTATCAATAATACATGGAAGCCCGCAAGCTATAAGATTAAAATACAATGTCTCAATGAATCTCAAGTAGTATCCCTATCCTGAACTACCACTGCCATCATGCTTGGAGTGTGTGGGGGAATGATGATGGGAACCTGATGACCTCTGAGCTGAGGGAGGTCTGTCATATGGACCTGCTCTGTGTGGCTGCTCCACCCCCTCTGTGCTAGCTATCCTGCTATGGGTCTTGGATTGAGACTTGCTATTGTGTGCCTGTGAGAAACTGGGAGCCTATCTCTCTGGTGGAATCTCTGCCTCATACAAATCCTGATAGTATCTCTCCCTCTCCCCAGCTTTGACTAGCTCTCTAGCAAAAGCGGCTGATGGTCCTATACACAATGCCTTGAGCTCTATAAATCTCTACTCAGTCTCCTATCTCTAAACTATGGCCTGATCCCTATCCATCACTGCTCTATCCCTCTCCATCTGATATGCATCCCTCTCGGCCATCAAAACTCGCATCTTCTCCTCCAAGGATGCAACCTGAGCATGCAATGTATCTACATCTGGATCCACTGCCCCTGTCTCCTCATGTCTGTCCCTCACTCTCCTATCCTCCTCATCTAACTCCTCCAGGATCTGATCTTGAATCTCTCTCTCATGATCATAATCTCCCTCATCATCCTCCTAGTAGGCACCCAACAAACCCAGGGCATCAATTTCTGCCTCCTCTCTGCCTGCCTCCTCGACACCTGCCTCCTCCTCTATTGGGATGTCTAGAATGGCTGCCTCTACTGGATGCACCTCCTCTCCACCTCTCGCAATGTTCTCTCCACCTCTAGAAATATCCTCCTCCCCTCCTCTCCCAATGTCTAACATGGCCACATCCTCCTCTCCTCGTCCCTCCTCATGGATCGGTGACAATGGTGGCCCTCGTCCCCTCCGACCATGTATCCCTCTCCTGCCTCCACGCCATCCACCTCGACCATCATCTCCTCCATCACCATGGCCTCCTCTGCCTCCCCGACTTCTCCCTCTACTGTGTCTCCCTCGTGGACCTGTCCCTAGCCGCTCTACTGGTGCTGGCTACTCTAGATCTGTCAAAGGGATTGGCCTGTGCACTGCCCACCACTGGTTGTACTTTGCTGTGGTCCCTGGGTCCGCTGGACCATCCTTCCATCCCCATGGAAGTGCCTATAATGCATCAATATCTACCTCTACTATGGCTAGTGGAATCTCTGGCCCCCATAGTGGTACCTCTCATGAAGATCTT
>VDFB02075321.1:435364996-435588677 GCA_007258455.2 Sequoia sempervirens
TCCTCTACGAAAAAGTTGAGGCATTTTTTCTGCATCTCTCCATAGAAAAGGTTTTTTCCATGCAGTTCAGAAGTCAAGTTGATCATAATGTGAAGGTATTATGTCCAATTTTTCAAGTCTTTACATCTTTTGAAGTGGAACATATTAGTTTTTGATTAGGCTTAGTAAATATATGTTAAAGGCTTGTTGAAATGTTTTGCATTTCTCTGAAAGAAAAAGTTTTGTCCATACAGATATATGGGAATGCTATCTTGATGTATACGATGATTTAAAAGATCTATAACAATGCCTATCCTTTTTTTAGAACATTTTTTGGGGTACATATACCAATTGGTGCTTGAACATATTATATGAGTTGGATTGCTTTGCATGTGGTATGTTTGGTTGCTAGATTTCAAGTCAATCCTAAGCAATATCATATAAAAAGATTCTTAAGATATTTGAAGGGTACTCTAGATTATGGCCTATGGTACAAAAGGATCAAAATTTCTCTTTGAGTTCCTATACTGATGCTAATTAGGTAGGTTGTGTAGATGAATAGAAGAGTACAAATGGAAGTGCAGGGTAAAAAAACAAAGCTATGTCACACTTTCAATCAACTAAATAGTTCAAAGCGAAATTGTTTCGACATAAAAAGTTTTGGTCGAACCAATTTCACCTGAAACCACATGACCTATATGTGGCACATAGAGTTTCAGGCAAAACCCTTTCACCCAAAATCATAGAATTTGAATTTTTCCCTTTGTCACATCGAAATGTGGCTTATTTTATGACCAGGGTTTTGGTAGAAAGGGTTTTAGTTGAAACTCTTTCTACCGAAACCCTTTCTACCAAAACTATCCATGTGACATCCTAGTTGGTAGCCAACTCAACTTTTTTCAAAATTTTCTAAAACTTTTAACTTCAACTAATTATTTCTTTAGTCAGAATGATGTTTTTAAAAAAAATAAAAATACCCATTTGTAGAGCTCAGAATGGTAAATCTGAATATGTATTTTTTTAATATTTTGATTAGTTTTAATATATTTCATTTTTAAAATAATGCAAGTAAGTTGTTAAAGTTAAAAAAGAGGCTGATTAGAAATTAAAAAAAATAGTAAAACATATAAAAAAAATTGAAAAATATATGGTGCACTAGAGGAGAGAGTCCTCTCCAAAAGGGTATAATTTGTTTTGAAAATGATTAAAAAAATAAACAATAGTTGATGTTAAATGAAAACTGTCAAATTTTGACAAGTTTGACTTTAAAATGATATTACGAGAAAAGCGTAGATCAAAATTTCATTTTTTTTCCATGCACTAGATATTGAAGTTACCTATTTGGAAAAAAAAGGGAAAATGAAGTTTTTTTCTATTTGTTTCTTGACGTCAAGCGAAGGTCACTTTTTCTTGAAATTTTTAGCATTCCAAAATCTACTCTTAAATTGATAAAAAAATAATCCAAACAAAATTTAAAAAATCTAAAAAACTACAGGAATAAACTTCATCAATATTTCTACCTTTCATTAGTTTACATCATTTTGAAATTCAAAACATAAAGACCACTTTTATGTGGTTGAAGTTCAGAATTTTTTTTTTTGTTGGCCGATTCCTTTATAAAGTGTGGCATAGGTTTGTGCTTTTACCCTACATTCTTTTTGGGAGACAGATTGGTCTCATGGTTCAGTAAAAAAGTAGGATTTAGTGTCTTTTTCCACAACATAAGCAAAATATATTGCTACAACATCTTGCTACACTCAGGTGCTTTAGATGAAGTAGAATTTAAAGGATGTAAAGGTGGTGTATGATGAACCTATTCCTATACTGTGTGATAATACTGTAGACACCGAAATCTGGTTTAGGCCCTACGACTTCAGTATTCTTCATATATTCGTATTCTTCATGGTCATGATTAAATAATGTTAATTATTTAATTATTCACTTTAACTTTAATTCTTCTATTAATTAAATAATCTTAATTATTTAATTAATTCACAATTTTCTTTATTCTATCTGATTAATTAAATAAACGCTTTTTATTTAATTATGTTACTAATTAACCTTATTCTTCTTGTCAAATTAAATAAATTCTTATTTAATTTACTCTTTATCATACTTCAACTATAATTAAATAAATTCTTTATTTATTTAATTATTCATTTAAATCCCTTCATCACTTAATTAAATAAATCTTATTTATTTAATTATTCTCCAAAGATCAAGTCTTGAATTAAATGAATTATTTAATTCATTAATTCTATTTTAACGCATTCTTTTATATTTTAGATAATTATGAGAGTTATCTAAGTATTCACTTTTACTCGACTCGACATCTATTTTAATCGCTCAGTTAACTCTTGATTTGATATTTGAGTGGCGTTCTCGAGTAATCTCTTCGTCAGATCATTCAATCGTCCAGTTCTAACTCATTTGCGTGTACATGCGGATTAATTAAATATTCCTATTTAATTAATTAAACTTTGTGCGTGCATTCGAACAAGAGTTGCTTTAATCAATCTTTATCTTTTTCATGCAAAGATATTTCTTCTGTTTTCGAATACCGAACTAAAGATTAAATCATTTATTTAATCTTTAATCCTATTCCTAGTTTGTATCACTCATGTCACTTCTGACAGTTATCACAATGCATGTCTAATATTTTGATCTCAACCATCCGTTGGTCTTTCGATCTTGGCCTATCATTCAAATAATCAATTTTCTATAAATTGATCTGTCATTCTTCATTCTAATCTCTCTCAAAAACTCTCTTGCGAAATCTTATGACTTTTGAGAGCACTCAATCCTGAATCTTCGATATTTTGCTAATCACTATCTTAGGCTATACTTTCACGAATTACAAGAAATCTGAGGGCAATTATACCACACAAGCAAAATGGAGAAGGGCAATTGAGATGAATCATGGAAATACGTTTGAAATTGGTGAGATTGTTTCAGTTTGTTTACATTTTACTTTCCTATGTTCTTTGTTGCTTAACATTAGATTTGCATATTAGATTTAGTATTGCATGTTTGCTTCTAATATGTTTCTTGTGCACTTTCTTGGCGTTACATTTGGTGAACCCGACGTGAAGACACCATCTTTGTGAATCCGTAGATCTTTTATTTTGGTTTTTGCAGATTTTTCATACGAAACGACGCATTAGTTTGATGAAGCGACGCATTTGAATTCCTGAACCGCATCTGACACCAAAATGACGCATCTGACAATATACGATGCATCTGACAATTCTTGAACCACAATTGACTGGTGAATACCGAGCTGCAATTGAAGAAAATATCGACGCATTTGACTGGTAGCACAGCGACACAACTGACTGGTAAACTTTATTTCTATTTTCAGAAATCTGAAATTTTCAATTGATTTGTGTGTTACTAATATCTGATTTTCAGTGTGTGGCCATTTGGAGTTAACAAGCTTTTGCAGGATGATTGACGAAGAAAATATTGAAAACTACTAACAAGTTTTTCTGTAGGACGCTTGTCGAAGACTAGTTAATTTTGAAACAGATTGTTTGGTAGCTTAGAAAATCTTTCGTTTGGTTAAAATTAACAAGTGTCTACTATGTTTGGTGTGAAAGCACAAGTCTGGTTACCCTCACAACTTGGTAGATCGAAGTATCCTCTCCCCTTGCGCATCTGTGCGATCCTAGGTGTAAGAGAAACGGTTACCAACTCTAGAACTTGGGCCTGTTCTAGTGGGAAAAAGTACTCACCCCAGGACGACTCAGACTAGTAGCACCCTAAACCCGAGGGACTTCCAGCTGGTATATAAAAGTGGGTTCTTGGGGAAAACCCAAGAATCACGAGTATGGTTCCGACGAGATGGATTCAAAAGGAGACTCTCGCCATATGGATCATGCCCCATAAATGGAATACCTGTACTAAATACCTTTTTTTTTAGAGACCAACCTATTTGTGGCCGTTGCTTGGTATAGTGCAAGGTACAGTATCATGCCTGAAGATACTCACTACTGATCCCCTTGAGTAGAGATAACAATTCTTGGGAGGTCATTGCCCAAAGAATTTGAAATTGGTGTGCTCAAAAGACGTTAATGAGCTGTGGAGGGGAGCCAATGCCACCAAATTTCTAAGCTATCCACTCTCAAGAAGGAAAGGTGTTTATCACCAATCCGGGGTATAATAGGTGGGTTATACCAAGTATACAAACCCTAGGCCTTTGGCCTATTAGGATGTGCTTGTCTGTTATCAATTTAAATGTTCTTTGAGTCCAAAATCAAAATTGAAAACACTTTGTCTTATGATTGTCTTTGATTGTCAGAATTTGATCACAGAAAACGGAGTTAGTTTTAATCTCATCACTAAAAATACATAGAGAGTCGCAATTGATTTTTAGAGTTGCATCTATTAAAACTTGAGTCGCATCTGTTATCAAGAGTCGCTTCTGTTGAATTTTGAGTCGCATCTGTTATCACGAGTAGCATCTGTTTAGCTGTGAGTCGCATTTGTCAGTATCAGTTGCATCTGTCTAGCATAGAGTCACATCTGCCAGTTAGCTTGCAATTGCTTTGCAAAAACCACATGCGTTATATTTTGAGTCGCAACTGTCAGTACGAGTCGCATTTGTTAGAAGGTTAGCTGCATCTATAAGAGTCAAACTGAACTTTACCAGAGAAATTCAATTGATCACTAAATAACCGCAACTGTTAACTTGAACCGCATCTATGAAATCCCATGACGCATCTGTCTGATTATTAGAAAACTAGAATTCACAGTCACTATCCAGTCAACACGATTATACCAGTTTCAGTTGTCTTTACACAAACAGTTCTTGGACAGAAACCTAAAATGATTTGCTCAATTTTACATCCTTTAGGTTCATTTAGTCATTACCATAGTTGTCTTCATTCGGAGTTTAGTTTCATCTTAGATTACATATTACCTTGCATTAAACTTCTAGGAAGGTCACTTTTACAAACTTTAGGACTAGTTCACCATCTACACTCTAGAAAAGTCATAGTGTCAACGAAATTTGTCATTGAACCTAGTTTTATCAGTATATCCTTTGTCCTACACAAAGTCCTCCTAGCTCATCAGTCTAGTTAGGAAACTCAATTTGTCTTTGATCCTCATCCTACATTGGTTCCTTGACTTAAATTAAATTGACGCCTTGGTTAGACTTTAAGTATTTGGTCCCTTCATCTTAAGGTTTATAGAATTGATTATTTTAGAACCTTGCATAGACCTTGCATCTTTAGATCTTAGGCTAGTGTCATCCTAGAACATTCCTTATTTTGCATAGACCTTGCATCTTTAGATCTTAGGCTAGTGTCATCCTAGAACATTCCTTATTTTGCATACGAAAATCCAAAAAACATAGACTAGCGTCATACTATTCATAGATATAGTTTTTCATTTCCCGCATATTGAGCTTGTCTTACATGGTTGAAACTAGGTCTAAGAGAAGAGAGAGAGAAAACATATCGAACCCAAACAAATTCATCAATCTGTTTTCTTCAAGACCTCATAAGACTCTATTAGACAAATTCACCACTAGAAATACTCAAGGACATATTGCAGTAGAAGACATAGAGGTTGCCACACAGGACTCTGAGTTTGCCTCTTTCATAGATGAGTACCTAGCAAATGATTGACAATGATACTTAGCCAAAGTGCTAGCTAAAGGTGCTAACTTACCTCCAGGATTTGATATCAGCAACTTACAAACTCAACCTACACAAGGGACAAATACCACGACTGCTAGTACTACTATACCTCAGGTTAGCATGACTATGCCATCTAGCACATCTACACAAAGTACGACAGTCCATACGTCCCCATTTGGTACATCTAGCATGACATCAAGATTTAATTTCACTGTAGGGGCTTCATCATCCACTTCCTTCGGTCCTCTTGTTGGGAGTAAAAGACCTAAAACTTCAGCCTCTACACCTTATTTCTGTGTCACAAGTTCATAATCAATAGCCATACCTAACACTAGTATCACGAGCACCATACCATAGTTGATGGCCATACCTAGTGCTCCAGTCACTAGTACTATACCATGGATTACACAAACAGGGGGCATTCCCTCCTTCCAATATGGCAATCAGAATCCATTCACGCAGTTTCTGAGTCAGAATGTACTTTCCCAAACTGGTACTTAGAATCCTTTCACACAGATTCTGAATCAGAATCCATTCTCTCAAATTGGTGGACACCAATCATTTACACAAATTCCCAATCAAAACCCCTTTTCCCAAAGTGGTATTCAAAATCCGTTTACACAGATCCCAGGTCAACACTAGTTTATGCAGATTCCAGACCATAACACATTTACCAACATTCTGAATCCAAATCCACCTTAGATGCCAACGTTTAATCAAAACCCATCACGAGACTTTGGATTTCAGAACACATACATGGATCCGCATAATCCCCCTAGCACATCTTTGACTCAAGTTGACGTCTTACAAACACAAATGCATGCATTACAAACACAAATGGATATCATGTCGGTGTCAACTAAGAAGTCATTTTCAACAAAGGACATATGCCCATTCCCCTTTGATAGATCATTGTACATGACCCCTTTCCCTCATGGATATGTCATACTGAATCTCCCTAAGTACAATGGCAAACGAAATCCAATAGAACATATAAGGGAATTTTCTACCATATGCATAGATGTCGCTTATGACCCCACGTATCTTATGAGACTATTTCCAAGAAGTCTTGTAGGAATTGCACTAGAGTGGTTTTCGGGTCTAGATTCTAGCATTAGATCTTGGGGTGAACTGGTTGAGAAATTTGTGGAGCAATTCTCCTTCAACATAGACCATGAGATAAATATAGCAACCTTGTGTCACACAATGCAAGACGAAGGGGAAACATTCATTGCTTTCTTCCAGAGATGGAGAACTATAGCTAGTAGGTGTCCTGTCGAGATACCTGAAAAACAAAAAGTTACAATGTTTCAAGAAAATATTCATGCAAAACTCAGGAGTAACTTAAGGGTACATTGTTGTACATCTTTCTCGAAACTAGTGGAAAAAGGGGTTATAATAGAGAAGGATCTCATCGAAAAGGGGGAACTCAAGGCATCAACATCCAATAGAAACCCGATCGTACAAAACACCCCCACTGATAGAAACAGATTCTGGTCTCGCAACAAAAATGTCACCAATGATGGGGTGGTTGATGCTAAAACATTACAAGCAGGACCCCTCCTCACATTACAAGGACCTCATACTTTTTCCAACATGCTTAATGCTATCAATCAACCTCCTAACATGGTCCAAAATACTCAACATCCACAACCAAGAAGATTTCAAAAACGTGAGTTCACTCCCTTAGGGGAACCCATTGAGTCGGTGTTCAAACAACTGTTACAACATAATCTCATACAGCTGCAGGAACCAAGACAATATGATCTAGGACAATTTAAACCAGCTTGGTGGGATGACAATGCCTTTTGTGATTATCACAGAACTAAAGGACATAATTTACAAAACTGCCGACAACTGAAGAATATCATACAAGATCTTGTCGAAAAGAGAATTATTGAAGTTAGTGGACAAAAACAGAAGTCATCAAACACTGATCATCAAGTCTTTTCTGACCCACTACATGACCATGGGAAATGAACTGTCCCCAGTTTGATTACTAAGACCAATATGTCAGCTAACTATGCCAGTGTCAAGCATGATTATAATAGTGGAAAAACCATTCATTTCCTTCGCGTCGTTGATGAAAATATCAATACCATTATTATCAATACTAATCCTGAGTGTGCGGTCAATACTCGTCATACTAAGTTCACTATCCAAGGCCCTCCATCGCAGCAAATACCTGAACCTTCCAAGTTACAATATAACCTTCTTGACTAGTTGGGGAAAACCCCAGCCCAAATCTCAATCTTGGAATTGTTGCGTATTTCCCTTGAGCATCGATCTATCCTTGATAAAGCTTTATAGAACACCATGGTCCCTAATGATCTTGATGTCAATCGTTTCTAGGAAATGGTGGGCTACTTGACCAATAATCACCATGCCACATTCTCTGAACAAGACTATGCAACTGAAAAGACGAACCACAATGACCCTTTACATCTAGAAGTCCTTGTTGATGACACCAAAGTTAGACAAGGTTTGGTAGACGGAGGAGCAGGGTTAAATCTGTGTACTTTAAAATTAATTAAGGATTTAGGTATCTTAGAAGCATGTGTAGACATGACCAAGAGTATTGTCATTAAAGCTTATGATGATGAAGAAAGAAAATCAAAGGGAGTCGTAACACTTCCTATTAGAATTGGTCCTGCGGTGATGGAGAAAAAGTTCCAGGTCTTGGATCTCACCCTTCCTTATAACCTTCTGCTAGGTAGACCATGGATTCATGCCATGAAGGCAGTCCCTTCCACGTATCATCAGTGTCTTAAATACCCTTACAATGGAACACAAATAACTATAGATGGTGATCCAGATCCTTTCCAGTATTGCACCAATCTAAAGGAGATCCCCCAACGCCAAGTGCCAGTAAACCAAGAGGCCTCATCATCCAATTCATCTTCCTATGTTGATCAAGCCACACTTACTCGAACACCTATTTCACCCTCAGTTCCTATCACTCCTAGGGTTGAGATCCAAGACAAGGGTTGTGGAGAGTATTACATGAAAAATTCTTATTGTGTTAGCCATTTGATTCCTCCTAAGTCATACGGTTTACCTACATCAGATAGGAGACAATCTATGGTCACTATACACATTCCTCCCACAACTTTTAATAAATGGGGTGAATTAAGCAAAGATGCCATAAATACAGAAGATGTCACTTCCTGGCTGTATTGGGAAGATGATGAGAAACCCCTTTTAATTTCTCATATTCCTACAAATCTATATGGAAAGGGTTTCAAAATCATGCAAAGCAAAGGATATGATGGACATAGTGGTTTAGGCTTAAACCAAGATGGCAGGATTGAACCAATATCTGTTTCTCAGTGGCCAAAAGGAGTAGGGCTAGGGTTTCAACCAATTCAAATTGATGTTCCTAGTACCCCATTACCCTTACTTGAGGAAGTAAGCGCTTTAGAAGATATTAAGACATCTCACGAACCAGTGGACCAATATCATTATGACTCCCCCGACTCTAACGATTATGAGTGGGATTCCCTATCCTCTACTTCTTCCATGGACCTTGACAAGTTATTTGGTGAACTTGACTTGATGTTAAGTTCCTCACTAAACCCCTTGAATTCCTATCCACCAAAGAAAATGACAAAGGAGGAGTGGTTTAAACACTACTATTGGGAATCACTTGATCCTACCTCGTGGCAACATGACCCACCTATTTCCGATAGTCAAACCTTGGCATTAGGCCCACCTATCCATCCACCTAGACCCAAACCTAAGAGCAAAAGGGACCTAGTACAAGAATTTTTAACCACATGAATAATTCAATCTTCACCTTGATTCCATTAAACTTCAATAACTCTGACGATGACATGCCCTTAGTCTATCCCCAACTCATTGATTGGGATCAACAAGACACACCCGTCTTAGACATTTTTGAGAACGACAAAGCAATTGCTGAGTTCTTGGGATTACGAGAAGGCATACCAAATGGTGATCATAAGGCTGGTTTTACTATTGACTTGGACAATAAAGCATATTTTGGGGAATCTATTCAACCCTCCAGTCACAAAAATGAGAAAAAGAATAAATACAATAAAAAGGATGAGTCTCTAGGTGAAAACCGAAAGGCACCTTTAGACAACGAAAAAGTAAAAAGAAAGGATGCATCCGAAGGTGAAAACCCCTCTGAGGCACCTAAGGATGGAGGTTTGAACATTTTCCCCATTGCACATGAAAAGTCACCCATGCTCATTGAAGAATTAGTAGAAGTCAACATAGGTACTAAAGAGAATCCTCGACTGGTTCATTTTGTAGTGTCATTAACAACAGAAGAGCAGCCAGAGTTCCATAACTTCTTTGCACAGAGATAGATAAATTTTGCTTGGTCATATGCCGACATGCCAGGGTTGGATCTTGATCTTGTTCTGCATTTTCCCTTATGACTAGGTGCCAAACCAGTGAAACAAAATTGAGAAAAATGCACCCATAGATTGCTTTGTTGGTCAAGGCAGAACTCAAGAAACTCTTAGATATTGGTTTCATCAGATCTATCGACTATGCAGATTGGATTTCCAATCTTGTACCAGTCACTAAACCAACTAGGGGCATCCGCATCTGCACTGATTTTAGAGATATCAACAAAGCTTGTCCTAAGGATGACTTTCCTTTGCCTAACATAAACATCATAGTTGACATGACAGCAGGATATGAGATGTTGTCCCTTATTGATGGATTTTTAGGATATAACCAGATTAAAATTGCAACTGAATACCAACCTAAGATGACTTTCACTTGTCCTTGGGGAATGTATTACTAGAATTTTATGCCCTTTGGACTCAAGAATGCTGGAGCAACCTATCAACGTGCCATGACTACTATCTTTCATGATCTAGTACACACTCTTATGGAGGATTATGTTGATGACCTTATTGCAAAATCCAAGACAAGGGCAAAACATTTACAAGTTTTAGATAAGATATTTCAGAGGCTAGAGAAGTATAAAGTGAGACTTAATCCAAAGAAATGTATGTTTGGAGTCAAGTTAGGAAAGCTGTTAGGTTATATCATCTCTAGACAAGGCATTGAAGTGGATTCGGCTAAGGTAAAAGCAATCATGGACATGCCTCCACCCACTAATCTTAGTCAACTAAGGACATTACAGGGAAGGTTGCAATCTATCAGAAGATTTATAGTGTAGTTAGCAGATAAGACACATTCTTTTCAACATCTACTTAAGAAAGGAGTACCCTTTGCATGGACAGCTAAATGTGAAGAATCTTTTCAACTGATTAAAGAATATTTACTCACACCACCTGTCTTAATGCCACCTATTGAAGGAAGACCATTGATTCTTTATATTACGGCAACCCATTCATCACTTGGAGAATTGCTTGCACAGAATGATGATGAAGGTCATGAAAGGGCAGTCTATTATATCAGTCAAACTTTGGTAGGTTATGAGCTCAACTATAGTACCATTGAATGTGCCTATCTTGTAGTAGTATTTTCTACTCAAAAATTGAGGCACTATATGCTAAACCATCAAACAATGTTGATTGCTAAAATAGATCCTCTGAAATATCTCTTTAGCAAGGCAGCATTAACAAGATGACTGGCCAAATGGGTTATGATACTTAGTGAGTATGATATCTAGTATGTAGAAAGAAAGGCTATTAAAGGACAGGTCATTACCTGATCAGTTAGTTGATGCACCCACATAGGTAGATCATCCATTAGTTGCAAACTTTCCTGATGAGTTCATATTCACAATTGACACAAACATAACATGGAAACTGTACTTTGATGGCTCACATACAAACCATGGTTCAGGGGTTGGTATACTGTTTATTACACCATAGGGTGATTCCATCCCTAAGTCATTCAGGATTGCATTCCCATGCACTAACAACATAGCAGAGTATGAAGCTCTAGTGACAGGGTTACGCATGGCAGTCAAGTGGAAAATTAAGATTTTACAAGTATATGGGGATTCTCAACTGGTAATCAGATAGGTAAATGATGATTATGAGACTAAGGATGAGAAGCTTGCTCCATACAAGCACATGGCTGATAGCTTTAAAGAGTACTTTAACAAAGTCAAATTTCATCAATTAGCTCATGTTTTAAATAAGGCAGTAGACGCTATGGCTACAATTGCATCACTTCTTGACATTCCTAACAATGTGCCTAAGTTTGAGTTCTTGGTAGAACAACTTTTTATCCTAGCCTACGATATCCCAGATTCTAAAATGGTGTGTGACATTGTTGGTCCAGATTTTGCATGGTACAAAGAAATCTATGATTACCTTCATGCCGAAGTCATACCCACCGGCCTATCAAATAATCAATGTAGGACATTCCTCTGTAAGTTAGCCAAGTACACCATCCTCAGAGACACCCTATATAGACATGCCTTAGATAATACCTTACTGAGATGTCTTGATTCTACTGAAGCACAAGCAACCTTGCATGGGGTGCATGAGGGTATATGTGGTTCCCATTCTAGCGGTCCTACCTTAGCCAAAAAGATTATGAGATTGGGTTACTACTAGCCTACTATGGAAAAAGACTCATATGTCTTTGTAACAAAATGCCGCCAATGCCAAGTATATGGAGACTTGATACATGCACCAGCACAGGAGCTTCGTCCTATAACGTCACCATGGCCCTTTGCCCAATGGGGACTCAACCTCATAGGTAAGATCCACCCCACATCATCTAATGGACACAAATTCATTATCACTACCACTGAGTATTTTACGAAGTTGATTGAAGCCATTCCTATGACATACATTACCGGCACACAGATCTCTAAATTTATCTTGAACTATATCATCTGTCGGTATGGTGTCCCTCAGTCCATAATCACTGATAATGGTCACCCATTTAAGAACCAAGAAATCCGTCATCTGTGTGATTAATTTCATATCCAACATCACTTTTACACTCCATACTACCCACAAGGTAACAGCCAAGCAGAAGCATCTAACAAGACCATCATTAGAATCCTCAAGAAGACTGTCAATGATGCTGGTCATGACTGGCATTTACAGCTTAACCCTACCTTATGGGCTTATCATACAAGTATTCGTACTCCCACTGGTGCTACTCCATATTCACTTGTATTTGGTTCTGAAGCTGTTCTTCCTATTGAGGTCGAGATTCCTTCCTTAAGGGTATCCCTGAAAGGCCACATTGATGATGAAGAGTATCGAGTATCGACACTCCATGAACTAGAATTCCTAGATGAGCAAAGACATAAGGCACTAGACCATCTTCAAGCATATCAGAATCGCCTTCGTCATAGCTATAATAGGAAGGTATTGAATAGAAACTTTGACATTGGTGACCTGGTTTTAATGGAGAACCCAAAGAATCAAGCAGAAAGAGAAAAACTAGGAAAGTTTGAACCAAATTGGTTAGGACCTTATGTTGTTACAAAAGATTTTGGATCAGGAGCGTACCAACTCTCTACTCCTGAAGGGGAACCATTATCCTCACCAATCAATAGTATGCATATGAAGAAGTTCTACGCATAGCTTCTGGGAGCCTTTGTCTTAATTAGCAAAAATACAGAAAAATCAGAAAATCACAAAAATCGTTATCAAGGTGAAAACCTAGCAAACATGCATTTTGGTAACACCGAAAAAATTAGATAATCTAGAAAATAGTAAAGACAAATCATTCATCCAATAGTGAAAACCACTTCAGTGGCACTATGGATAGGTACCATGGTGAAAACCTGGCAAACCGAAACCATGTGTAGTTAACTCTGCTCCTTTGTCTACTATTATTCTAATCATAGTCCTTATCATTGTACATAGTCCTTATCATTGTATATAATCCATGGTCCTGTACATAGTCCACTTCCCTGTACATATCCCTTATCCCTGTATGTACTACCTATCCTTGTGCATATCCCTTATCTTTCATATCCATCGCTTGTATATACCATCTGTAATAAGTGGTAGTCTTTTCCATAACTTGGAACGATTGACATCAAGTGTGTTTCATATCCCCCATTTTACCCTATTCATAGTCAATTGGTCTTATACTCGACTGGGGGAAAACACTTGGCATGTGTCATATTGGTTCTTACATTGGCTATGTTGTAGACGTAAACCCATGGAAAATCCAAAAAACATTGCAAAATGTCTTGATAAAACACAAAAACATCAAAAAACTTCAAAAAGACAAAAAAATCAAAACATTTCGAAAATCCAAAAACAGCGTCAGAGTTAGTCACGCTTGTCAGTCTTTGTTGTTTGTCGAACTACGTTGCCTCTGTGACTGGACATAGGCAAGGCCATCTGCCGATGAGGTATTAGGTCAGTCTATTTAGGTTTGTCTGTATAAATCATGATTCAATCCATATGTCTATATGACAAGGTCATTGGTCATGTCGAACTATGAGGTCTCTACATGCATAACGTAGGCAAGGCCATCTGCCGATGTGCCCCCGAGGCCACACTAGGTCATTCCATTAGTGTTCGTCACATTCACTTTCATGCATGTCTTCTATTTGTAGTCAATCTTCTCAGTCAAGTCGAGTCAAACTACGAGGTCTCTGCATGTATAACATAGGCAAGGCCATCAATCGATGAGCCCCTGAGGCCATACTAGGTCAGTCCTTTAGGGTTTGTCATCACACACAGTCAATTGTCAACACATCATCTCAAGTCATGCATCAATCTGGTGAACAAGTTAGCAATGTCTCTAAGCCACATCAAACAACTTTCCAAACAAAATAATCAAAACAGATCAAAAAATGTCTACTATAGGATGTGTCCTTCCTAGAAATAGACATCATCATCATGGAAATCAACCTGTATCTTGTTCAGGATGAGTCCTTCCTGAATACTGATATCAACAAAACAATCTATGTCTTATACAGGATGAGTCCTTCCTACATAATTGACAAGATCAAACAATCAAACATAGCCTTAGACAGGTTATCACATCAACGACATCTAACTCAACGTCTTATACGATACATGTCTTTCTGAAACCAGGCTTTGTCATGCCATATACAGATAGTCATAACATTGAAACCAGACTCAAAGTCTTATCCGGTATGTGTATCTCCTACAACCAGGCTCTGTCAATTAATCCTTTTATCAATCAAAACAAATCAAACATATCAAGTTTTGGCAAATATTTTATTGGCTTATTGACTATGTGGCTTATTTATCTTGAATTGATGACTAGGAATTATGTTACTAGCTTTCTCAATGATGTCCCATGAAGGATTTAGAGAAGCAACGATGTATTAGAATTCTATTTTCTTTGACTGTTGTCTGTCGACTATCTTTTAAATTTGATTTTTGAGTCATGTTACTAGTTTCCTCAAGGATGTCCCATGAAGGATTTAGAGGAGCAATGATGTCTCATGACCCGTCTTTTACTTTGATTGATGTCTGTGGTTTGTCCTGACAAAAAGACTGGGGAAACTTGTGCCCTTAGTATGAGTTAATGACAATCCTTGTCTGCGACTGTCTGTTATTAGCAAGTGGATGACCTTGCACACTTTGATTTATGTCATATCATGGTGTTTTTCTCCATTTGTATTAGTCCCGCCCAATGATGATAAAGTGCAATACCTTTTGTGATACAATGAAATATCAAAGATTGCTAATACTAACATCTATCTCTTGTCTTTTGTTCTTTCTCAGTCTTTCTTTACGCACTAACAGTTCTTCTTTCTTGCATTATGACAGAGTCCTATGACACAAAACAATATATATCATCCTGCATCAACATACATGTTAGAAATATACATGCATATAGGCATATTTCATATCTAGATCATCATGGCATAATAGACACTCATCATTAAAAAATACATATCATAAGCATCCCATACATAAAGCAACTATAAATACATGCATCACATTACATTTGTATAGCATCACATCTCGTATGCATCATACATATAACATCATATTGCATCTCATAATTTGTAAATTGCATACATTACATAGAATCAACATTATCTCATTAGCTGCATAAACATCATAAAATACATATACTCATCCATTACATAGGCATATCATATAAAAATCACATGTATAAATAAAGACTGCATAATCAATACATAGAAATGCACATCATGAGAATCACTGCGAAAATCATATATATATATATCTCGCTCAACTATGTCACATCACAATGTCATAATGTATCAATAATACATGGAAGCCCGCAAGCTATAAGATTAAAATACAATGTCTCAATGAATCTCAAGCAGTATCCCTATCCTGAACTACCACTGCCATCATGCTTGGAGTGTGTGGGGGAATGATGATGGGAACCTGATGACCTCTGAGCTGAGGGAGGTCTGTCATATGGACCTGCTCTGCGTGGCTACTCCACCCCCTCTGTGCTAGCTGTCCTGTTGTGGGTCTTGGACTGAGACTTGCTATTGTGTGCCTGTCTCTCTGGTGGAATCTCTGCCTCATACAAATCCTGATAGTATCTCTCCCTCTCCCCAGCTCTGACTAGCTCTCTGGAAAAAGCGGCTGATGGTCCTGTACACAATGCCCTGAGCTCTGTAAATCTCTACTCAGTCTCCTATCTCTGAACTATGGCCTGATCCCTATCCATCACTGCTCTATCCCTCTCCATCTGATATGCATCCCTCTCGGCCATCAAAACTCGCATCTGCTCCTCCAAGGATGCAACCTGAGCATGCAATGTATCTACATATGGATCCACTACCCCTGTCTCCTCATGTCTGTCCCTCACTCTCCCATCCTCCTCATCTAACTCCTCCAGGATCTGATCCTGAATCTCTCTCTCGTGATCATAATCTCCCTCATCATCCTCCTAGTAGGCACCCAACAAACCCAGGGCATCAATTTCTGCCTCCTCTCTGCTTGCCTCCTCGACACCTACCTCCTCCTCTACTGGGATGTCTAGAATGGCTGCCTCTACTAGATGCACCTCCTCTCCACCTCTCACAATGTCCTCCTCTCCACCTCTAGCAATATCCTCCTCCCCTCCTCTCCCAATGTCTAGCATGGCCACATCCTCCTCTCCTCGTCCCTCCTCATGGATCGGTGACAATGGTGGCCCTCGTCCCCTCTGACCACGTATCCCTCTCCTACCTCCACGCCGTCCACCTTGGCCATCATCTCCTCCATCACCATGGCCTCCTCTGACTCCCCAACCTCTCCCTCTACTATGTCTCCCTCGTGGACCTGTCCCTAGCCGCTCTACTGGTGCTGGCTACTCTAGATCTATCAAAGGGATCGGCCTGTGCACTACCCACCACTGGTTGTACTCTGCTGTGGTCCCTGGGTCTGTTGGACCATCCTTCCATCCCCATGGAAGTGCCTATAATGCATCAATATCTACCTCTGCTATGGCTAGTGGAATCTCTGGTCCCCATAGTGGTACCTCTCGTGAAGATCTGGCAAACTTTGCCCGTCCCCTAGGCACATCCTGTACCTCTCCAAACTGCCGCAGGACACGATCTGGCAATTGACGCTCTATGATATGGACATGTGATATTGTCCACCCAACTAGGTACCGTGCCTGTCTACAAAATTGTAAATGCTCATCCTCATTTGACCACTCCTCACACCCCAGGTATGGTCTCCATGTAAACTGTTGCATGGTGTCTATGGCATGTTTGAAGTAACCTGTATCTCCAATGTGATGCTACGTGTTCGCTCCCACATAATGGAAGGCGTAGGGAGCTCCATGTGGAAGGTCAAATGTCATAGGTCGCCAGAAAATGGTAATATGCTCCCACACCCATACCATCAGGAGCATGGTACCACAACTCATCGACTGTGCTTCTCGATAGGCAATATCATGTAGATGAAAGTACAAAATATCGAGCACACAAGAACCCCAAGCATATACCACTTGACGCTCGAGCATGCCTACTAGCATCTCCCCCAACCCTATGGGAAAACCATGACCTCGACGGTCAGGAAGTACTATCCCGCCTATCAATGTACACAATAGACAATCTAGCTATCTATACCTCTGGGCCAAAACTTGCCACCTAATCTCATAATCATCAAAACCTAATTGTCTAATGTCAGCATGGGGGTAGTATCTACACATCTCGATAGCACCCCTCTGGGTATCAAATGTCACTCGTGTGCCTCTAATAGGTAGTTTGAGGATCCTATAGACATCCTAAGGCTAACCGTGGCCTCTCCAGTTGGTAGGTGGAAGGACGATGTCTTTGAGTGCCACTGCTCACACAAAGCTATCAATAGTCCCTAATTCGCCTGAATCTGGGGCATGTTTGTCATGTGCAATAAACCAAGGTGCCATAGAATCCGTCACTCTGCTGGCCGCAAGCTATCTCTGAATCGAAATGTAGTAGGTCTCGACTCCCGTGTATATATAGTGTCTAACACAACCTGCAATGGCATTATACATGCCTCATTTCAGCTTCAATCATCTATTCTAGTGAAAATTGACTATACTACATGAAATGCAAATGTGTCGTTCTTTTTGCACATGCGTCATTATTTTTCACATGCGTCACTTTTTAACATATGCGGTTCATAAAATTCATATGCATCATTATTAAACAAATGGGCTAATTACATCACATGCGTTACACTAAATTCATATGCATTGAAAAATAAATGTTGCGTTACAAAATATTCAAATGCGTTTCAAAATTAACATATGTGGCTATTCTAAATGCAAATGCGATGCAAAAACTCAAATCGTTTCATAAATTTACACATGTGTTGAACCATAGACTACCTATCCAAAATGGCTACGTAAAATTACAAATGCGGTTTTTCGCAAACAAATGCGTCGTTTGCGCAAGCAAATGTGGTGTTTTAACAAAATGACGCATAACTAAAATGTGAATTAAATGCATAAAATTATGCACAATTAAAAAATTTCAAAAGCCAAGTTTTAGGTACATATCGGGGGGTCCGCGTCGGCTGGTCTCTGGAAGGTTTGGATCCTGTAGGCTCGGTGATGGGTGTTCGGAACAGGAGACATCATTGCTAGGAGTCTAAAGCAAATTCTCAAATTTCCAAGCTAGGTGGGTGAAAATGAATTGGTTTTTACCCCTATTCCTATATATACCTAGGGCTTAGGTGGCATTTCTATCCTACTGGCCATGTTACCTTCCATTTTCAATTAGCCCGTACCCGTCCATCACATTTCCAAACCCAATTTCGCAAACTCCATTGCATTTTTGGTTATCCTATGGACTAATCGGGAGCATTTCCAAATTTTTTTGAACTTTTTCAAAAATTTGTCAATTTTCCCAAGGGGGCATATTTCTTATTGATTTTCTTTGACACAACGCCAAAATGACATTGTATCAAAGAGGGGCAAATGTAGACACCGAAATCTGGTTTAGGCCTGTGACTTCAAATATTCTTCATATATTCGTATTCTTCATGGTCATGATTAAATAATGTTAATTATTTAATTATTCACTTTAACTTTAATTCTTCTATTAATTAAATAATCTTAATTATTTAATTAATTAACAATTTTCTTTATTCTATCTGATTAATTAAATAAACGCTATTTATTTAATTATGTTACTAATTAACCTTATTCTTCTTGTCAAATTAAATAAATTCTTATTTAATTTACTCTTTATCATACTTCAACTATAATTAAATAAATTCTTTATTTATTTAATTATTCATTTAAATCCCTTCATCACTTAATTAAATAAATCTTATTTATTTAATTATTCTCCAAAGATCAAGTCTTGAATTAAATGAATTATTTAATTCATTAATTCTATTTTAACGCATTCTTCTATATTTTAGATAATTATGAGAGTTATCTAAGTATTCACTTTTACTCGACTCGACATCTATTTTAATCGCTCAGTTAACTCTTGATTTGATATCTGAGTGGCGTTCTCGAGTAATCTCTTCGTCAGATCATTCAATCGTCCAGTTCTAACTCATTTGCATGTACATGCAGATTAATTAAATATTGCTATTTAATTAATTAAAATTTGTGTGTGCATTCGAACAAGAGTCTCTTTAATCAATCTTTATCTTTGTCATGCAAAGATATTTCTTCTATTTTCGAATACCGAATTAAAGATTAAATCATTTATTTAATCTTTAATCCTATTCCTAGTTTGTATCACTCATGTCACTTCTGACAGTTATCAGAATGCATGTCTAATTTGTCGATCTCAACCGTCCATTGATCTTTCGATCTTGGCCTATCATTCGAATAATCAATTTTCTATAAATTGATCTGTCATTCTTCATTCCAATCTCTCTCGAAAACTCTCTTGCGAAATCTTATGACTTTTGAGAGCACTCAATCCTGAATCTTTGATATTTTGCTAATCACTATATTAGGCTATACTTGCACGAATTACAAGAAATCTGAGGGCAATTATACTACAAAAGAAAAATGGAGAAGGGAAATCAAGATGAACCATGGAAATACGTTTGAAATTGGTGAGATTGTTTCAGTTTGTTTATGTTTTACTTTCCTATGTTCTTTGTTGCTTAACATTAGATTTGCATATTAGATTTAGTATTGCATGTTTGCTTCTAATCTATTTCTTGTGCACTTTCTTGGCGTTACAAATACAAGTGCTATTAACATTTCTAAGAATCTGGTAATGCACAAGGACTAAACACATCTCAATCCAGTACCATTTTTTGAGAGAGAAAGTTTTAGAACATGAAGTTAGAATGGAGTATGTGCTTAGAAAGGATCAGATTGTAGATATTTTTACAAAGTCTCTTTCAAAGGATATGTTTGGGTATTTAAGGAAAAAGCTAGGGGTTATTTCCCCTCCTTGCTCTAACTAGAAGCATAATATGGTGCATCTCTCAAAGGGGAGAAATTAATGTCATATACTTTCTACTAGATAGATGGGTGCTACCTGTTGATGTGGATGTTAGTCGTACACCAACAAATAGATAAAATTCTCATAGGCACACTATGGGAACCTACCTTTCTTGAAAGATTGCACCGAGATAACCTAAATATTAGTATAACTCAGCTTAATCCCAAGGCTCATTTATGTCAGGTCTTGACGCACTAGGTTTTCTCAATTTTTGTTGTGATAATGTTGTTACACACGAGGGGTAAATGATCCTTCAAATTTTAAAATGCATCATAAATATATGAAATAATCTTGGTCCGGTCATTCAACAACTTCATGAAATTGACAAATTTGCAATAATATTTCATGAAATTCAAATAACTTGAATTTATCTAAGTAGATTTAGCTTAAAGCATTCAACAATATCATGGAATCAAAAGATTTGCAATGAAACTCCATGCATTCATCACTTTTTTTGAAATGTTTTCTAAAATTTAAGCATCTATTCTAAAATAAAGCATAAAAAAAATTACTAAAAAAATAAAATTTCTCCCAGGTATTATCCACACATGCTTCAAGAAATAACGAAACTAGAGCAAACCATTCCATACGTCACTAGATTGCTTCACGACTAGGAAAAAAATGGTGAAAGATTTTAAATAAAGGGGGATTATTTTCCACCATCCAAATAGTGTTAGTATGCACCCTTAAACGACACAACACACAGTCTTGTCCGATAGGAACATACAATCAACTATGTAACATTTTATATCAGGAAATAGCTTTCAAATTGGCTCTAATTTTATTTAACTTCTAATGAAATATACAAGTTTTTAATCTAGAAAGGAACAAAAAACAGGAAAAAGAACAAAACTTGGAAATTTTTTGGTTCTCTGACATCCACAAATTTTGAACTTAACTAAAAATGAAACATCTCTTGGCCTTTTATAAGAACAAGATGCTCAGGAAATTCAACCAACACATGAGATGGAATCCAAGGGATGAATCACAACAAGGCATGTGGAATATGACAACTGTTAGGAGAAATTTCTAAATAAGTCAATGAATGTCAACCTTCTTCAACACTTTAAAATCTTTCGGGATGTCCATCTTTAATATATAATCAGGACATTAACTTGGAGCTGATTAGTTTTATCAAACAAAATGTAGGAACTGTTGCAAGAATGGAAATATTGAAGATGTTGTCATTGATGTCAAATAGTCAATTGGTTATCAACTAATTGTTGTTGTCATTAGTGTCATGGATACATGTTATTGGCTATATATGTTGAGGATATTGAGAAAATTATAATGAAGACATGTTGCAAGTGTTCAGTGGTTGCTCTAGGGTTTGCTTCATATTTTCTCCTATATTTGTATGGTTCAAAAATGTTGACCATGGTTGTTGGAAGCTACTATATCCTGATTTTTGGCTATTGATACATTGTACAACGCGAGTTGTATTTACCAATTGTGAACTGTGGTTTTCTATGTTTCTGGTTGAGATCCAGGAGAAATATGGTCCGTCCAAATTTCTCTTTGATGAAGTATTATGACTTGTGGTTCTAGAGTTGAGTTGTTTTGATTATATTAAACATAATTTTGGTATCTAGAAAGTTTGTGCTTAATTGTTCTATGTGTTTTACACTAGTTTGGCCAACCTTGTGTGGAATAATACTTTCAAAGTTAGTGAATGTGTGGGATCTATTTGGGTCTTGATGAAGCATTTTTTTGGGTCACCCTCATTCTAATTCCACCCTAGGATGTTTTGGTACCAACCTAATTTGAATTTGAATTTGGATAGCCAACTTTGGATATGTTTCAAAGTTGAAGATGGTATAAATATAGAATGATTTAGGGAAGAAGAAGCGAAGAGAACAAGGAAATAGAGACAAGAGTGCAAAGAGAATAGAGATAGGTGTGGATTAGTGTGTGTGTATGATGCGAGTATGGCAGATCAATCTGAAGCCTAAATTTTGAGTTTCTAAAAGTAGTGAGTTGAAGGTTCACTCTATCATTCATGCATGTACGCAAGAGGATTGAGTGAATTGTGGTGGAATCCTTTGTTGCAATGAGATTTTCTTCTCTTTGTAACAAGTCTTCTTTATCTTCTTTATATCTCTGTGGCAGTGAGCCCTCCAGGCTGTTAGCCTTGTTGGATAGTGAGTTCTTATTTTAGATAGCGAGTCCATGTTTTGGTAGTGAGCCTTGTTTCTTAGGTAGTGAGCCTCTTGTAATTAGTTTTGATATTCTCTATAGTGTGAATTAATCCTCGTCGTGGTTTTTCACTTACTAGGTTTTCCATGTAAATATGGTGTTATTGTGTTTATGTGATGGTTTTCAATTTTTGCACTAGTATTCATTGTTTAATCTGCTAAGCAATGTTAAGGATTAGTTCCAATGAATGAATTAAAGTTTAAATTTAATGTGAAAACTAATTCACCCCCCCTCTCAGTTGTCTTGTTCAACAATTGGTATCAGAGCTTGGTTCCTTGGTGAAGAGCTTAACCACTTGAGGAAGGTCTGGGATGGCTAGAAAGATGACTTATGATTATCCAAGGTTCGATGGAACTAGCTATGCTATCTGGAAAATATTGATGGAAGAATATATAGAGTATTGTAGATATGATGTGGAGAAATCTTACAAGAATCCTTACACTCCTCTTGCTAATGGTTCAAGCATGGATGATGAGATCAAAGCACATGAAGTGAACAATAAGGTGAGTACATTTTGAAGAATAGTCTGGTACATTCTGAGTTGATTAAGGTTCAAAATTTGAAGAATGCTAAGGAAGTTTGGGATGCTTTGGAAAGGACACATGAAGGTGGTGAGAGAGTTAAATAGGAAAAATTATAGAACATGGAAACAAATTTTGAGCTTCTGCATATGTCTGAAGATGAGAATGTTAAAGCTTATGTACAAAGATTGGATAAGATAGTGGCCGAAATGTGAGGACTAGGTGCTACTGTAGATGAAACTAGAATTATAAAGAAGATTCTTAGAACTCTCCTTAATGCTTACAGTGGGAAGGTGTGTGTTATTGAAAAAATTATAGATTATAAGACCCACACTAAAGATCTATTGTTGGGATTTTTGACATCTTATGAGATGAGGAAGCCGAGTCTGAGGAATGGATGCAAATTAGAAATTGCTTTTAGGGCTACAAAAGATGAAGATCTAGATGAAGAAAAAATTGATGAAATAGAAGCTAACTTTGTGAGAAGGATGAGGAAAGGCTCTAGTAAGTATGAAGGTAAGTTACCCTTCAAATGCTTTAGTTGTGGAGAAATAGGTCATTATGTTGCAAAGTGTCTAAAAAGAGCTAATAGGAATAAACAAAGATATGAGAAAGAAAAGAAAGGAAAAAATATTAATAGAGCATATTAGTGAATGAGAATGCTAGTATATCTGATGAAGATTCTGAGTGTGAAGATCCTGATGATAATGAATGCTTGTTCTTGGATATAAAGGATGAACCTACTTCTGCTAATTCTAAAACACAGGTGAAGGAAAGCCCTCTAAAGAAGAAGAAAAATGAAGGTACTGTTATCTCTTCCCTATATGCTAAACAAGAAAAGAACTATTGGGTCATTGATAGTGGTTGTTCACATCACATGAATGGTGATAAAACTAAGTTTTTCAAACTTGAAAAATATGATGGAGGCTTGGTTATGTTTGGAGATGATACTGGTGCTAAAATTTGTGGGATAGGTTTTGATGGCAAGCATAATATTGATGATGTCTACTATGTTAAGGGATTGAGGCATAATATTTTGAGTGTTGGTTAGATGTGTAGTAAATAATATGATATTGTGTTTAAGGATGAGAGGTGTGAGATACAGAAAGGATCCAAAACATTGATTGTTGTAGGAAAGAAATCTAAAGGAAATATCTATCAACTTAAGGGTGTTGATGGATGATGCTTTATGACTCAGATTAATGATAGTTGGTTATGGCATAGAAGAATGTGTCACATGAATTTTGATAACTTGGAAAGGATTAGTGCAATTCAAGCTATGATAGGTTTACCAAGAATTACAAATCCTGTTAATTCTATCTATAGGAATTGTCAATTTGGAAAGCAAGTGAGAAGTCACTACAAATCAAAGGAAAATTCTACTACTGGTCTACTCGATTTAATTCATACATATATTTGTGGCCCTACAAGAGTGAGAAATCTACAAGGTGAAAGGTACTTGATGATTTTAATTGATGATTATTCTAGACATACACGGGTTACATTTCTTATAGAGAAATCAGATGCATTACATAGATTCAAGACATTCAAAGCTATGGTTGAAAATAAAGTAAACTTGAGGATAAAATAATTAAGGTCTAGCAGAGGTGGAGAATTCACCTCCCATGAGTTTAATATGTTTTGTGAAGTGCATGGAATAAAGAGATAGTTATTTTCTTTGAGAACTCCTCAGCAAAATGGAGTTGTTGAAAGAAAAAACAAAACAGTTCAAGAGGCTGCTAGATCAATGATCACTGAGGTTGGTTTACTAGAAGTTTACTAGAGAGAAGTTATTCATACAACTATTTATGTATTCAATCAAGTTCAAGCAAGAGAAAATAGTACAAAGACCCCCTATGAGCTATGGTTTGGAAGAATTCCTACTGTTAAGTATTTCAAGGTATTTAGAAACAAATGTTATATTAGAAGAGACAAAAAATTTAGGTAAGTTTGATGCAAGAAGTGATGAAGGAATTTTTATTGGATATTCTACTAAAAGAAAAGAATACAAATGTCTCAATAAAAGACTAAGAAAGATTGTAGAAAGTGAAAATTTCAAGGTTGATGAGACAGTGAAGAATTCAATTGACATTTATGGACACGTATCTGATGAACCTGATTGTGTAAGAATTGAAGAGATTGTGGAAGAATAGGAAAAGGATGAGCAAGATAAGTAGAATCAACAGAATGAAAGAGAAGAAGATGCTCTGGTGATGTCACCTAAGAAACATAGGTATGTACAAAAGATTCATTTAGAAAGTCAAATTATTGGAGATAAGACTAAAGGACTATTAACTAGAAGAAAAGCTGTTGTTGAAGCTAATCTATGTTTATTTTCTGAGATTGAACCAAAGGCTGTAAGTGAAACATGTAAAGATGAACATTTGATGGAAGCTATGAAAGAAGAACTTATGTAGATTGAGAAGAATCAAACTATGGAATTGGTCCCAAGATCGGAAGATAAAAAAATTATTGGATCAAAGTGGGTATTTAAAGATAAGTTGAATGAGAATGGAGAAGTGGTTGGAAACAAAGCAAGGCTTGTGTGTAAAGGTTACTCAAAAGTGGAAGGCATAGATTTTTAGGAAATTTTTTCTCTAGTAGCAAGAATGGAAGCTAGAAGAAGAGGTCTACATGGAACAACCAGAAGGATTTCGGTTTTCAAAACAATCGAATATGGTGTGTAGATTGAAGAAAGATTTATATGGATTAAAGCAAGCTCCTAGAGCTTGGTATGCGAGGTTGGACAAGTATTTTATTTAGTAAGCTTTCAACAAAGATACAATGGATAGTAATCTATATTTTAAGATTGAAAATGGAAAAATATTGATTGTAGTTGTATATGTTGATGACATTATCTTTGGGGGTATGTGTAGGATCATGATGGGCCAAAAAGCGGTGATATGATGGGTATGTGTAGGGTATGTGGCTGACGACTTTTTTTTACCCAAAATTGATGAAATGAAAAGGTTTTTTAAAGGAGATTCTCAACTTTACACCAATATAAATTATGATTTACTTTGAATTTAATAAATAATTATTATTCATTTTCTATTTGAATTATGACTAAAGTCTTGATTGATAGGCTGATTGAAAAACATCTATAGCTTTCAAATGGTATCACATTTTTTGAATCTAAAACATGTCACATTCTATGCTTTGCATACTATAGGATTAAAAAAATGAATTTCATGAAGTTTTACCAAGCTAAGGTGGTCAGGCATATAGGTTTTATATTTTTTAAAGTTGTAATAAAAAATCATAATTAATTATTTACTTGGAAAAAACTTACAAAAAAATGCATCACATCGGGACATGTGTCCTCTACTTATATCTAAAATCTTATAAAACAATATTATCATTTTATTGTGGTTAGGGTGGTTAGACAGACACCTATTTCTTATTTTTTCCCTAAAATTTAAGTACTCTGCATTGAAATTTCAAATTTTCACCAAATAGATTTTTCTTTTAAAAAAACCTAGTAGTTTGGAAACTACATTCAATTTTCTATAGACTCTATTCTTACATATTTTTGAAACAATATAGATAACTTATTCAAATTTTTATGTCAAGTTGCCTAACTCTGATTTTTCTAAATTTTTTGCCACTTAAGGGCCTTTTTTTCCATGATGATCCTGCACATACCCTTGGAGGAAATGAAAATATGTGCAAGATGTTTACGAAAGAGATGCAAAAAGAATTTGAAATGTCTATGTTTGGAGAGATGAATTTCTTTCTTGGACCATAGATCAAACAAAGAGAGAAATGAATTTTTATTTCATAGTCTAAGTATGTGAAAGAGATGTTGAAGAAGTTTGGGATGGATGGTTCCAAATTAGTATGTACTCCTATGGTGACTAGTTGCAAATTAGGCAATATTTCAAGAAGATCTTAAGGAAACACATGTTGCTGCTATTAAAAGAATATTCAGATATTTGAATGACACTCCAAATTATGGATTATGGTATCCTAGAGATACTGACTTTACTCTAAGTGCTTATATAGATGCAAATTGGGCTATTCTTTCTTGGTTGCAGATTGGTGGGATGGTTGAGTAAAATGCAAGATTCAATCTCCTTGTCTATTGTTGAAGCTGAATATATTGTTGCTACATCTTGTTGTACACAAGTTCTATGGATGAAACAAACATTGAAAGATTTCACAGTGGTGTATGATGATCCTATTTCTATCTTTTGTGATAATACAAGTGTGATTAAAATTTCAAAGAATCCTGTGATGCACTCGAGGATGAAGCATATATCTATTAGATATAATTTCTTGAGAGAGAAGGTCATGGAGAATGAAGTAAAGCCTGAGTATGTTTTGATGAAGGATCAGGTGGCTAATATATTTATGAAGGCTCTTCCTAAAGATACTTTTGAGTATCTCCAAGAGAAGTTAGGGGTCATTTCCCCTCTTTTCTTGAACTAGATGCATATGGATACGCATCATTCTAGTGGATCTATGGGTCTATCTTTCTCGTGGATTGATGTTTTGGTGGCTACCTCTCAGGGGAGCAGGTAGTATTAGGTGTGTCATTGTATGAGTATTCTATTTTTAATGTCAAAGGGGAAATAAATGTAAAATATCCTTTGCATTTTCCATTAATGTCAAAGGGGGAGAGGAAGCATGTGAAAGAGAAGAGGAAGCATGTGAAGGAAAGAGGAAGAATATAAAGACTATCTACTAAGGGGGAGAAATAGAAAGGAACAAAAAGAAAAATATTGAGGAGTGTATTCAGAGCTAGTATGGTGTCTTTGATGTTTTTTCACATCATGTGTTGCCATCAATGAAAAAGAGGGAGATTGTTGCAAGAATGTAAAGATTGAAGGTGTTGTCATTGGTGTCAATTGGTCAATTGGTTATCAACTGATTGTTGTTGTCATTAGTGTCATGGATATAGGTTATTAGCTATATATGCCAAGGATATTGAGAAAATTGTAATCAAGACATGTTGAAAGTGTTCAATGGTTGCTCTAGGTTTTGCTCTGGATTTTCTCCTATATTTATATGGTTCAGATATGTTGATCATGGTTGTTTGAAGTTTCTATATCTTGATTTTTGGTTGTTGATTCATTGTACAGTGTGAGTTGTGTTCACCAGTTGTGAACTGTGGTTTTCTGTGTTTCTGATTGAGATACAGGAGAAATATTGTTGGTCTGTATTTCTCTTTGATGAAGTCTTATGACTCGCAGTTCTAGAGTTGAGTTGTTTTGATTGTATTGAAGATAATTTTGGTATCTAGAAAGTTTGTGCTTAATTATTCTATGTGTTTTACATTGGATTGGATGACCTTGTGTGGAATACTACTTTCAAAGTTATTAAAGTGTGTTGGATCTATTTGGGTCCTGATGAAGCGTGTGTTTGGATTTCCCTCATTCTAATTCCACCCTAGGATGTTTTGGCATCAACCTAATTTAAATTTGGATGGATGACTTTGGATATGTTTCAGAGTCGAAGATGGTATAAATACAGAATGAGTTAGGGAAGAAGAAGCAAAGAGAACAATGAAATAGAGACAAGAGCGCAAAGAGAATAGAGATAAGTGTGAATCAGTGTGTGTGTATGATGCGAGTATGGCAGATCAATGCGAATCCTAAATGTTGAGTTTCTGGAAGCAATGAGTTGAAGGTGCACTTTATCATTCATGCATGTCTACAAGTGGATTGAGAAAATTATGGTGGAATCCTTTGTTGCATTGAGATTGTATTCTCTCTGTAACAAGTCTTCTTTATCTTCTTTATATCTTTGTGGTAGTGAGCCCTCCGATTGTTAGCCCTGTTGGACAGTGAGTCCTTGTTTTGAAAGTGAGCCTTTTTTCTTAGGTAGTGAGCCTCTTGTATTTGGTTTTGATATTCTCTATAGTGTGAGTTAATCCTCACCATTTTTTTTCCCTTATTGGGTTTTCCATGTATATCTGGTGTTATTGTGTTTATGTGATGGTTTTTAGTTTCTGCACTAGTATTCATTGTTTAATCTGCTAAGTAGTGCTAAGGATTAGTTCTGGTGAATGAATTAAAGTTTAAATTTGTGACAACTAATTCACCCCCCCTCTTAGTTGTCTTATTTAATAGGAACTTCCTCTACTGGATATCCAAAATGATCAAGTGGAACTGGATGTAGATACTGCAATCCACCAACACTTTAGTTCCTACACTTAGTTTTTGACTTGGGCTTAAGACACCCAGAGGTAAATTACCCCTAGGTACTCTCCTTCATCACATGCGTAATACCAACATTCCTAGTATTTCTTCACATCAAGCTCTTCCTTCGCATGGAATCCTAGAATGCACTACCCAACCTGGTCATATCACTACTCACAATCCAAATTTTCCTAACTGTCCATACTTGAATGCTGCATCACAATTTGTTTCTCCTAAACATAAAAATTCCACATATCAACCCCTTTTAAAAAAAATCAAAAAACTCTGATTAAAATAAAACCATCTTAATAAATAATCATTTAAAGAAAATCATGAATAATATGCTTTTAAAAAATTCTTGTGTAATTATCCCTTTAGGCGGGTTACTAGACATTTGAATTCCCAAGAAAAACTAAACAATTAAACCTTTCAACATGCATTGCTACCCGATACTCGACAACCTTTGATTTTACTGGAACAAGATTTTTTAAGATCCTAGTTACCACCACAACCTTCACATTTCCATAGACTCCACTTCCAGACCACAAAAAATTACCAAACCTTACAATAAAATTACAACCAATCTAGCCTTCCAGTACCCAATATCCGGTATCCGACACATCCAAATTTATGAACTATTTCAAAGACTTCCTTTTAACATGAGCTTCCGGTGATCCTTTTTCCAACCAACACTTGCCATAAGCATTAATTTTTTACTTGGGTCCCCAAGCCTTGCAGTCTTAGGGCATGTTGTGAGACCACACAACAACTTGTTGTTGGCATATAATTGTCATTGATGTCAAAAGAGAAAAATCATGCAAAGGAGATTGTTGGAAGGATCCAATAAAGTAAGGATGACAAGCAGATAGATGGAGAAGGGTCATCGAATAAGATGCTGATGCGTGGAAAGGAAATCAAAGGTGGATAGGTGGTAGTAACTTGTAACCTTGCAAATTCTTGAAAATGGGTCGACGATATGGTGGTACACTGCAATACTGCATAGGCCTATATTTGTGTCAGCGGTATGGTGGTACATCATAACACCGCATAGGCCTATATATGTGTCGATGGTATGGCAGTACATCTTAGCATCACATAGGCCTATATTTGTGTCGGCGGTATGGTGATACACTGGAACACTGCTGAGGGTTAATTTTGTGTTGGTGGTTTGGTGGTATGTAACCCATGAACATTGCAATGGTCATTTTGGTGGACTGCAGTAGAGAGGTATCATGTGGTAGGACGGTTAAGTGCAACATCTCAAATGCTCATGTTGGTGTCAGTGGTATTGTGGTAAAGAAATCAATACATGGAAGGAAAATAGAACAATGACACATGGTAATAACTTATTCGATGATTTTGCATCCTTGTTGCAAAATCAACATTTAGTCATACAAATTATTTGTCAGTAGTGTTTTACTATGTAACCCTAGACAATGAAAATGAGTTAGACTACATGATGTTAAGTGAATACTGTAAGATCAATGACAATGATTTGATCGACCGCTTATCCAATGGTCAAGATTTAAAGGCATGACAAAGAACAAGGATCTAACGCTCATGGCACAAAAGGAGAAGATTGATGACCAGAGTTCAAAAGCAGAGATCTACAATGGTATGGTCAATGTGAACTGCGATATCAATTTGGTAACCGACATAAGAATGAAATAAAATTGTTCAACTACTCCAATGAACAATTAAGAGAGGAGATCTGATCTACTGGTTGGTGACACAGAGAGCCATGCTATTCAAGATCAAATCAAATCAAATTTTAGGAGAATGTATTGAATTTATATAAGATTGTAAGGTTTGATAGAGAGCTAATTTGGAAAAATTCTCTGAAATAGGACTTAATGTTGTATGGCTCGATGCAGGGTATGATGATATCTAAAAATCCTATTAGATGTTTTAATGATGAGTTGAATAGTGGTGCATGGCTCGATGCAGAGGTAACTCATTAAAGAAGGCAGCAAGTGAAAAACCCCAACATAGATCTGATCATGTAAGAGAATCTCGAGGCATTGAATGCAGGTTGATGAGAAAAGATAATTTGGGAAATTGTTAAAGGGTAGAAGCAATTGTGTGTGATGTGTTGAATTCAAAATTTAGGAGAAGTGTGAAGAGTCTACCAGTGCACAAAGTGCTTAATAGAGTGATGTACAACTGACAATGCAGTAGAAAAGACAGTGCAGAGTAGAAGAGAGTGCAGAGTAGGGGTGTGTTGCTGAGAGTGCATCTTCAACAACAATAGTGTAAGTTGCAGGGTGTGCAACAATTCATTGTATGTAATGGTGCATTTTCAAGTTGAGTAGAACTTAATTGTATGCACATTTGAACTTGTAATCTTGTTGAGGTTGTGTAGAACCAAGATCCTAGTATTGGTGTAATTAATTATTTAATTACACTTTAGGATAAGTTTACTTAGGTAATTATTTATTTCCTAGGATAATTATCATTTAATTCTTATCCTATCTTATTGAGCTGTCTTTTGCTCAAGATAAGATTAGGGTTTCTTTTTCCTGCTTTATTGCATCATCGCCTTTTTGAAGGCTTTTGTATTATTTGTAAAACAATTATTCTCAATAATCATTCTTCTAATTTTTGCTTGCACAACTTTGCTCTGAGAGTTTACAAAACTTCTCTATTTTTTGTTCTGAATATCTTCACATGTGATAGGTGATTGCTTGCAGGTGATTCCTGGGGTCTGTGAAGTTGGTTTTTCAACTACTTCATGGTATCAGAGCTCCAGACCTATCATTGCCTATTCATGATTTGAAGATATTCTCTCACAACGTCCTTTTCTATGCAAGGGTTTCAAGTCAGATTGATTTTCTGTGGATCTGGGGGTAGCTAAATTTTTGAAGCAATTTGGGCTCGAACAGATGTCACCATTATGATCAGAGCGTCCAAAAAGCCCAGAAACGCCTTTTGTTTCGTCAATTTAGGTGAAAGTTGAAAAAAACGAAAAAAAAATTTAGCCCCAAGGCCTTACGGCCCTAGGGCATGATCTCTGAGGCAGGAAAAATAAAAATAAAAAATAAAAAATAAAAAAAGCATTTATAAAAAGCACGGCCAGTGTTAAAAAGGCCCGCCACCCTAGTGCTGCCAAGCAGCCACCAAGGCGCTGCCCACCACCAGCAGTAGCCACCGCTTCCACCCCCAGCACCGGCGGTCCCCACCGTGCTCCACTATCTGCTCCGCTCCTCTGTAGGCTTCAGCCCCCGTAGGCCAGTTCAGCTCCAGCCGGCAGTCGTATCCGTGACCGGGAGCCCCAACTCCTCCCTCCGCGCCAGCTCCAGCCCTTTCTGCCCTGGTTATCAGTTCCATAAGCAACCAAGAGCCGCGATCCAGGCCCTTGGCTGATTTTTTTTAAAAAACCTGTAGTGGCCAGTCATATTGGTGACCGAGGGCCAAAAATCAGGGGCCAAACTTTTGCCCCTGTTTAGCATTCAAAGTTCCATTTTAAGGGCCTTTTTTCATTTTCCCATAACTTTTGCAAATGGAGTCATTTCTTCGAAAACGAATAGTCACCGGAAATCTCATTCGACGAAGGATCTGATGGTGGTGGTTTAATTTTCTGATTTTTTCATTTTGATGTCTTTTTCGCCTGTCAAAGCCAGAAGTAGCTGTTTTCACTCTGAGAGGTGTAATTTTTGCATCCTGGCTCCGTTTTTTGAAAATTAATAGGCATTGGAAAGATGGTTCAATGCTCTACATAGATATCAGACCTATTTTTCATATTTTTTTACCAGGTATCTGATATTTCTGTTTGATCTTAGCCTTTACCTTTTCAGTTATTTTCTTGGGAAGCATGCAATCAGGCTTTTTTTGAGATCAACGAGCATTGTTGTTTTATTTGAGAGTATATATTTCTATTTTCTGTCATGGATTTACATCACATTGCACCCCTTACTCCATTCAACTATTTTGGTTGGAAAAAACAAATGGAGATTCACTTGAAACATAAAGGGTTGTATAGGGTAACCATGGGTACAGAAATTGAACCTACAGGTGCTACTGAAAAGAGAAAATGGTTTAATAGGTGTGATGAAGCTTATGGCACATTATGTCTATCTATTTCATCTGACCTCCTTTTCCACATTGAATCTTGCACTACACCAAATGAGATATGGGATACTTTGGAGTCCTTGTTTGGGAAGCAGGATACTATGAGAGGGTTTCAGTTAGAGAATGAGCTTATTGGCTTAAATCCTAGGGATTTTGACAGCATCCAGGAGTTTTTCACCAAACTCAAGTTTCTTAGATTACAGTTGTCATAGTGTGGTGTTCAGAAAGAAGACTCTCAGTTGATATTGTCCATCCTTTCTAAGCTTGGACCTGATTATTCAGTTTTTGTATCTACCTTTTATGCCACTATGGATGCACTTGGTACGAGATTCACTATGCCATCTCTTGATGACTTTGATTCATCTCTCACTCAAGAGCAAGCTAAGTTAGCTAGCATGGGCACGGTGAAACCTTCTTCCTCTTCACAAGCACTTATTGCATCATAGGAGCCTAGAGATCAGAAGGCTTCTACAGGCAAAGGCAAGAAATAGAAACAAAAGGATTCCAAACCTCATGAGTAGCAAAAGGAGTCCTTAGATTCATCCTCCTCTTTTAAGGGGAAATCATTTAGGAAGGAGAAGTCTACATGTGCATATTTCAAGAGGGAAGGACATGCAAAACATAATTGTTACAAGAAGGACATTGATGAGCTGAAACATCTTCTTTAGAAACATCAGATTGATTTGCCTTCTAGGATGTCTGCATCATCTTCTTCTCCTCATTCTTCTTCTTCAGAGCATCATAACACAGGCACAACTGGTTTACATACTTCATTAGATATGAAGGGACATGCTCTTTGTGCTTCTTCAGGTTTTGGATTAGGGAGATGGCTTCTAGATTCAGGAGCATCTCATCATATGGCATCTTCACAGTCTATGTTCACTTCCTTTGAGCCTTGCACTATGTCTCCCATTTTGATGGGAAACAACACTTACATGAGTGTTACAGGGAAGGGGTCTATTAGTTTTGGGGATCACTCCTTTCAGGATGTCTTGTGTGTCCCTCACTTGACAAATAACCTTCTTTCCATCTATCAGATAACACATGGGGGCAATGGGAGATCTGTGGAGTTCACACCTGATTCGTTTATCATCAGAGACTTAGAGAGTAGAGCAGTTATTGCTACTGGGATAGTGGATCACTCATCTCGGTTGTATTCTTTTCACTGATTTTTCTACTGGTGGTGCTTCTGTTCCTACAGTTGTTCCTCACACTTTGAGTGTGCATCATCATTCAGAGGAGAGATTTTGCTTCTTGAACATTGGTGTTCTCACTTTGGATATTCTCAAGCCTTCCATTCCATATCCTCCACCTCTTGTTGCTTCTATTGTTTCAGTGCAGCAGGATCCAGTTGATCATACATCTTTGGAGGTTTCGATTGAGTCTTCACCTACTTTGGCTTCTTCATTTGTTGAGGTCACACCTACTTTTGTGGAGACATCTTGGGCTGCACCTATTCCACCTTTAGATATTTCTTTTCTTCGACCTCTTCCCTCTCACTTCTTTCTGGAGATGCAGTTTCTTCACTTCTTTTGGAGTTACTTCATTCTGGGGGGGGTCTATAGTCTCTTTCTTCCTCTCTTATGGGGGGATTCTTTCATGTATCTTTGTGATGAATGGTGTCCTTGGGGGGTCTTATGGAGTCCTCCATTTTTCATCACTTAGGTAGTTTATTGCATTCTATTTTGGGGAGGAGTTTTGTTCCCATGTGGTTTTCTCCTTTACCCCATTTGATTTAGTTTGCATTGCATTTGTACATGAGTACCTGATCAGGCGTTGTTGTCGGGACTCATATTTGCATAATAATTTGCTTCTCCCTAAGTTGCACTTATGGGGGGTATTGGTGTAATTAATTATTTAATTACACTTTAGGATAAGTTTACTTAGGTAATTACTTATTTCCTAGGATAATTATCATTTAATTCTTATCTTATCTTATTGAGTTGTCTTTTGCTCAAGATAAGATTAGGGTTTCTTTTTCCTGCTTTATTGCATCATTTCCTTTTTGAAGGATTTTGTATTATTTGTAAAACAATTATTCTCAATAATCATTCTTCTGATTTTTACTTGCACAACTTTGCTCTGAGAGTTTACAAAACTTCTCTATTTTTTGTTTTGAATATCTTCGCATGTGATAGGTGATTGCTTGCAGGTGATTCTTGGGGTTTGTGAAGTTGGTTTTTCAACTACTTCACCTAGTACCTACAAAACATAACAAACAAAAACATTAGAAGATTCAAATGCAAGCCAAGATCAAAGTTCCCCATAAAATTCATTAGCAATGCTCAAAATAGGAATACAAGCAAGAACACAATAAAAAGCAAAGAAATAGATCAAATCATATTAAAAACATGCAAACTCTTGATCTTATGGGGGAGTTGGTGCCAATTTGATGTGGAAATTGGCCCTTTCCCAACTCCTATGCAAGCTTTGATGATTTGATGAAGATGTGATCTACTTGGTGATTGCTTCAAATGAACTCCATGGAGAAAACCTGCAATAACCTAGCTATGCCTTGATGAAATTGATGAAAATTGCTAATGCTTGAGGATGCAAATGAGTATAGTAAGTTTGTTTAAATTGTGGATGATGAAATGAGGAGAGAATCCTCTTATTTATAGAAAGACAAGATGGAGAAATGCCCAAAATGAAGCAATGTGGGACTAACTTTCAACCAATGGCAAGATGCCACTTGTCAAGAGATGAATGGATGAAGGATGTGCACATTTTGATGAATGTTCCCATAAATGCCATTAGGTGGAATTTGAAAATAGTGAAATGATATGTAAGAGGGAAAAAGGAATGTCTTAAATGCCACTTGGCTCAATGCAAAAGATGAAATAAATGTCTTGTTGGAAGGACAAAGTCCACTTGGAAGAATATTAGCCTATTATGCCATGTTGAGAGAAAATAAAGATTTAATAAATGAATTAAATTTATTTTCATGTGCAAGTGGCAAAATCTAGAGGATGGGACATGTATTAGGATTAAATTAATCAAGGGTTAATTAATTTAATGAGGGATTAGATGATGTGACAAATTGATTTAGATTTATGGGTTGATTTAAATCAAAAGATGAGAACATGATATAAATATTAATTATATAAATATTTTTTATTTATTTAATTAAAGGGGATGAATGTTAGATTAAATCAAATAAGTTTTTAATTTATTTAATTTAATAAGATGACTTTAGAAATTTAATCAAATAGAGATAATTAGATCAGATTGATTGATTTAATGAACAAGAGAGAATGAATTAATTAGATAAATGATTTATTTAATTAAGGGAGGAAAATTGATGAATTAAATCAAATAAGGGTATTTGATTAAATGGTTAGACCAAGGGATGATTTAGGATGAAATGATGTTAGTAATCGGGATCAATCATGTAATGCCAATCAGTACATTTTACGTGTCTACATTTTGCCCCTCTTTGAAGCAAAGCACTTGTTGTGTTGTTTCAAAGAATAAACTATTTTCCAATTTCAAAATTTTCCCCATTGCTACCTCAGTCAGAGGAGCTATTCCAATATACTTCCTCCTCAGGAGATCGGATGAAAATTCTAATTTTTGGGTGATCTTGTGAAAAAGAGGGATAAGGTGCCTGACGGGTCCAAAAAGGCTTTGGGAGGTAAAAAAATGAGATAAAATGCAAAAAATGGTGTAAAATGGCCCTCGGTTGGGCGAAAATGGGATTGAGGGACCAAAACCCTAGCAGGACGACTAAATGGGGTCAAAAAACCCTAATTTTTCAAGCTTAAATAGGCCTTGAGGGGCCACTTCCAATTCATTTTCACATTTAGCCTTGAGAGATTTTGCAATTTTGAGCTCTGACACCTTGGAGAAATGGCACAACTACAGCTTCCTATGTACATTTCTGATAGAGTATGGACACATTGGAGGCTTCCTGGCACTGGACCACTGGTGAGTCGACATGGTGATTTTTCCTGATGTAGGAGGAGGTGAGGGAGATTTATTCACGCAAGCATAGGTCTCAAGAGATTTTTGGCCTTTTGAATGACTTGTCTGATTGACAATAGGAGCACCTAGGAGAGATGAGACTTTGGTACATCGCTTATGCATCACCCATGTAGACACACTTGGGCATGATGATGACACTTGCTGAGAAATGGCATAGTGAGACATCCTCTTTCCACCTTCCGACGGGCGAGGCCATAGTCACACTAGAGATGTGTGGTGGATTCTGAGATTACCTATCCATGGAAAGAGGGTTATTTATGTTACAAATGTCAGGAGGGAGGCTTGCTATGATGTTATGGGCATCGATCAGATTATATTCTGTGAGGGCCAGATCAAGCTAGAGTGTCACAAGCCTATCGTGTCACCCTACCGCTTAGTTATTGCAGCCATTATATTAGGTCTTGTCACACCAGATTGGCAGGGCCAACACTTCAGTCCTAGATGGGGGATCGCTTGGGAGTAGATGGTTTAGTGACAGACACTATTTGCATGGGGGTCAGTTCTGCTAGCCTCACTTTATATATATTTTCATGAGTTTTCTTATCTAGATGATAGGGCACTTGGGGCGAGGGTCGCACTCCTACACATCTGGGAATGGGAGCATATCCTTGTGCTTCGTCCGAGAGTGGTACCAGTTATGATGGAGCTAGATGATATGGTTGTCTGGTGATATAGAGGGGGTCTCTCTTTCACCCACACTGGGCAGCACGAGATTCCTCATTGGAGGAGGGTCCTCGATGATTTGTGAATGTTCACATGGTGGCCATACTTTGGATGGCCCGAATGGTTTGACGATGTACAACATATTTTCTTTGCCTGCTAGGATAGAATGATGCAGGGATGAGAGCACATTATGATCAAAATGTACTTGTTGGGTAGGGTTTAGAGATAGTTCAGAGAGCCATAGGACAGGCTTGGCGATCAGTACGTAGCTATTTTTTTGAGGACCCCAAGCCAAAGTTCTTGGGGTTGTTATATACCAACCTAGGAGGTGGCTGATTCTTTCAGACAACTAGTGGCCAGGCTGTGGCTATATGACCAAGGACATGCAGACCTAGGGACCACATAGGCCTACATCGATTGGTTTTGGTCGCCGTTGAGGCTTATAGTTCCAGGGACACCATCTTCTTGATGGAGAGCCAGAGGTAGGGTAGTAGGACAGGGCCGGGGGGATAGAGATCAGGATTAGGGAAGCGGTGGGCCACCACCAGTTCATTAGGTTCAGGATCATGGACCTTAGGATCAGCCATGCTGAGATCCAAAGGTGGGAGAGCAGAGATAGGACACCCCCAAACAAGACCAGGATGATTAGGATCAGGCACTACAGGACAGGGTCCTGACACTGTCCAAAGATGGGGATCATGATCAGCCAACCGTGCAGCCACCTCTCCAGGCAGATCCTAGAGATGGCTAGATTTTGTAGTTACAGGCCCAGGTGTAGGAACTGATAGCTGAGAGAGATTAGTTGTGGGTAGAGTGGGACAAGGTAGTCCAATAGAGATAGGCTGTAGAGTTGCATGCAACGGTTGAGATAGGAAGATGCCAACAGCTAGAGAGCATGGTTGCATCTTCCTCCCGGAGCACAATATCACTTCGAGCATACAAGGAGGCCAGTTATTATAGATTGCATTATTACTAGGTCATGTTGAGACCAAACTAAGTCCTAGAATTTTCACAGAGGACAGGCCACAGACTTGTAGAGGACCACAGGGAGAGAGCAGGCAGCGAGGGCAACAACCAATAAGGTTAGCCTATTTTTGATCGAGACATGATTCTTTTTGTGCCCCATGGGCTCATTTTTGATAGCCCTATGAGCCATTGTACTCATTGACATACATATGTACATTGATATGATTTTTTGTACCATGACAATATATTATTTTGATGATATACGAGATGATGATTATTTGATGATATGTGATATGTCCTATCTTATTTATGCATTATGGATGGCTCTCATTTCTATATGATATGCAATGATTCTATCTTACAATGCTATGATGCTATGTGATGATGTCTGGTATGTGATGGTGGATGCATTTCTTTTTCAGTACCTTTTCTTATGATGTATGCAAAATGTTATGATGTGCAAATGCTTAGACTAAAAAATCTATATTATGTAATGATGGATGGTATGATGTAATGTACTTTTCTATGTATGATATGTTCCTATGATGATGTGATATGATGTTGATATGTGTAATAATGTTTATGAATGTTATGATGATATTTATGATATGATATGATGGATGTGAATGATGTTTATGACATGGATACTTTGATATATGATATGTGATGGTGTAATGTATATTTATATGTGATATGGGATGATTATGCAATTTTATGATATGGTTGATGTGAATGATGCTATGATGTTGCAGGTGTTTATAATGCTATGGGATGATTGCTTTTATGTTTATGTAATGGATGCTTGCGTAATGATATATGATTTATGAGATGATTTTATGCAAATGAAATGTTTATGCAAATGAAATGTTTATGCAATGATTTATGAGATGCTTAGAATAACCAATCTATATTAAATATGAATGGGAATGCAATGTTATGATATGATTTAATGCCTTCTATGTGATATGATATGCAATATGCAATATGCAATGTGCTGATGGTTTGTGCATGTAGAGTGAATCCAATGGTAATGATGATTTGTGATTAACTATCATGGTACCATGTTAGTGCAAAAAGCATGAGACAAAAGAAAGCAAGAGATTCCAACAAGACATGAGTTGATGATAATGATGATGATTACTTGTTGAGGAGTTGGGATTTTCAAAGGGCTAATTACCTTATGTTTGATTACACACATAAGTACGATGCATAAAGGTATAAAGAACTAGGATGGAATTGTACCTAGTGTGATGGACTTTGACTCGACAATCAGATATGAGTATTATTGTTCACACCTGGCATGTGAAACCTTTTTCAAAATGCACTTCAAATATTCCAACCATCTCAGACCAAAACATGGAAAAGCAAGCCTTCCCATGTGGTCAATAAGATGCTTAAAACATCCTCCCTACACCTAAACAAAGTATGCATGACCAAGGTTATATTACAAAAGTATCCAACAGGAACAACAGATAAAAGATAATGATCGTTTCCCCATTCCTATCTTTCTAAATCATTCATTTGGACATCATCAAGGGGTCATCGAAATGAGCGCAAAAAAATAGGTCAAAAGACAAAGATAAAGTAAACAAACAAGTTAATGTTCTTCAATACCGCTAGCCGAGACTAAACTATGGTGATGCCTGATGTTGATGTCCATTATAGTGTTATGCCTTGCATAACCACCCCACTTTGATCTGGATCAAAATGGGTCCCCCTTCTCTTTTGGTTTCTTTGTTTTGTTTTATTTGCCTTGCTCTTGGGTTGCTTCTGTTTTCTGCTTCGGTTTCTCTTCTGGTTTTGTTTAAACTTTGGCTCTGTTTTGGCTTAATTTGGTTCCTTTCTTGTTAAGTATTCAATGAAGTAATCACAAGTCCAAGTATACCTTATGAAAATGTATCTTATATCCTTCTGATGACTAATGGAAGCATTTTTTTGCAGGAAGAGGCCATACATGATCATATTTCTCAAGTGAATCCACTTGTTGGGCTTTCCTTAGGACGGTTGGTCATATTTCTCCTTGCAGATGAAAGTTAGCAAGACCTTGCTCATGTCTGGCCGACTACTGGCACTTTCTGCAATATATATCTATGTTGCTAATTGGTGAGACCTTGAAGATGTCATAGTGATCAAAAGTTACATGCATGCTTTATCAGTGAGACAGGGGTCATTGTCCCGACGACGTGGAAATTCCTATTTGCATGAGGGGTTTCTTTTGGAAAAGAGTTATGGTGAGGTCTTCAGGTCTCACTGACTATAGCATCACCAAGCATACACTTCGGCAGGAAATATTGAGTTTGGGGTAGAGTCTTGGTGAAAGCCTGATGTCCCATTGACTAGCAAAATAAACGAGTCCTTTCAGTGAGAGTTAGGTCTTTGGCGGAAGGTCACCCTGAGTCCTTTGTCTCTCACCAACAAGGATGTCTTCGGAGAAAGTGTGGGCATTCGACGTAATGTCTCGCTGATGAAAGGAAGGTTACGGTGACAAAGGTGGATTCGGGGTAGCTATTTGCATGTGGCAAGATGTCTCAGCGAACGGGTGGAGTCTTACCAATAGGAAAGCCCGGCAGGAGAGGGTTCTTATATCACCATAGGGTTATCTCCCCGCCAAGAGGTCTCAGTGAAGAAAGAAAGTCATGTCGACATGGTAAGGGGGGTTCCATTGGTGGTCATCGGTGAAAGAACTGGTGGGTCTCGGCGACCAAAAAGTGAGCCAACGGAGGTATTCACCGAGACGAGAGATGTCTATGGGACATCTCACCAACAAAGGAATGTTACGGTGACATAGATGAGAGTCGCCATAGGTCTTGCCGAAGGATTAATCTTTGGTAGGATGTGGTTGGCTCGATATAGGGTCTCACCGAATATGTTTGGTCTCATTGACAAAGCACAATCAAAGAGGTCTATCAGTAAGACCATAGAAGGTCTTGGCGACACCCGAATTCGGTGAAAGGAAATGAATGCGACAGGAGGTCTCATCGATGATCCAAGGTCACGCTTATGAAAAGGATCGATAGAGGGTTGTGATGTCGATATAGGGTCCTAGCGAAGAAAATGAGTCTCCCCGACATAGAACGAAGCGGCATCGGCGAAGGGTCATGCTTTTGCCACAGGGTCACGACGATGAGTGATGGTCTCACCGACTACAAGGAGAGCTTGATGTCCAGAGAGTAAGAGTGAGCTAGGGGGGATAAGAGGATTTTGCCATGATGTCCTACCGACTAGCAATAATCATGCTAGCCATCTTTTGTGAGCTCGATATAACTTCTGAGCCCACTGAGATGTCTCACTTACTGTCTCATCTCTTGCCAATAGCTACCTGATGGATGAAGTTGCATCGAGGAGACACCAATGGTGTCTCACCAACATGCGACATCCAAGTGAACCACTTTTGACAGCCAAAGAATCCTACGTGGCCTGTGATCGTCTAGTGAGGGAGTCGAAGGACTGATTCATTGGTCCCTTTGACCGATTGACCGCCCTTGTGTAAGAAGATCGACAGGATACAAACCAGATGGAATCCTTCTGAGAATAGATGATGATAGACTGATTCGGGTGATGAGGTTCAGATCTGCAAATGGGCCCGAGGATGTTTTCCAGGACAATGGTCAGTATACAGAGATGTCCAAGACATGAAGGAAGCTGAAAGAAAGATGAAAGATCAATGACTCATAGGGATAGCTGTGGCCATTGTTGACAAGAGGTAGGCCAATATTAATGGGGATATTTTGAGCATTCAAGGTAATTTGCACAAGGACTTCGAAGATCGACACCGAGGCAAAAGAGTAAATGCAACAGCTACCAAAAGATCGAAAGGACTTCTCCTGAGGATAGAAATCCTTTGTGACCATGGATAGTAGGGCTTCCACATTGAATACACATTGACTCCCTTCAAAAGATCTGAGAGCCGACCCTCCTATAGTTGGTAGATATTTTTGTAAAACCCTAGTGCAGGGGACAACACATTCAAGTTGATACATCCTGTATATAAGGCATGCTTGCCTCTTTGTAAAGGTTAGAACTTTCAAAAAGAAAATAGAGCTTTGTTAGAAGGATTTAAAAGTAAGTTAGGACTGTTAGGAGTTAGTCAGTGAACAGAAGAAGAAAGAGTGGCATCTTGATTCTGAGTAATAAGAGCTCCTCTTTGTCTTCTTGGTTAGCAGCGAGGTTTTAGTATAGATTGTGATGTATTTTCTGAATTTTCTTAGTGTAGTTGGAAATAATATGAAGATTTAGATTCTCTGTACACTGGTGATTGTGCCAGCTTTGTAAACATTGTTTATCTATTTTAAATGATAGTAGAAGCAATCAGAGTTTAATCTACTTCATGTTGTGTCCTTGAATGATACTGGTCTCAGTTTGATCATTTGATTTGTGGAGCCTTCAAAGAATGAAATATTATTTTTTGTTTTGTTTAAATGGTAATTAAAATCTGTTATGCAAATTAGCACTATGAATGAAAGAGGTTGTGTGTCAATCACAAGCTTATCTTGTTTTGTAGTTTTGGTTTACAAATTTCTTGAAGTTAACAAGTCTGGTTAAAGTTAGATGAACTATTGTTCTTTCTGTTTAAAAACCCTTATCTATCTTTTGTTTTTTCTTTAAAAAACCCCAATTAAAGTAAGCTTTATTTTCATGCTTGATTTAAGAATAGTCCAGAAGCTTAACACCAGCAGGCCCCTTGAATATTACTATTGCATTGACCACTGAGTAACATTAGCACAATTGAGACCCAACTACAAAGACCTTGGGAGCTAAGGCATCTGGGTGTTTCCTTTCTCTTTCAGGATAAGCAAAATAGCAATATTTTTCTTGCATTGTTGTGGTGCCAAAATCGCCATCATTAGGAATTGGCGTTAGAAGGAGGGCCATAAGGGAAAGCTAGATAAACATGGGTTTCCATCTCGAGAGAAGTCCCATAGAGTTCTTTGATCAGCTAAAAATCCACTGCCTTTGATAGAACTTAAGACCCCAACAAGACATAAGAATCATAAGACTAGGGCAACCATCATACCACCCTTGTCAGCTCCACTCACTCCACTAGGTTTTCACCAGTACCCCAATGGATACCTATTAATCCACCATCACGTCTATCTCAAGTGTCATCATAGTTGATTCAACCCACACAATAGATGGCTCAACCACCACCACCACCAATGGCATTCTTTCAGAATAATCCCTCTCCATTGGGGACTATCCTCGAAGGTTTTCACGATATGCCAAAAAATCTTGAGAAATTCTGCCCTAAGTACATTCATGGTGAGTCGAGGAGTGCTGAAGAGCATATACAGGCTTTTAAGGACACCTGTGCAAGAGCTCAAATAGCTCATCATGATGTAGTTTGTAGGTTGTTCCCTTATTCCTTAGGGGACATGGCATACAATTGGTACCTCAATCTTCCTCAAGGCTCTATTTTGACTTGGAAAGACTTAGAAAATGCATTCATCAATCGGTTTAGGGTCTATGTGGATCCAACTCTTTTATATCATCAGTTTGCAACCATAAGGAAGGAACCAGGTGAATCTTTTCCTTTATTCAATACCAGGTTCCAGTGAATGTATAGGAGATTACAAGATCCCTATTTGGTTACTGAGAACAGTGCCATTCAGGCATACTTTAGGGTTATTGACCCTCTACTAGGTTTATTCCTACAAAGAACTTATCAACTAGTTGATATTGATTCCCTATCCAAATTTTATCACCTGGCTATTAAACTGCAACAACAAACTAACTCTCAGCCGAGTTTGGGAGGAGGTTTTCCTTCACTAGGGTATCATATGTCTAGCCCAACCCCTTTATTTAACATTGTCTTAGGGATGTCTCCTTCCCACTATGGGCCTACGTCTAAATTACAAACCCAACCACTAGTTCCATTCTTTACTAATAGGACTACTGACCCCTTTCAACAACCCCAGGGTCCCCAAAGTCTTCATAACCAAGTTGGAACCACAAGCCATATTGATCAGCCACCTATGGCTAAGGCTATTGAAAGTGAAAAGACTACTCAGCTTACCAATGAAGTAGAAACCTTGAAGAAAATGCTATTCCAAGTCACTAATGACATGGCTCAACTTAGGTTGAACCCATCTCAGAATCTGGTTAATTACCCCAATCAAAACAACAACTAGGGTTCTTATCAAAACAATAACAACTACAACTAGAGAGGTTATCAAAGCCAAAATAGAGGGTATAACCAGAGAATAAATAATAACAGGCAATGGAATACATGGCCTAATAATGGTGGAGTTCCTCATAACTATCAAGCAAATGAGGAGAAGTCACTTACTGCGAATGTGGTTGACCTGAATTTCATGACTAACTGGTGTAGGCTACATGATACAATGACTCATTCGGAGGTAAATTTCCCTCAAATGGAGAAAATTGTCAAAATGGCACATGAAGATGCCCACACATTCCAAGGGAATTCTAACAAAGGAGGTGACTCAGTGGATAATTCCATGACTTATGAGCTCTTTGAGGAGGAGCTTTCATTCCAAAGACAAGAAGAAAATGAACTTGAGGAAGACTCATATGATGCCCAAGTCTTTCAGTCAAAAGGAGGACACTTCCTAAGAAATCAAAGTAAGGATCCATTTACTACATCAACACCCCCTAATCATATGGTACCCCCAAATCAAAGTGTTGATAATAACCCTTCTCCACCAAAGGGCCCGTCTGACCTCCATAACAAGGGTAATCCCTCTGCTATTTTCAAAAGTAATCCAAGTTTTAATGTAGAATTTGACATTGTTTCTGAGATGCAGAAACAAAAAACTTATTTGTCATATTTTGACATTTTGAAGTGGTGCCCTGCTCAAAGGGAGATAGTGTTGAAAGATCTGGAACAAGTAGATAAGGCAAAAGGAAAGAGCAAGGTTACCTCCCTTGCATACATGAATGCAACCTTATACATAAGTGAAGTAGGTACTCCTTTCTTTTAAGTTTAAGAATTTCTAGCAAGAACTTACATAACTGTTTATTGGATTCAGGAGCTTCAGGAAATGTCATGCCATTTTCCATATGCAAGAAGTTAGGATTAAACCCCATTCAAACCAATAAGAAAGTCATTCAACTAGACAAAACATAGGTCAATGTAGTGGGGGAGTTAAAGAACATACATGTCCAAGTTGGATTTGATCCTAGGATCTTAACAAACATTGATATTCAAGTAGCAAATATCCCTGAGACCTATGGTATGCTACTAAGCTGAGATCTAATGAAAAATTTAAGGGGATATCTCTCCCTTGAATTTTCACATATGTGGCTATCATGGAAGGGGATTCCTAACCAGATTAGGATTGAAAGTGAGCCTCGCCTCAAGCATATCATCACTGAGTATGATTGTCACAATGAGGTAGCTTACTTTGAGACTGAGATGGGGGTTTATAAACAAGAAGAAATCCTAACCTTCTCAGTTCTCAACCCTAAAGACATGTCAAAAATAAAGTGTCTTAATGCCACAATTAATGGAAATCAATAGGCCCTGATTAGAAAGCTACAACAAGACCAATTGGTCCTAGGGAAAGACACTGACTTGCTAAGCCTTTTGCTCCCTAATTGGTGTAGGGTACACTATCAAAACCACTCTGAATTGACTTGTCAGCATTGCATTGACATCTTAAGTCAAGTTCCCCAAGTTGAGGAAGCTAGCACAAGTTGCCCTGAGACCATTGTAGATTGGTTTTCATTTGAGGCTAAGGAAGCAACCATGCTGACCAGGGACAAGGCACCTTCAATAGGAGTTCTCTCTCAAATAGATCCTACCCTGGATATATTCCTAAATCAACATGTTGATAAGGAGCAACCCCAAGGATTGTTTGATACCCCTACACTTATAAATGAAACAAAACTCAAGGAATCAAGGGGCAAATGATTGCCAGGAAGATAACCATGGGTCGGATAATACAATTGAGCTAGAATTGCAAAGTATACTTAGGGAACCTTTAGAGGATTCTTCCCCTGTAACTGGTCCAAGTGATTAGGAATTCGCACCCTTGGCTAGTCCTATTCAAATACCTGTGAAAACTTTAAAAGGATTACCCCTTGCTTTTGATCAGTTGTGGACCCTAACCTTTGATGGATATAAGTCCAAAACCAGTTGTGGTATTGGAATTGTACTAACCAGCCCGAAAGGGAAAGTTCTCTTTGCCTCTTACAGATTGCAATTTGGGTGCATAAATAATGTAACTGAATATGAAGCTCTGGCTAGAAGATTAATGTTTGCACACAGGAAGAAAGTTACAGCCCTGATGGTCAAGGGAGATTCAGAAGTTGTTATCAAGCAAGTGCGTAGCCAGTACACCTACCACAATAAAAGGTTGGCAGCATATAGAAATAGGGTATGGAATTTGATCGAAGACTTCGATGCATTTGTGATCAACTTAATCCCTAGAGAAGAAAATCAGGTGGCCGATTCATTGGTCGTTGCTGCAAGCACCTTGGAACCTATGCAAGGCTCCAAATCTAAAAGGTTCTCAATGGAACTGATGTCCACCCCAACTGTTCCTAATAATATAATTTTTTTTCAAGTTTTCGATGATGAACAACATATATTGGCTTTCCTAGCAAGTTCAGATGTTTTTGAGGGGCAGATTATAGATAAATCCAATAGGGACCAGGGCGATTGGAATCCAGAGGAATGTGATACAAAAGGAGTCCTTAATTTGAAAACTAATAACATTCCCAAGGGAATGTTGCTCTAGAAAGGATTTTTGACTCAAATTCAAAGGCTCGAGAGAGGGCATCAACTGAAGGCAAAGGAGGTGAATATGACATGATTAACCTAGCTGACTCGAGTCCTGAAAGGAATGTTTGCATAGGGAAAGCCTACCCCAAAGCAATGAGAAAAGACATAGTAAGGGCACTAAAAAGGGATATTGTTGTGATTGCATGGGGGTATGAAGACCTCCAGACCTTTGATTCTTCTGTTATGACCCACACTATCCCCTTGAAGCCTGAGGCTAAACCCTTCCGACAAAAGTAGTGCCTTGTCAATGCTCTGATTGAGCCATTAATTTATAGAGGTTCAAAAATTGTTGTCTGCAAGGATAATCTTCCCTATGTGTCATTCAACATGGGTGGATAACCTAGTCCCAGTCCACAAGAAGAATGGGAGATTAGGCTATGTGTCAATTTTAGAAACCTGAACATGGCTTCAGAGAAGGATAATTACTTGCTCCCTTCCTTGGAAGAGGTGTTACAAACTATCAATGGAGCATAGATGATGTCATTTTTGGACGGTTACTCTGGGTACAACCAAGTGATGGTTGACTTTAAGGATAGGATGAAGATGACTTTCACTACCAAGTGGGGAACATTTGCATACAGAAGGATTCCATTTGGTCTGATAAATGCTGGAGCAACTTTCCAGCGTACCATGGACATAGCTTTCAAAGATCTAATTAGAAAATGTATTATTGTTTACATAGACGACCTGACAGTGTTCTCCAAGGATCGACTTAATCATGCTGCTAACTTGGCCAAGGTTCTCCAGAGGTGTATTCAATATGGTGTGTCCTTGAATCCCAACAAGTGCATGTTTGGAGTCTCTAAAGGAAGGCTCTTGGGACATATAATTTTAGAAAGGGGAATATCGATCGATCTAGACCGAGTCAAGTCCATTCTGAAGATCACCCAACTGGGAAGCAAGAAAGAAATGAAGTTTTTCTTCAGGAAAATCAACTTCGTGAGGAAATTCATCATGGGCTTTGCTGAAATCATGAAACCCCTGAATGAAATGATGAAGAAGGACACTGAAATAGAGTGGACTGAGGAGGCAAAGGCCGCATTCGCATAAATCAAGCAATCCATCTTAGAGGCGCTAGTTCTTACCAGCCCCGATTACACCAAGCCGTTCTACATTTATTCTTTCACCTCTGAGCACTCGTGTGCAGCTATATTAACCCAACAATAAGAAGAGGCCAAGGAAAGACTGATTGCATTCATGAGTTCTCCCTTCAAGAACACAAAAGTCAGATACCCACTCCAGGAGAAGCAAGCTTTTATGCTGGTTCGGGCCGTCAAGAAATTCTGACATTATATTCTCTGAAGTCAAGTTGTCACTGTAGTTCCAGATGCAGTTATCAAATCCGTACTGATGCAGAGCAAGCTAGGAGAAAGAAGGGGAAAGTGGATGGCTATCTTACATGAGTTTGATCTGGAGATATGCACTATGAGGTTAGTTAGGGGCATGGGTCTATCTAAGTCCATGGTGGATGCTAGTAACAATGTTGTTTGCTAGTAATATACGACCCAATCCTTCTCCAATGATCCCTGGTATGCTGATGTTGTTTGCCTGATGCTTAACAATCAATGTCCAGACGGGATGAATTCAACTCAAAGTAGAGCTTTGAGACTAAAGAGTTCTCACTATATGTTCAAAGGAAGTTTGCTATATAGAAGGAATTTTGAAGGACTATACTTAAGATGCCTTGATCATCAAAAGGCCAAGCAAGTGATCTCCGAATTTCATGGGAAACATGGCACAGGTCATGGTTTCACCGATGCTTTGGCACACCAGATCCTTAGGTCATTGGCCCTATGTATTCAAGGATGCATACTAGCATGTGAGGACATGTCACACTTGCCAGGTTTTTGCACCAAGGGAACGCTATGCAGCCATGCCACTACAACCTGTTTATGAGGTAAGGCCATTTGCCCAATGGGCACTAGATTTCATTGGAGTAATTAATCTGAATTCCTTTGTAGGAGACAAGTTTATCTTGACTGCTACTGACTACTATACGAGGTGGATAGAGGCCATACCTTGCAAAAATAGCACAACGAAGGTAGTGATCAAGTTCCTCACCAAATGCATCACTACGAGGTTTGGGGTACCCTTCGCTCTGGTATGTGATAATGGTTCCGCTTTTTCCTCTACTAAGTTTATTTCTTGGGCCTATGATCACAAGATAGTCTTGAAGTATTCCTCAAACTATTATTCACAAGGCAATGGATTTGTAGAGTCTACCAATAAGAATCTCTTAGGGGTGATTAAGAAACTGTTAGAGCATAACCCTAGAGACTGGCACACCCAACTTAGATTCACATTATGGGTAGATAGGACTAGGATTAAGGCTGCCTTAAACAACTCACCATTCAAGCTGGTATATGGCCAAGAGCCTATCTTTCCTATCCATCTGCAGATTCCTATTCTGGAGTTCATGCAAAAATTTTACTCTAGTGGAAAAAATTTTACTCTAGTGACAATAGGATAGAAGTCAGATTAGTTGCTCTGTTAAAACTAGAAGAATAAGGAGATGCTGCTTTACAATAGTTCTTTAGACATCAGGCTGTTGTCAAATGCTAGTTTGAAAAAAGAGCTAAGATAAAAGCTTTTAGGATATCAGACCTAGTACTGTTATGGGATAAAGCCAATGAAAAGAAGGGCAGCCATCAGAAGTTTGACAAACTATGGCTGAGTCCTTATCAAATTGCTGAGATCCTAGGGGAAAACACTTTCAAACTGAGTAGCCTAACTGGGGAGCTGGTTCCTTTTCCTATTAATGGGCAGTTCCTTAAGCACTATTTTGAATCATGAGGCTTGTTAAATTTGTGTTTTGTATATTAAGTAATTCGTTGTTTTTCTTGATGTAAGTAGTTTAATTTGACTCCTCTTTGTAAATAATCCGCATTTGTATATGTAGCTTTTGTACTTCAGTTTGTAAACAAATTTTTCCTCTATGTGAATAACTTGCTACTCTTTGTGTAATTAATTTGCTCTCTCCTTGTAAACATCTCCCTTTTGTTCTTTTCATTTCCTTCCTATTTTCTGTTTGTTCTATTATTTGGGGATCTATCTTTTCTGTTACACCTCAAAGTGGTTGGTTGTTATCTCAAGCATGCTATGGTCATTAGGAGAGAAGTGGTTCAGGTATTTTCAAGTTTGCTTATGGGATGATTCTATCCTCAATTCTTTGTTTCATGTTTATGGGCAATAAAGGTTGTGGAAAGTTTTTGGGAACAAGGTACCAGGTAAGTAACATTCATTGGCTCCCTTGAATTTGTCACAAATTATTAAAATCATCTCCCTTTCTAGTAGTATATTTGTCCCAGGATGACAGTGTTGTAAAATTTGAGTGAAAAATTTAGCTTCCGAGTGTTGTTATGAGGTCCATTGTAGCTTTCAACCTAGATCAGATGTTGAACATCTAACATATTGAAAAGAAAAAGAGAATTAAATGAAATATCTGAAATTCCAAAAGAGGAAAGAAAAGAATTATCAAAAGAAAAGAGGATTCAATATGAATGGGTGACTCCAGTATCTCTACCAGGGCTATGGACACCTGTTCAGCAGTAGAGCAATGCTGTGAGGGAACTAGAGGTATCTTCGTTGGGGCTATGGACACCTGACTGGTAGTGGAGCAATGCCTAGGATATCATTGCATGAAGGAAATCAACTCATGTAGCCCAAATTTTACACATTGTTATTCAAAAGATGAAGAAATTTATGAAAGGAATGATGCACTATCAAGCACACAAATAGATTCAGGGGTATCCATTGTTTGACTTACATTTGAGATTTTAGCTCTACCTTGCTTGTTTTAACTGACCTAACTAGAGTTGTGTTGTTAATGAACCAGAGTTCTAGGTAGCTGAATCCTTCAGATTCATGAAAATGGTTAAACCATGTTCCCAACCAAGTCACCATTTGTTATGCCTTGCATAACCACCCCACTTTGATCTGGATCAAAATGGGTCCCCCTTCTCTTTTGGTTTCTTTGTTTTGTTTTATTTTCCTTGCTTTTGGGTTGCTTTAGTTTCTCTTCTAGTTTTGTTTAAACTTTGGCTCTATTTTGGCTTAATTTGGTTCCTTTCTTGTTAAGTATTCAATGAAGTAATCAAAAGTCTAAGTATACCTTATGAAAATGTATCTTATATCATTTTGATGACTAATGGAAGCATATGTTTGTAGGAAGAGGCCACACATGATCATATTTCTCAAGTGAATCCACTTGTTGGGCTTTCCTCAGGATGGTTGGTCATATTTCTCCTTGCAGATGAAAGTTGGCAAGACCTTGCTCATGTCTGGCCAACTACTGGCGCTTTCTATCAATATATATCTGTGTTGCCTATTGGTGAGACCCCAAAGATGTCACAGTGATCAAAAGTTACATGCAGGCTTTATTGGCAAGACAAGGGTCATCGTCCCGACAACATGGAAATTCCTATCTGCATGAGGGGTTTCTTTCAGAAAAGAGTTATGGTGAGGTTTTCAGGTCTCACCAATTATAGCATCATAGGGCATACACTTCGGTAGGAAATATTGAGTTTGGGGTAGAGTCTTGGCGAAAGCCTGATGTCCCATTGACTAGCAAAACAAATGAGTCCTTTCGGTGAGAGTTAGGTCTTCAGCAGAAGGTCTCCCCGAGTGCTTTGTCTCTCGCCAACAAGGATGTCTTTGGAGAAAGTGTGGGCATTCAGCGTAATGTATTGCTGATGAAAGGAAGGTTACAGTGACAAAGGTGGCTTCGGGGTAGCTATTTGTGTGCGACAAGATGTCTCGGCGAAAGGGTGGAGTCTTACCAACAGGAAAGCCTGGTAGGAGAGGGTTCTTATATTGCCATAGGGTTATCTCCCCACCAAGAGGTCTCAGCGAAGAAAGAAAGTCATGCTGACACAGTAAGGGGGGTTCCATTGGTGGTCATCGGTGAAAGAACCGGTGGGTCTCGGTGACCAAAACGTGAGCCAATGGAGGTCTTCGCCGAGACGTGAGATGTCTATGGGACATCTCACCAACAAAGGAAAGTTACGGCGACACATATGAGAGTCGCCGTACGTCCTACTAAAGGATTAATCTTCCGTAGGACATGGTTGGCTCAATATAGGGTCTCACCGAATACGTTTGGTCTCACCGACAAGGCACAATCAAAGAGGTCTATCGGTAAGACCACGGAAGGTCTTGGCGACACCCGAGTTCGGTGAAAGGAAATGAATGTGGCGGGAGGTCTCACCAATGATCCAAGGTCACACTGATGACAAGGATCGACAGAGGGTTGTGATGTCGATATAGGGTCCCAACGAAGAAAATGAGTCTCCCTGACATAGAGCGAAGTAGAATCGGTGAAGGGTCATGCTTTCGCCACAGGGTCATGGTGATGAGTGATGGTCTCACCGTCTGCAAGGAGAGCTTGATGCCCGAAGAGTAAGAGTGAGCTAGGGGGGATAAGAGGATTTCATCATGATGTCCTACTGACTAGCTATAATCATTCCAGCCATCTTTTGTGAGCTCGATATAACTTCTGAGCCCACTGAGATGTCTCATCAACTGTCTCGTCTCTTGCCGATAGCTACCCGATGGATGAAGTCACATTGGGGAGACATTGATGGTGTCTCACCGACATGCAATGGCCAAGCAAACCACTTTTGACTGCCAAAGAATCCTACGTGGCCTGTGATTGTCTAGTGAGGGAGCTGAAGGACTAATTCATTGGTCCCTTTGACCGATTGACCGCCCCTATGTAAGAAGATCGATAGGATACAAACCAGATGAAATCCTTCTGAGAACAGATGATAAACAAATTTAGGTGATGAGGTTCAGATCTGCAAGCGGGCCCAAGGACATTTTCCAGGACAATGTTCAGTATGCAGAGAAGTCCGAGACTTGAAGGAAGCCGAAAGAAAGAAGAAAGATCAATGACTCACAGGGACAACTATGGCCACTGCTGATAGGAGGTAGGCCAATATTAATGGGGATATTTTGAGCATTCAAGGTAAGTTGCACAAGGACTTCAAAGATCGACACCGAGGCAGAAGAGTAAATGCAACAGCTACCAAAAGATTGAAAGGACTTCTCCTGAGGATAGAAATCCTTTGTGAGCATGGACAGCAGGGCTTCCACATTGAATACACATTGACTCCCCAAAAGATCTGAGAGCCGACCCTCCTATAGTCGGAAGATATTTTTGTAAAACCCTAGTGCAGGGGACATCGCATTCAAGTTGATACATCTTGTATATAAGGAAGGCTTGCCTCTTTGTAAAGGTTAGAACTTTTGGAAAGAAAATAGAGATTTGTTCGAAGGATTTAAAAGAAAGTTAGGACTGTTAGGAGTTAGTTAGTGAACAGAAGAAGAAAGAGTGGCATCTTGATTTTGAGTAATAAGAGCTCCTCTTTGTCTTCTTGGTTAGCAGTGAGGTTTTAGTACAGATTGTGATATATTTTCTAAATTTTCTTAAAGTAGTTGGAAACAATATGAAGATTTACATTCTCTGTACACTGGTGATTGTGCCAACTTTGTAAACATTGTTTATCTATTTTAAATGATAGTAGAAGCAATTAGAGTTTAATCTACTTCATGTTGTGTCCTTGAATGATACTTGTCTCAGTTTGATCATTTGATTTGTGGAGCCTTCAAGGAATGAAATATTATTTTGTGTTTTGTTTAAATGGTAATTAAAATCTGTTATGCGAATTAGCACTGTGAATGAAAGAGGCTATGTGTCAATCACAAGCTTATCTTTTTCTGCAGTTTTGGTTTACAAATTTCTTGAAGTTAGCAAGTCTGGTTAAAGTTGGATGAACTATTTCTCTTTCTGTTTCAAAACCCTAATCTATCTTTTGTTGTTTCTTTAAAAACCCCCAATTAAAGTATGCTTTATTTTCATGCTTGATTTAAGAACAGTCTAGAAGCATAACACTAGTAGGCCCCTTGAATATTACTGTTGCATTGACCACTGAGTAACATCAGCATAGTTGAGACCCAACTACAAAGACCTTGGGAGCTAAGGCACCCAGGTGTTGCCTTTCTCTTTCAGGAGAAGCAAAATAGCAATATTTTGCTTGCATTGTTGTGGTGCCAAAATCGCCATCAACATATAGGAAGGATGCATCCTAGGACATGATGATATCAGATGATTTTGATATGGGACTAATTGGATGATAGGATATTGATATGAAGAGTTGACCAAGTTGTTTACGTAGTGACCTAGACTTGAGATTTTGACGTTTTGTGTTTTTTTTACTTTTGAATTGCCAAACATGTTTCTGATTGTTTCACCAAAGGTTGGGGATGATGATTGATTTATTATAAGGGATGCTTATTGTGGGTGAAAGTGAGCTGAGATAGATGGATTTTTTCAAATAGTTGGATGTTTTTGGAGTTTTCTGAACTATTTTGAGGCTGTTTTTGGTATTTTCAATATTTTACAAACATTTTTATTTTTTAAATTTCAAATGTTTTGGGGTTTTCTGAGATTTTTACCAAGAGACTAACCTAAAGACCTATCCTAGGGGCCTTGGGGGCTGATCAATAGATTAGCCTTGCCTATGTTATACACGCAGCGACCACGTAGTTCGACTGACTTTGACTGGATTATTTGATGAGATAAATGGATTTCTAGTTTATTATGAGGGACTCCTAAAAGACTAACCTAAGTGTCTCAGGGGATGATCAAAGATCAACCTTGCCTACATTCAAGGCTCAAAGACCCATAGTTCGACAAGATGACTCTTTTTTTTTTTTTGGATTTTTTGCCTTTTTTTGATTTTTTTGTTGTCTCTGAGATGCCTATTCATGGGCTCCTACAGAGGTTCCCCTTTAGGTGTTGATAACTGATATGCCTCTAACTTATAGCTTGTTGTAATGAAAAATGGGCCCAACCAGTTGGGTTCAAAATTTCCTTTGCTATTTGGATTTGGGATGTTTTTCTGATTCTCTTTTAGGACAAGTTCTTTGACCTAGAATGTCTGACTCCTGATCTTCTTGTTATAGCTCCTCTTTAGTTAGTTTTGGTAGACTTTCAAATGATTTAAAGCATCCATATGCCGCTCATCTAGTAGCTCCAGCTCATTCAGTCTTGATACTCGAATTTTGCAGTCATATTCTTAGTGATGGGAGCTCGATCTCGATGGGTAATATGGATTTTGATCCATAGACCAAGGAGAATGGGGTGGCACCAATGGGTGTACGGATGATGGTATGATAGGCCCAGAGGGAAAGATTTAGTTGCAGATACCAGTCATGACCTACGTCATTGACTATCTTTTTGAGGATTTTTAGAATAGTTTTATTGGTGGCTTCTGCTTGGCCATTGCCTTGGGGATAGTATGGTGTGGAGAAGTGATGTTGGATTTTGAATTTTTTGCATAAGTCATGAACATCCTGATTCTTAAAAGGTGTCCCATTATTTGAGATAATAGCTTAGGGAACACCATATTAGAATATTAAGTAGTTCAGGATGAACTTTGATATTTGATTTGTAGTGATGTATGTCATGGGGATGGCTTCCACCCACTTGGTAAAGTACTTAGTGGTAGTAATGATAAACTTATGGCCATTGGATGAGGTGGGAGTGATTTTTCCAATGAGATCAAGCCCCCATTGTGAAAAGGTCCATGGTGTGACAATCAGATGGAGCTCTTGAGTTGGAGCATGGATGAGGTCCCCATGCTGTTGGCATTGTAGACACCTTTTGACATAGTCATATGCTTCTCTTTCCATAGTAGGCCAGCAATACCCCATCCTCAACAATTTCTTGGCCAAGGTCATTTCACTCAAGTGTGAACCACAAATCCCATTATGTACCTCAGTTAAAGCAGTCAAAACTTCTTTAGTGTTTAGGCAGCGTAATAGGGTTCCTTCTATGCTCCTACGGTATAAGGTATTTCCTAGGATGACAAATCTAGATGCTTTTTTGACAAAATATTTCTTGAGGTTTGAGGTTATGTTAGCTGGGAGGACTCCTATTCTTAGATAAGTGTAAATGTCATGGTACTAGGGATCATCGGGACCAACTATTTTGCACACAAATTCTGACTTTGGTACCTCGAATGCGGGTATGAGAAGTTGCTCTACCAAGAATTCATGTCTCAAGATGTTGCGAGGGATGTGTTGGAACTATAAAAGTTTGATGATTTTGCATGTATATTTCACCCATTTTTGCCATATGGTCCCATAGTTTCCATCGGGTCATGCATTTTTCACGTTGTGGTCCATATCGACATAAGTCTATCTAGGTCTCCCTAACCCGTGATGCTTTTGTGTTAACATATGTTTGCTGTAGATGATTGGAAAGACTTGTTCATTGTTACATCAATCGACATTCACCTACTGGTGGCTATCGGCAAGACATTCATGTTGTTTCAATGATAGAAAAGGTTCCTATCGGCATAAGTTATACCGTTAGAATGAGGTCTTACCGAGTGCCTTATGTCTCACCGATCGGTATATGGAGATGCATCAGTGAGAGTTTTTCCTTTGATGAAGCATCTTGGCGAACTCACCTAGTCTTGCTGATTGGTGGCAGATGCATATACATATCAGCAGGAGATTTTCTTCGGGGTAACGTCTTGGCGAGTGACCTTCGGTCTCGCCGATATTACACACGAGGCTTGTCAGTGAGAGACTTTTTCTTCAGAGTAAGTCATAGCAACTTCACATTGTCTCACCGATCGATGGCAGAAGGATGCACGTATCAGTAAGAGTTAAAGCTTTCAGCATGTGGTCTTGGCGAGTTTGAATTGTTACACCGACCGACAAGCACATTAAGGATTCACTTCAGCCAAACTTGTTGTTTTCAGCATGAGATTATAACGAGGCCTTGTTGTCTCATCGGCTGGTGGTGGAAGAATTGATTTATCGACATAAGTTAAAAGCTTCGGTGAAATGTCATAACGATTCCGTGGTGTCTCACCGACTTGTGCAAAAGGTTCCTATCGGCATAAGTTATATCGTCAGAATGAGGTCTTACTGAGTGCTTTATGTCTCACTGACCGGCATGTATGGATATTTTTTGGTAAGAGTTGGAGCTATTGATGAAAGTCTTAGTGAAGTGTATATGTCTCATCGACAGAGCATAAAGGGTTTCTCTCAAATGGCTTTCGGTGAGAGGTTTGTTGTGTCTCGCCAACTGACAACATAATGGGATGCGATATCGGTATGAGTTAAGGTTCTCAATAAGAGGTCTCGGCGAGTGACCTTCGGTCTTGCCGATGGAAAAAAATGAAGGACCTTGTCGGTGAGAGTGTGCTTTTGTCTCAGCGACTCATAATGGATGATGACTTTCAGTGTGACATAGTGTGCTCTATGAGAGGTCTTTCTGAGAGTGTTATGTTACGACGACAAGTCTGATCATGGGGGCTCTCAGAAAAACAAAGGCTTGTCTACATGACCTCTCCCCGATATCATAAGGTCACAGTGACACGCGAATGGTAGAAGAGCTCTCGGGGAAACATAATATAATCTATAGGACATCTTCCCGAGTCTAATATGTCACGACGAAAGTGGGTAACACCAAGCAAAGTGATTAACAATTAAATTGCCTTCGGCATAGCTATACGATATGTCTCACCGACTGTTTCACTGATGAATAACAAAAATTCAATTACTGAGGCCGACATGTAAATTGCTAAATTACCGTTGCAGGCCGACATGAAAGGAGCTTGAATTCTGTGGAGGGCTGACATGGAATTTCAATATGGTTTATTTTCTTGATGCTGGTGTATAAATATGCATTTTTGTAATTGTAAAATCATCAGTTATTAGATATTCAATACACAACAAGTAGATACAGTAGAATAAAATTCTCATATCAGAGACTATTAATGCATGTTTTTTCAAAATGGAGGTATTTATGAAAATCAGTTGATGTTGCTGCATTTTTCTAGTGTCAATTGTCTATTGAATTCAATAAAAATACTGCTAAGTTGTCTCCAAGATTGATGCTTTCTGGTTGTTTAAATTGACATAACAAGTTTATGTTCAGTTTATCAATGCACATTTGCTATATTTGTGTGATTAATCAATTGGTTCTTTCAAGCAAAGATTAAATCCTTTTAATTGATCATAGTAATAAGAGAGATTCATTTGGATTGTTAAAGTAGAGCTTAGTAGTTACAGTATTGCATGTTTATACAAGTTGTAAACAGAATATATGCCAGATAGTTTGAGTTTTCTCCAGAGAGTGTTGCTCATCTTGATTTCATTTGACTCTGCCTACCCAATAAGGCACTGGTCTCTGTAGTTTCATCATTAAGATTCATTTGTTCTCTTTATATCTGTTAATTAAGCATTTTAGGATTTGGATCAGAAGATTGCTATTGCTATCAAGTTTGATTACATTTGTTCACTTCTATTTGCCATTGTGGAAAAATCACTGCAAGAAAGATAATCATAAATACATAAAATCTGCTTCATTTAGTAAGGTACACCCACCTAGGTTTAGTAGCACCTGAAGAGTAGAAGGTTGAATTCTTTCAATCTTGTCTGTTACCCTAAAATGTATCAAGATATTGGTAGCCTCTTGAGGTATCTTTTCCTACATTTTTGAGAGCTGAAAAATTAGTGACTCCACTGGGGAATACATTCAGAATCAAGGCCTTTAATCATAGAGTCAGGAACTTTATACAGACTCAGCTGGGAATAAGAAACATCAGGTTTTTCTCATTTTTGACAAAAGTGAGTGGCAACTTTGACAAAAAATTTGCAGCTGTTCAAACATGAATGGAAGATCTCAATACAAGGGAGGTCATACTGGAGCTCCTGTAGGCAGCAGTAGGTGGACACACAAAGATGACAAGATTGATAAGGGAAAAAGAATAAGTGAGGAAATGTCCCTAACAGGTAAAGAGAAGGCGTCAGGAGCACATTGTGAAACATATGATTGCTATGATACATGGAAAAATGATTTGAGTGTAGAGCCTTATACTCTAGAAGATCAAGAAATCCTTTATTTTTTCTTGATCCTCAGAAACAGGCTGAATTTAGAGCTAAACTAGAGACTGAATGAATTAGAATTTAGCATGAATATGATCAGAAGATGGAAGGTAACCAAAATGACTCTATTGATCATGAGCTTATTGAAGAAGTAAAAGCACAGTTTGAATCACAAAGAAAAGAGATAGAGGAGCTAAGGGCTACATTGCTGAAAGCCCAAATTACTTCTCAGATAGCTGATTGCCCCCCAAAGTATGTACCACCTCATAAGTAGGGTAATCATAGTGCAGGGCCTTCTGATCCACTTGTGTCTCCTCACCATCAGATAGGAAATCACTATAATCAACCAAATCATCCACCTCATATTCCCCCACAACATACAAATATGTAGCCACCTCATGGTTAGCCTTTTGTTCCACAACATAATGCATAGTATAACAATCCTATGAACCAATATCAATACCCGCCTTTTCCTCCCCCTCACTAGTATGTAGCAATGATCAGACAGTTTGATTTGAGAGGGTTTTATCTATACCCTTACCCTATGGATGGCAACTGGAGAGGTCTGGTACCTAAGTTTACAGGGAGTAATGCAATTACTGTTGAAGAACATTTAAAGAATTTTATTGTTTTCATCCAAGACATAGGTGTGCCATATGAAGATTTACATATGAGGCTATTTATGATTTCACTTCTTGAAGATGCAAGGGATTTTTTCAACAGCTTGCCAACACTCTCAATTAATTCTCTCCAAATATTCCAGGACAGATTCCTAGAGCAATATGAGAATCTAAATGCACTAGATGCAGCTCTTCATGAATTGATGTGAATTAAGAAGAATCAAAATGATTCAATTTATGATTTCAACTAAAGATTCAACAAATTGTAGACTAAAGTACCTCCTGGATCAAGGTTGCTAGATTATGTAGCATTGAGTATTTATTTAAATGCATTTGATCCTAAAATAGGGTATGAACTAAGAAATAGGGTCCCAAGAGATCTAGCTGAAGCTCAGAAGATAGCACTGACAATTGAAAACAATAGGAAGGCTGCATGTATAATCAATAAAAGAGATAACCCTAGGGATTCTCAACAAAGCAACAATTATTAGTATAGACAGGAAAGCACATATAGAAATGAAAGGCCGAGGTTGCATGACATGCCATATAATACAAATTGGAAGGATGGAAAACCTATAACAGCTAGGCCAAGAAACAAAGAGACTCCTAATCCATTGAGCAAGAAGGGAACCTATATGGTGAGTAGCAATTAATTTTGTTAAGCTTGTGATAAGCCACATTCCCCAGACTATTATGTTGTAGCTCAAAGGATGCAAGAGGAGGGAATGTTGATGGAAAATAATGGAGAAGATCACAAAGTGTATTTGACTTCAAACATTTTTCACCATGTGGAAGAGAGGTACTCATCTTCAGAGGATGAAGATTATGAGTATGATGTTTCAAATCAGAGATACAATGTCCATATGGCTAAACATCAGGTTCTTTTTAATTCTGAAGAAGATTACACAGAGACACATTCGGTTGAGGTGCTTGCTCAATGTAGTATGAGGAGACTCACCAAAGATGAAATAGAGAGACTAACTTTTGTTGTAGCTGAGGAAGCAAGGAGTAAATACTGGTTGAGAAACATAAAAGTAAATGAGAAGGATGGCGTTCCTGGGGGAATCTTTATGAGAGATCAAAAGGAAACACAAGGAACTGTTAAGAAATCAAAAAATAAATAGCATGATAAAAGTGAACAGAAGCCTGTCCAAAAAGAGGAAGTGAAGGAATTACACAAAGAGATACAAAAGCCTAATCAACCTAGTAAAAGAGAGAAGTAAGAAAACAAAGGAGAAACATTGGAGTAGAAGAAGATTGTCAAAGTGGAGGGCTCTTCTTTTGACTTCACTCAGGTGTTATCTCAGGTAAAAATGTTTGTCCCACTACTTGAAATGATGAAAATAAAAGAATATAGGGATACTGTTGTTTAATTGATAACAAGTGGAAATGAAAAACATATGAATTCTGAAAAAAAGGTAGCTATTAAAGTAGTCAATAGGCAAGAGAAAGTAAATATCCTAGAGGTATGCTTGAGTGATGTGTTAGCAACTCCCCCACAAGTTGATCCTTTTTTCACTACATTACTCATAAACAACAAACTGCCGAGAAATTGCATGATAGACTCTGGTGCTACTATAAATATCATGCCAGTTGGAGTTATGAAGTAGCTTGGCATGTGGGTCGATACATGTGAAGGGAAGTGCTATGCAATGGATAACAGACCTGTACCTGTGGTAGGCATTATGAGAGGTGTTGAAGTCAAACTGGCTACTTATCCACAGGTGGCTTATAATATAGATATAACAATAATTGATACTCCTCAGTTTGGGATGCTTCTATCAAGGCAATGGACAACAACAGTTGGAGGAAATGTTCAATTTTATCTATCTTATGCTACTATTCCAGTGAATGGTCAAGAATTCAAATTGTATAAAGAGCCCAGAATGAACCAGCTTGTTGACTGTGTACCACAAGATCAGATCAATTGTTTTTGTGATGTTGATCTTGGAAGTTTTAAGATTGAATTATCCTAGCTAGAATTAACCAATAGTGATCCAATTGAAAAGCATGTGGCACAAAGCTGCAATGAAGTGTGGAAGATGTATTTTGATGGAGCATGTAGCCAAGAAAGTAATGGCACTGGCATTGTATTTATTTCACCTGAAGGTATTACATTTAAATATTCTTTCTTGTTGGCATTTGAATGTACAAAAAATATGGCAGAGTATGAAGCCTTGTTGATAGGTCTGAACATAGCTGTGAAACACAAGATTAAATTGTTGGTTGTTTTGGGCAATTTTGAGTTGGTTGTTTCACAAATCAAGTCAAAATATGCAGCAAAACATAAAATATTGAAATAGTATAGGAATGCTGCATGGGACACAATCGAATTATTTGATGCCTTCTTAATTGAGTGGATTGATAGATCAAAGAACATAATGGCTGATTTTTTAGCAAATGTGGCACTGAAAAGAGATGATATCACATTGGCTGGGGTGTCACATATTGAGTTCAAGACAAGACCTACTGTTCTTGATAACATTTATAGTTGGAAAGTTTTCAATGATGATACTGATCTTTTGAAATTCCTCAATTGTATAGATCAATATGAAGCCCAAGAAATTGACTTCAATTCTTTTGTTGAGGAAGTGGATGGGAAGCAAACAGTGTTTGGAAAGGAGATCTTGTAGCTCAAAAAAAATAAGCTTCCTAAGGGCTTAGTGGCATTGGAGTGGCTGTATGATGGAAATGATCGGTCTCTCATAAAGCAGACACCAGTCAAAAGAGAAGATATTGAAGAAGTTAATTTGGGGACTGAAATAGCACCAAGAAAGGTGTACATAGGAAAGAAGATAAGCCCTACAATTAGAAGAATGCTGATAGAGTTGCTGAGAAAGTATAAGCTTGTCTTTGCTTGGTCTTATGAAGATCTAAAAACATACAGGGAAGATTTGTTTTAGCATGAAATACCATTGAATCCAAATGCTAATCCATTTAGACAGAAGCAAAGACCCATAAATCCAACATTGGACCCTAAGATGCAAGAGGAGTTGACAAAGCTCAGAGATGGGGGAATTATCAAACCAATCAGGCACTCAACGTGGGTCTCAAATTTGGTCCCTATGAGGAAGAAAAATGGAAACATCAGATTATGTGTGGACTTCAAAAATTTGAATATAGCATCTCTCAAGGATAATTATCCTCTACCCAATATGGAGGCTATATTGCATAAGGTAATAGGGTGTGAACTACTGTCCATGATGGATGGGTTTTTCAAGCTACAACCAGGTCAAGGTCAAAGAATCTGAGCAATATAAGACAACATTCACAACTCCTTGGGGAACATATGTATATATAAGAATGCCTTTTGGTCTCACTAATGCAGGAGCGACCTTCCAAAGGGCTATGGACATGGCATTTGCAAATTTGATCAATGCTATCATGGTGGTGTACCAAGATGATCTGATTGCTTATTCAAAGAAGGTTGAAGATCATGTACAACATCTAGAGAAGGTATTTATTAAAGCCCTGGAATATGGTATTAGCTTAAATCCAAAGAAGTGTCATTTTGTAGTCATAGAAGGTAAGCTCTTAGGACATATTTTTTCAAAAGAAGGAGTTATGATAGATCCTGAGAGGGTTGAAGCTATTGATAAAATTCCTATTCCCAAAAATGATAAGGCTATACAATCATTCTTTGGACAGATTAATTTTGTTAGGAGATTTGTTTCTAACTTTGCTGAGATCATTAAGCCCATATCAAAAATGTTGAAGAAAGGACAAAAAATGGAATGGACTATAGAAGCCTTGGAAGCTTTCATATCTATCAAAAGGGCCATCAAAGAAGCTCCTATCCTTAAGTCTCCAGATTTTGCAAAGCCTTTTCAGATATTTTCATTTGCTTTAATGCATACTATTGCTGATGTTATGTTACAGAAGAATGAGGATGGTCATGAACAACCTGTGTCTTTCTTCAATAAGTCATTACAAGGGTCTGAATTGAAATATGACATAATGGAAAAATAGGTGTTTGCATTAGTAAAGGCTACAAAAGCTTTCAGGCCATATCTTGTTGGAGCAAAGGTGATTGCTTATGTCCCCCATGCAGCTGTCAAAGATATTCTGACACAGTTTGAAGTAACAGGAAAAAGATGCAAATGGATTAACAAGATCCAAGAATTTGACATAGAGATACAGATTACCAAATGAGTAAGAGGTCAAGGCTTGGCTAGGTTGATGGCCGAATCAAATATTGAAGCAAATCAAGTTTGCAATGTAGATGAAGGGATTGCAGTTGGAAGCATTGAGCACACTCCTTGGTATACTGATATCATGCATTACCTTAAGTTCACGAAGTTTCTAGAGGGATTGAGTGACAACCAAAAGAGAACTTTGAATTTGTAAGCATCAAAATATGTTTTCATGAATGGAGATCTGTTTTGGAAGACTAGGGATGGTATACTATTATTGTGTTTGGATGAGTCTCAGGCCAAGCATGTCCTAAGTGAGATGCATGAAGGATTTTGTGGAGGACATTATTTAGCAAAAAAAATTGCACACAAAATTCTCAGAGTAGGTTACTACTGGCCTAGAGTTTTTAATGATTCTTTTACACATGTCAGAAAGTGTGAAGCCTACCGGAAGTTTTCTGGAAAGTTGAAATATCAAGGAGCCTTGCCACTTTAACCCTTGCAGGCTGATGCCCCTTTCCATCAATGGGGAATTGATTTCATTGGAGAGATACAGGAAAAATCAAGTGGAGGATACAAGTGGATACTAGTTGCCACTAATTATTTTACTAAGTGGGTGGAGGAAATCCCAACTAAACATGCTACAAGCAAAGTGGTGACAAATTTCTTGATGGACAACATTATCACTAGATTTGGTGCATCAATGAGGTTAATCACAGATAATGGGATGTGTTTCAGGTCAGATGATTTCAAAAGTTTCTATGATACATATGGCATTACTATTTCTTATGCAACTCCTTACCATCCACAAGCTAATGGTCAAGTTGAATCTAGCAATAAGAGTCTCTTGAAGATTATAAGGAGGATGTTAAGTTAGAACAAGAAGGCTTGGGATTCAAAATTAAGGCTGGTTGTATGGGCTAACAAGATTACTATAAAGAAAGCAATTGGAAAATCCCCGTTTGAATTGGTATATGGAGCACAAGCTAGGATGCCTTTGCAGAATTTGTTGCCAGTCTACAAGTTTGTCCTTAAGGAAGATTTGGATGTTCTTGAACCCATGGAAGAAAAAATGGAGCAACTAGCTGAACTTGATGAAATAAGGAGAGTTGCCCAAAACCAAAACATGAGGTTACAAACATAGATGAAGTATTTGTTTGACAAGAAGGCAAAGGATAGAAAGTTTGAAGAAAATGACTTGGTGTTGATGTGGAACGCAAGATGTCAGGAGAAGGGAAAGCATGGTAAATTTGAAGCTTTGTGGCTGGGACCTTTTGTTGTTGTTGGAAAGAAAGGTGAAGATTCATACTATCTATAGAATATAGCTGGTGAAGATCAGGAGTTTCCTATTCATGGGAAATTTCTGAAGTATTTTTTCTCTTGAGTGACACAGAGGATTGAGGGTTGCCAGTGCATGGACAACTCTTGTTTATCCTCTTTAAAATTATTTTCCATGCACAGTAGTTTAGGATTCTGGTTCATCTCCATTTTTGCATTCACTTTCCTTTCATTCCATCATGCTGCATTTCCATTATGCTCACTGGTTCAATATTCTATGTCTAGTTTGCTCACCCAAAGATCTAGATCCTTGCAATGATCTTACTATCATTCATCCCCAGATGGAGCCACTATTGGAACTATAAAAGTCTGATGATTTTACATGTATATTTAACCCATATTTTTCCATATGGTCCCATAGTTTCCATCAGGTCATGCATTTTTCACGTTGTGGTCCATATCGGCATAAGTCTATCTAGGTCTCCCCAACCTGTGATGCTTTTGTGTTAACATATGTTTGTTGTAGATGACCGACATGACTTGTTCATTGTTACAGTGATCGACATTCACCTACTGGCGGCTATTGGCAAGACATTCATGTTGTTTCGGTGACAGAAAAGGTTCCGATCGGGTTATACTGTCAAAATGAGGTCTTACCGAGTACCGCATGTCTCGCCAACTGGTATATGGAGATGCATCGGCGAGTCTTTCCTTTGATGAAGCATCTTGGCAAACTCACCTAGTCTTGCCGACTGGTGGGGGATGCATATACATATTGATAGGAGATTTTTTTGGGGGTAACGTCTTGGCGAGTGACCTTTGGTCTTGCCGATATTACAAATGGGCTCATCGGTGAGAGAATTTTTCTTCAGAGTAAGTCATAGTGACTTCACATTGTCTCATCGATTGATGGCGGAAGGATGCATGTATCAGTAAGAGTTAAAACTTTTGGCATGTGGTTTTGGCGAGTTTGAATTGTTACACTGACTGACAAGCACATTAAGGATTCACTCTGGCCAAACTTGTTGTTTTCAGCCTGAGGTTATAACGAGGCCTTGTTGTCTCATCGACCAATGGTGGAAGAATTGATTTAGCGGCATAAGTTAAAAGCTTTGGTGAAATTTCATAACGATTCTATGGTGTCTCACCGACTTGTGCAAAAGGTTCCTATCAGCATAAGTTATACCGTCAGAATGAGGTCTTACTGAGCGCTTTATGTCTCACCAACCGGCATGTATAGAGATTTTTTGGTAAGAGTTGGAGCTATCAATGAAAGGTCTCAACGAAGTGTATATGTCTCACTGACAGAGCATAAAGGGTTTCTCTCAAATGGCTACCAGTGAGAGGTTTGTTGTGTCTCGCCAACCGACAACATAATGGGATGTGATATCAGTATGAGTTAAAGTTCTTGATAAGAGGTCTCAACGAGTGACCTTCGGTCTCACCGATGGAAAATAGTGAAGGACCTTGTCGGCAAGACTGTGCTTTTGTCTTAGTGACTCAAAATGGACGATGACTTTTGTTGTGACATAGTGTGCTCTATGAGAGGTCTTTCTGAGAGCGATATGTTATGGCGACAAGTTTGATCACGGGGGCTCTCGGTAAAACAAAGGCTTGTCTACATGACGTCTCCCCGATATCATAAGGTCACAGTGACACGTGAATGGTAGAAGAGCTCTCAGGGAAACATAATGTAATCTACATGACATCTTCCTGACTCTAATATGTCACAGCGAAAGTGGGTAACACCAAGCGGAGCAATTAATGATTGAATTTCCTTCGGCATAACTATACGATATGTCTCACTAACTATTTCACTGATGAATAAAATTTTTTCAAATACTGAGGCCGACATGTAAATTGCTAAATTACTGTTGCAGGCCGACATGAAAGGAGCCCAAATTCTGTGGAGGGCCGACATGGAATTTCAATATGGTTTATTTTCTTGATGCTGGTGTATAAAAATGCATTTTTGTAATTGTAAAATCATTAGTTATTAGATATTCGATACACAACAAGTAGATACAGTAGAATAAAATTCTTAGATCAGAGACTATTGATGCATGTTTTTTCAAAATGGAGGTATTTATGAAAATCAGTTGATGTTGCTGCATTTTTCTAGTGTCAATTGTTTGTTGAATTCAATAAAAATATTGCTAAGTTGTCTCCAAGATTGATGCTTTTTGGTTGTTTAAATTGACATAACAAGTTTATGTTTAGTTTATTAATGCACATTTGCTGTATTTGTGTGATTAATCAATTGGTTCTTTCAAGCAAAGATTAAATCCTTTTAATTGATCACAATAATCAAAGAGATTCATTTGGATTGTTAAAGTAGAGCTTAGTAGTTACAGTATTGCATGTTTATACAAGTTGTAAACATAATATATGCCAAATAATTTGAGTTTTCTCCAAAGAGTGTTGCTCATCTTGATTTCATTTGACTCTGCCTACCCAATAAGGCACTGGTCTCTACAGTTTCATCATTAAGATTCATTTGTTCTCTTTATATCTATTAATTAAGCATTTTAGGATTTGGATCAGAAGATTGCTATTGCTATCAAGTTTGATTACATTTTTTCACTTCTATTTGCCATTGTGGACAAATGACTGCAAGAAAGATAATTTGCTTCATTCAGTAAGGTACACCCACCTAGGTTTAGCAGCACCTAAAGAGTAGAAGGTTGAATTCTCTCAATCTTGTGTGTTACCCTAAAACGTATCAAGAGATTGGCAGCCTCTTGAGGTATCTTTTGCTGCATTTTTGAGAGCTAACAGGATGTCCAATAGGGATCCAATCATTTCCATGGCGTCTACTGCTCTGTTGTTTTCTTTGGGAATCTGGTCAAATGTGATATTAATGAATGATTCTTTGAGGCTCTCTACCAAATTTTTGTATGGAGTTAGCTTATCATCCTTTGTTTGGTACTCACCATTCACTTGATTGATTATCAGCTGGGAGTCTCCATATACTTTGAGGGTCATGATGTGCCACTGTACTGCTATTCTGAGACCTATGCTTAACACCTCATATTCTGCAATGTTATTAGTGCAGGGGAATGCCAATTTGTAGGATCTAGGTAGATAGTCCCCCTGTGGAGTGATGATGAAGACACCAGCTCCTGATCCATGCTACGTGTAGGAACCATCAAAGTAGAGTTTCCAGTGGTCGGCTATGTTGAGATTGAAGATGGATTCAATGGGAAACTCTGATATGAGTGGATTCTTTGAATACATGGGTGCTTCTGCAAGATGATCTATGATCACTTGGCCTTTTATTGCCTTCCATTCTGCATACTCAATTTTGTATTTAGATAGAATCATGACCCACTTGGCCATCCTTCTTGTGAGAATTTCCTTTGACAATAGGTACTTTAGGGGGTTGATCTTGGCAATGAGTTTTATTTTTTTGTGCCAACATGTAGTGTTTGAATTTTTGTGAAGAAAAACACTACTGCTAGACATGCTTTTTTGATGAATGAGTAGTTTAACTCATGCCCAAACATTGTGCGGTTGATGTAATAGATGGCCCTTTCTATTCCATTTTCATCATGCCAAGCTAGGAGAGCACTGAGAGCTGCTGTTGTTGCTGATACATAAAGGATTAGTGGTTTTCTTGGGATTGGTGGCATGAGGACTAGAGGTGTGAATAGATATTCTTTGATTTTGTTGAAGGCTTCCTCACACTTGTCATCCCACTTGTACGCTACCCCCTTGTGGAGTAGGTGGGAATATGGGTTTTGTTTATCTACCAGTTGTGCTATGAATTTGCAGATGGATTGAAGCCTGCATTGGAGGCATCTCAATTGTTTCAATGTTTTGGGTACCTCCATCTCAAGGCTTTATTTTACCTTTGCAAGATCTATTTCAATACCCCTCATTGACACTATGTATCCCAATAGCTTTCCTAATTGTACACCGAAGAGACACTTCTTTGGATTTAAACTAACCTTGTATTCCTCTAGCCTGTTGAAAATAGCACTTAAGGTTTCTATGTGATCTCTCATCTTTCTAGATTTTTCTAGTATGTCATCAACATAATCTTTGATAGTTTTGTGGATCATGTCATGAAAGATTAACATCATGGCTCTTTGGTAGGTGGCCCCAACATTCTTTAGGCCGAATGGCATCATGTTCTAGCAGTAGGTCCCCCATGGACAAGTGAAGGCCATTTTGTGTTGGTCCTCTTTGGAGATCATTATTTGGTTGTACCCAAAGAAACTGTCCATCAGAGAAAGCATTTCATGTTCCACAGTCATGTCCACTATCATGTCAATGTTAGGCAATGGGAAATCATCTTTCAGACATGCTTTGTTTAGGTCTCTGAAATCTATGAAGATTCAGATGCCCCCATTAGGTTTTGAAATAGGAACTAGATTTGATACCCATTCCGGGTAGTCAATTGGTCATATGAATCCTACATCAAGTAATTTCTTCAATTCCATTTTTACTAGCAGGGCGATCTGAGGATGCATCTTCTTGAGATTTTGTATGACAAGCTTTGCTTCAGGGTAGACTGCTAGGTGATGGACACAACCTATGGATTGAGCCTAGGCATGTTTGCATAGCTCCATGCAAAGTTGACCTTCCATTTTTTCAAGAAGGTAGCTAGGAGCTCCTGTTCTTCTGACAGTAATGAATCTACATAGAATGTGATGTGCGGTGTCTCCTCTGCTCCCAAATTGACTGGGTTGCATTTTTTGGCTAGAACTGCTAATTTTTCTTGATGGAGAGCTCTGAGAGGAAGATTGAATCCCCCATCCTCAGGCACCTCAGAGAGGTTTTCACTATTGGATGCGTCCTTTCTTTTTACTATTTTTAGGTCAGAGAGTGCCACAATGTGGTTTTCACTCAAGGACCAAGATATTATTCTTAATTTTTCACTTTTACGACTGAGGGATTCAACCATCTCCCCATAGTATGCATGTGTATCTAGCTTGATGATGAATTTGGATTTATGATCCCCACATTGAATATTATCCCATAGTCCCATGAATTCTGAGAGTGCCTCATCATTTTTGAATGTGTCAAGAATTGGCGGTCCTCGTTGGTTGTGATCAATGAGTTGGGGGTAGACTAGCTTTATCTCATGGGATTGGTTCTTAGATTCATAAGATAAGGTGCTAATCATGAGAAGGGTGGTGTCATCAAAAAGCATAGGTACGTTGGTTTTGGGGTCTTCTTCATCACTACTATTGTAGACATCGGTTATGTCAAATGCAAAATTGTTTATGACTCGGCTAGTAGACACAGGTAAGTGAAGTTCAACTAGTGTTGGTTGACGGGGGAGTCTTGATTGCTTTAACTAGGGGACCTCATCCAAGTATGGTTATACTTGGAGGGGTACATTCAAGGCCAAGATTTCTCATTCGTGTCTTAGGAATGATGGGTATTAGAAGCCCGTTGTCATTTTTTCCAAGCCTCTAGTTTCTGTCATAGCCCATGGCAAGCATCATTTGCAAAACTTTACTACCATCATCCATAGGTAGATCAGCTTCCGGTCTATTTTCTTCATATAGGAGATGGGATAGGTCCTCTTCTATTACTTCTCGACCATGATCTTCCCAACTTTTGAAGTTGGGATATCCTTCAGTGGATGTTTGGGATGTTGAAGCCTCATTTGCTTGCGATCATCCTCATGATCTGGGAGATTGTGGTAACTCTCCTACCATAAAATCATTTTTGGGAATTGAATAGTTTTCACAACCATTGTCCTGGATGATGAATTTGATATCAGATATGGTGGGGATGGTGGGTGTCTCTATTAAAGAAGTGGAAGCGAGAGTGGTTGGGTCAATGTATGGTGTTGATGGGCCTTCATCATTCTTTGGCACTTGGGGGATTTTATAATATTTTGCCTCTAGGTTCTTATAGTAAGAGAATGGCTCCGGATCCCCATGGATGGTGACCTCTTGGCCTTCATATGTAAATTTGACACATTGATGGAAGGTTGACACCACTGCTTGCATTGCATGGATCCACGGACGTCCTAGGAGAATGTTATAAGGCAGATCAAGGTCCAGGACCCTATTGATGGTGTTTTCTGCACAGCAACAACTCAGACAGAATATAAGATCCTATCTCACTTCAAAGGTAAATATCTATCAGCTAGCCTTAAGAGATAACCCCAAAGTCTCTAATGTCAGGTCTTGACAATGCATAAACAACTCAGTGATAAAATGTGAAAATGCTAGTAATCACAATGGGACCTTACTACAAGCAAAATACTGAATCAATTTTATCAGATCTAACAAGCTGATGATACTTTAATCCTTGATCTAACCCAATAATAAAAGAAATAAAAAAAGATAAGGGTTTCAAAGATATTTCTAAATCTAATACTACTCCTAAGATTAACAATGAAAATAACCAACATTCGAAATGGACCAATCCTCCAAAACTGATCTCTACTTGACCCAGATAAATCTGCAATCTTACAAAAAATAGTGCAATCTTCTAAGGTGTTAAGATTTTCAAATCATGAACATTCATTCAACAACCCTATTGTAGTTGAAATGAACAAATCCTCACAATTGAACTAAGCACATTGAATATGAAGTGCAGGCTAACTTTGCAAAGCAACTAACAATCAGTTGGTTGTGAAAAGTATGGATTGAAGGATTGCTACAACATTCAAGTATTAAATCATAAACATTATTGAATCGAATCTAATCTAAATATTAACCTCCTCAAAGAAATTTTAAAGATAGAATAGCAAGAACCATGCAAGACAAGAGAATACAAGTATGCACCAAATCACAATGTCATTACTTACATTCGAATTATCCACTGTAGCAATAATTCCAGCTTTCTATTACAATATTTGCTTGAGAACAACTACCTGCTAACTTGCTCTATTTGCTTCTAACTATTTTGATCTATTCTACTTCTATCTTCTAACCCTTTCTAACTATTTCTAACTCTTACAAATGAGGCGACATGCCAAATATATAGAATCCCCCCAGAAAACCCGTCGGCCAAGCAAGAGCCTACAACATTAACTAGGCACCACCGGCCAGCCAAGAGAAAGTCAAAATAGAATGAAGGAATGCATTAAATGCATGAACAACACCCAGGTTGGCCTCGGATTCCCAATGCAGCTCAGACCAATGTAGGGTGCGATGATGAGGAAGCACAAACCCCAAGGTAGTTGGGAATTAACTGCCTTCCCCTTTGTCTCGATTCTGATCCAGCCCTTCATGAACTTTCAATAGCATCCCATCCAAGTCGGCCATTGGTGGTAGAGGAAAAAACCTAATTCAATTCCCAATGGATGCAATCTCTTCCCTTGACCATTTGATTGAATTATCCCAATCCACCTTATATGTCATATATTTATCAATAACTACAAGGTAGGTGGTTGCATCATCCAACTGGTGCTTAGAAACAAAACCATCATCAAGTGGTGCGTAAACATCCTGCCACCAATTTCTCAACTGTTCTAGACTCAAATATTTGGGAGCAATCTTCCTTCACCCAGTCATGATCTCAAAAAAGGCCATGGAGCCATTATATACACCACTTAGGGTATCATCAATCTGCCTTCTTTGTTTATAAATCTTCTTCAACACCTTGTGCCTAATCTGCAATGTCTAATACCACTCCCATGGTTCAGCAGCTCTGGAGGAAGGAAGAATCCCATCACTTACCAACCTATCCCAGGTGTACTCCATGATAGTTTTGGCTTTCTGCAGAAGGAGATCCATGCCTCCCTTATCCTGTGCCAACACCGCCTTCAACCAATCAGTTGCCATGATAGCATCCTTCCCAGTTGACAAAATCTCTTTAATAGCTTCATCACCCTTTATTTTCACCCCTTTCAGCCAATTCATGGTGGCAACAGTGGAAGCTTTCATATTTTCTAGCTCGGTGATGGTCTCTTGAGGTAGAGGATTCACAGTAGAGGAAGAAGGGTTAATGGATTGCAGGGGCTTCATTAATTCCTCCAAGCATTTCCTAACCATCTACATGTGACCATCATAGTGCCTAGCGCACTCAATGACCATCTCATCACACTGCACCACAGAAGGGAAACCAACTACATGTGACAAGCCTGATTCCATCATCTTTCTAGCCATGAAAGGAGAATCCTTAGCCGCCATTCTTTCTTTAAACTCTTCATAATCCCATGATCCGACATTTGTATCAGTCACCTCCAACCAAACTAAAGTGATTTTTCTCTTAGGGATCCTGCTCTTAATGTCCATTTTAATCCTCTTTGCATCAGACATTGAGGACCCAGCTGTTGCCTTGCTAGATTCAGCCTACACTCAACATGCAAATCATAATAAAAAACCACAAGAGAGCAAGGTTAATTCATCAATATGTCATTAGAATGAATCTCATATAGCCAGAGTGTTATTAAATCTCATATGAGATGACCACAACAAATTTTGGATTTCAAGACCATCCACATAATCGCAGCCAGAGAGGAATTTTGGGAAATTCCAGACCGATCGGATTCTAACGGAATAACTAGGAAACACCTACTTAACCATTAAACCTAATCATGATCAATCAATAAATTACACAGGAAATCCAAATATGACATGAAATAATCATTAAATGTGTCACAAATCATAAACAAATCCAATTATCTCACATTCCTTCATATTTCATCAGATTTTGGAAAAATCCATGAGGGACGAATTTTTGCAAAGAATGAGCCAGATTGCAGACTTTGGAAAATTAGAGAGACGTCAGATTTCAGAGAAATCCGGACCCAATGGAAATCCATAGATAAGGCAAAACTCTGAACCAATGGGTGCAAAAGCATGTACTTTTTCCAAACAAATTTCATTCAGAATGAGGTCACACTGAGTGGGGTATGTCTTGCCGACCAACGATATAGAAAATATATTGATATGACCAAAGGGTAGTCGAGGTAAGGTCTTGGCGAATCCTTTTTGTCTCACCGACTCAAGGGGTCCAAGCAAACACTTCGGCCAGACTAAAGTTTTTTGATATGAGGTCTCAGCGAAGTTGCGGTGTCTTGCCGACTGGCGGTAGGTTTTGAATTTGACCAGAGGTCTTGGCAACCACGTAATGTTTCACCGAATGAAGTCCCATTAGTATAACCTCTTGCTGAAACCATGTGGTCTCCCCGAAAGAAGATCCAAGCTCACCAAGAAAGGAAGGCTTGGTCGTGAAGTCTGGGTGACTGCTGGTTGTTTCGCCAAAAGCGAAGGTGTTGGCAAGAGTTGTGAGCCCGCCGAAAGGTCTCACTGAAGGATGGATGTCTCAGTGAAGCAAATGAATATCGGTATAACTAATGAAGCCCACTATGACCTCTTGCTGACTAGGGCTTGTCTTGCTGACAGTGTAGGAGACTTTATCGGTGTGAGAAATGATACTGTCACGGCGATCAAATATGAACTTAGGAAGGCTTCTCAATGAAATATAGGGTGATTGATATGACATCTCCCTGACTTTGAAGGGTCATAGCAAAGAAAATTAGGAAGGGAAGGAGAGTCACGATTTAACCCAAACACCAAATCAATCATGAATTTCAAAATGTTTAACTCAGGACAAGTCAAGGATGGACCTTTCATAGATTTTCTTTACATTCTAGGTCAATTTTAAGATAGAATAATCTGACATGGCACTGCCCTAGGTTTGAAACCCTATTCATCCGCCATTAGCGCATAGGAAAGCTCAAAATTCAATTGTTTCAACTCCTAAGTCATTACTAGGGTTTATTGATTACTCTCAGGCAAGATTCATCAAAGTTCAGATAGACAAATGAGCTCAAGACACACCTAGGAGATGAAAAATAATGCAATACTAAACAACCCTAGCATGAAATGATCAAATACGTAGGAATTCGAATCCCATAGGCTCTCATAACATCAACATGCCATTCATAATTCTCAATCAAAGGAAGGGCAATAAAAACATACCATTGTAACGTGGAAATCAATCTCAGAAGCAACAAATGCAAAGCCCATTGGCATCCACAAAGAATAGATGTAGGAATGCACAAGAAATCACCACTAAATAGATCAATCCACAACTTCAAAGGCCCTAAACCGAAGTTAATCAATCGCAAGAAAGCACTCCTTAGCTCAAATGATGGCAAATAGTAAGCGTGATGGCACAAAGATCCCATAAATCAAGTTAAATACATCCTTTAAAGCATGCACGAAGCCATTAATGCAATCAATAGGATAGTCAGAAAACCTAGAAAGCCAACAAAAGGGTGGAATCTGGGAAAATTCAGCCCACGCAGAAATCCGCAAATACCAAAAATCCCCAAACAACAGGGTCTAGCTGGAGTCCAAGCGGGATCTGGGAAAATCCAACCAGGGTGGAAAATCTTGAATCTGAGTAAAAGCTCAAAATCTATCTAGAACTTAGGATTTTCAATAAATAACCTAGGGAAACACTTAGGCAATCAAAAATAAACATTTAAGCACATGCCTAATAAGAAAAAACCTCAAAAAGAAAGGGCCAAAAAAAACCAAAATCGAAGTGAAAGAGGGTCCCTACCTTCAACAGGGCGCGTGTGTGAAAACTGCACAACAAATGGTGACTTCTGCTGGGAAAATGATCTAGAGCATTTGATGACAAACAAGAATCAAGAACCCAAAATCTTTAGTTTCAATCTCACCATCAAACAAACAAGTCAAAATGCAAAGATTTAAAGAATCAGAACCAAAGGGTAGACTGAACCTTCCATAAACTGAAAATCCAAGTGTGTGCATATGAATTCATTTCCCTCCTTAAGTTACTACATAAACCAAGTTGAGTCAAGTCAGGCTACGTAAGGATTCTAACTTCAAAAGCAACCTGGATAGGGCCGCATTGCCAGTCAGGCGTCCATAGCCCTAACGAGGTTATCGCTGTGACTCTCATGAACATAGCTCTACTGCCAGCCAGGTGTCAATAACCCCTATAGAGATATTCAGGTACCCCTGATAAGTCAAATTTATTCTTTTGATATTCAATATTTCATTTTTCTTTCTTTTGATATTCTTTATATGTCACTTTCATTTCAACCTGTGAACAATGAAGCTCACATTCAGGGCAAAGAACCGTAGTGGCGCTGAAGCAAAAATAAGATTTTTCACTTGACAAAACTTCACAAGGATTCGTATAGGAACATCAGGATTCTTAAGATGTATGAGAGATATAAGATTTTAGAGTACTTCAAATTCACATCAAAGCCAATGATCAATCCTCTATAAATCTGACATTAAGATTGTTGGCAATAGTAAAGATTTCAACCATCCTTTCAAGACACAAGACTAAAGTCCACCAAGGAAATACTTAGAACAATTCCAGATATTGATATATTTTCCACGTAGGTGCAACACATCCAGGCGAAAACAGAGAAACCCCCAAAGCAAGAGCAGAGCAAAAAACAAAACAAAACAAAAGCAAACCCACAAACCAAACCAAAAAGAAAAGTAGAAAGGGAAACCTAATCTAACTATATACAAGAAAAGAGCTAAAAATAGCTCAAGACTGGAAATAATGCTTTAGATACTACCCATTGACATGCAGTAGGATATCCTCTCTAGTGAGAGTTTTCAAATGGAAAGCATTATCTCCCAAAATTTCTGAAATATGGTAAGGGCCAAGCCAAAGTTTATCAAATTTTCCATGCTCTCCCTTACAATCATGGGCTTTATCCCAGTAAAGAACCAAGTAAAAAATCCTAAAAGCTTTAACCTTGGCTCTTTTATCAAACCATCTCTTGACAACCCCCTGATGTTTAGCAAAGTTTTCCAGGGCTTCGTCTCTCTTTTCCTCAAGGTGTAATAATTCAGCAAGTCTAGCCTCACATTTATCTCCCCCATCATAATATTCATTAATGATCTGGAAGGTGGGGATCTTTAACTGAATGGGAAACACAGGCTCTAATCCATAAACCAGGTGATAGGGTGATATTCCTATGGAAGTCTTATGTCTGGTGCAATCAACCCATAGAGAAAATCTAAGTTGGGTATGCCAATCCTTCGGGTTTCTTTCTAACAATTTGTGAATAACAATCAGGAGATTTTTGTTGGATGACTCAGCTAAACCATTACCCTGAGGGTAATAGTTGGATGCAAATTTTATTATAATTCCATGGTCAAAATCCCAGTTAGAAAACCTCAAAGACGAAAATGCAGGACCATTGTCACACACTAAAGACATAGGGCATCCAAAATGGTTAAGAATACCTGATTCGATGATGTTAATTACTACTTCTGAAGTACATTGCTTGTAGGCAAGGGCCTCAATCCATCATGTAAAATAATCAGTAATGGTAAGGATATACCTATTTCTAGTAGAGGAGGGTGGATTGATCGGACCTATGAAGTCCATTCCCCACTGTGCAAAGGGTCTTACCTCGAATACTGGTTGGAGTGGGAGTGTGGCATACTTCTCTCTAGTGGCGGCAGACTGACACACATGACAAGTTTTGACGTGGTTGTGTGTATCTTTAAATAGTGTAGGCCAATAGTAACCAGCTCTCAGAATCTGGTTCACTATAGAAGGTGTTGATCCATGGCCCAAACCATATCTGTCATGAAACTCCAACATCACTCTTGCAGATTCTGCCTTTCCCAGGCACCTCAAATAAACACCCTCATGATTTTTCTTATACAAGACAACTTCTTTCAACATGAAACTATCACTCTTTAAGTGAAAATCCCTTCTTTCTACTGAATTGAGATGATCAGGGCATCTCTGGGTCATGAGATAATGAACAATATCATTATACCACTCTCCACGAGAAACATACTCTAAATTATAACTTTGAGTTGTAAGGTCGGGGCATGTCTCTGCCATTATCTGTGTGAGCTCTTGCCCTCTTACCAACTTCATGGGTTGAATTTCCATATCATATTTTTGTAACATAGTTACCCACTTGGCTCTGCGTTCCCCTAGCTCATTCTGCATCAATAACAACTTAACCGCTGAATCAGGAACTATTGCAAAGATTTTGTTTCTGAGGATATAATGCCTGAATTTCTTTATGGCCCTAACTAAGGCATAGGCATGCTTTTCCACACTTGGGTATCTCAACTCTGCATCCTTCAATGGCACACTCATGAATGCTATGGGATGCTCATTTCCTTGATCTAACTTTTGAGTTAACATAGCAGCACAGGAATGATCAGAGGCAAATGAATATATATAGAATGGTTTAGCATAGTCTGGACTTACCAAAATAGGAGCTTCAGCAATAGCCCTCTTTATTTCTGCAAATGCTTCTTTTTCTTTTACATTCCATTCAACTTTGGCCTCCTGTTTTAACATTACGTTCAGTGGCTTAACTATTTTTGTGAACCCAGTGATGAACTTCCTCACAAAGTTGATCTTGGAAAAGAATGATTTCATTTCTTTTTTACTAGCAGGTGGTGGAACCTTAAGAATGGCTTCTATGCATTCTGGATCAATAGAAATTCCCTTTTTAGAGAGAACATGTCCCAACAATTTACCTTCTGGTGCCCCAAAGATGCATTTCTTTGGATTGAGAGATATCCCAAACTCTCTACATTTCTAAAAAACTTTGCATAAATCTAAGATATGATCACCTCTCTTCTTGGAAAAGACTGTTAGGTTATCCATATAAATGATGATGCACTTACCAATTATGTCTTTAAAGGCAATGTCCATCTCTCTTTGGAATGTGGCTCCATCATTAATTAAGCCAAAAGGCATCCTTCTGTAGGTGAAAGTGCCCCACTTGGTGGTGAAGGCAGTCTTGTACCTATCTTCATACTACACCATAACTTGGTTATACCCTAAATAAACATCTAAAAATGACATCATCTGAGATCCATTGACAATCTGGAGCACTTCATCTAGTTAGGGTACTAGATAATTATCCTCCTCTGATGCTCTGTTTAGGTTCCTAAAATCCACACATAGCCTGATTTCACCATTTTTCTTCTGTATTGGAACTAGGTTTGCAGCCCAAGTAGAGTGTTTGATCGGAAATATTATCCTTGCAGACAACAGTTTATGCACTTCCTTTTGTATTATGGGTTCCAACAAAGAATTGATGGGCCTTTGCCTCTATCTGAAAGGCTTTACTCCTGGATTAAGAGGAATAGTATGGGTTATGATTGACATATCATAAGTCTTTATGTCTTCATAACTCCAAGCTATCACATCTGGATATCTATGTAATGCATCAATAATTCCTTGTCTTTCTTCTGGAGTGCATACTTTGCCAATGAGAACATTTTTGACATCCTCTTGAGATCCTACATTATATTTGTCACATTGTCCACTAATAGACTCTTTCCTGGTATCTTGTTCCTGATCTCTGATCTTGTCCAGATTAAAGATCCTCTCTAGTTGCACCATTCCCCTAGGAATTGTGTTGGTCTTCAGATTAATTACCCCTTCCAAGTCCATCTTAACTTCTTGAAGTTTAGTTTCGTCAATGATTTGAGAAGTGAAGACATCAATACTAGTAATAAAATCTAAGATATGCTTGTCGTCTTCAAATACCTGAAAGTTGGTGATATTATTAGGTACTGATGGTACTGGGGTTAGCTCCACAGTAAACTTATTTAGTCCTGAAAGAGATAGGGGCTACAAGGTACTTGCTGCCTGAGCAAGAGAATCAGCTGTTTGGTTCTTATTTCATGGAATCAACTAAATGTTAAAGGCATCAAATCCTTCAATGAGGTCCCACATCTATAGTTAGTCATTCTCTTGTCATGACAAGAGTATTGTCTCATGACTTGCTTGACTATTAACTCAGAATCTCCAAAAAATTGCAAGATCTTAACCTTTTTCTTCAATGCCATTAATAGTCCATGCACCAAGGCTTCATATTCAGCAACATTATTCATATAGTGAAATTGACGTCTATGAGCAGCAAAAAATGTCTTAACTCTTGGACTAATTAGCTCAAAACCTGCCCCAGCTCCATTCTTTGATTTGGACCCATAAAATCTCAAAGTCCAACAACCAGCAGCTGCAGAGTTCCCTGTTGTTTCACTTGCATTGTTATTGTTGGATGGATTTTTAGAAGGCATCACTCTTTTCCCCTGGGGATCTTCTTGAACATTTAGGATGTCGCTTTTGACTGCAAAAGTGGGGTTGATACATTTCTGTATTTGTTTCACTGCAGCCTGGCATAAGCAATAGTCCAATTCTGAATGAGAAGCATTATGCACCTTGCACCAATTGGGAAAGAGTAGCTCTCCAAAGTTCATTCCCTTCCCCAGCTGAACTTGATCTTCAATGCACTTCTGAATGAACTCTTGAAAATTATCTAGCAAACCAAGCTGACTATCTTCCAGACCACTATCATCTTCAGCTGGTTCAATCAGGACTTCAGTACCACTGGATTCTACTATAAGGTCAATAGGTGTTGTGTGGAACATAAGAAATTCCTCCATATCTGGCTCCTCAAGAGGAGCAACAAGCATATAGTTACCCATACTTACTCCTGATACTAGAATTTTGGTAGAGGTTTTCTGATATTTTGTAATCATGTACTTCATTCTAGGTTCTCTTTCAATGCTAATCTAGTTTGGCACTCCTTTCTAGGGAAGCCACATATGAGAATGATCAGTCAACACATATCCATTCAAAGCCCTAGTAAAATCCCTTCCTAAGATTAGGCCATAAGTGTCAGGTATGTCAGCCACCTGTATATTGATAACCTACTGAATTCTAGGATCAAAAGCGATCTGCATATGAATCATATTTAACTCTCCTACAACATTCACTTCAGTCCTATCCAATTGTGTGACTTTCTTCTATGATTTAGCAGGAGTAATTCCCATAGCTCGACATACACTGAAAGGCATAACATTGGTTGAAACACCAAAATCCAAAAGACAATTATGTAGATTCTTATCGAATATTCAAACAAAAATCAAGAATGGAGGTGTGTCTGTCTTCCCTTGAAACAGAGTTAAGGGAGTATCTGCTTGAACAACTTGAGATTTGTCTTTCTCTTTCCTAATATCTCTAGGGGGCCTATGTACTTGGTCATGAGTCTGATTTTGTCTTCCTACTGACTAAGAACTAGATACTCTATTGACACTCTAGCTAATTGATTTATCTTGTGACATGAAATTTGCATTATAAGATCCTAAGACTGCATTCCTAATGGATGGAACTCTTAATAACTTGAACACAGATAGATTTACCTTCAATTTTTGGAGTTCTTCAGCAACATACGTGGCCAATTTTTCTTCGTTTAAATCCGTAGGAGTCTCCCTCGGGTATTCCACCATCTTTTCCTTATTTGCATCAACATTTCTTCCTTTTGGTACATCAACATGTTCTGGATCTTGAGATAAGTATTGCTTGGACACCTGAGGCAGTGATGGATTATTGCTAGTATTAGGGTCTAGAGGCATGTTGAAATTATTCAGTGGGATGGAAGTAGTAAAGGGACCTCTAGCCTGTGGGCGCCTGTGCGGAAATTCCCTCAAGTCATACTTCTTGACAGGTTTCTAGAAGGTTTGCACTTCTTCAATGTAAGCTTCCTCTATGACATAAGCTTCTCCTTCATGTCTAGGACCATTATCATTCATTTTATTCTCATCAAATAACTGTATCATTTCATCCCCATTGCATACCTGGTCTGCCTCTTCCTTCAACTGGTCAGATTCTTCTTTAGGTACATTCTCCTCACTTTGCGAAAAATGAGCATGGTTTAAAACCAACACCGGTGAATCATAAGGGTTGGATGGTACTATTTCCTGACCACTTGCATTGTTTTCCACTTCATACTAAAAGATTGAGGCTGCTGTTTGGAACTCTTGACAATCTAACTCAGAATGCTAACTCATTTTGTGGAGCCTACACCACCCTAATAAAGTAGCCTCAGCTAGATATACACCGCCATGAGGCTTCTCTTGATTAACTGGTTGACTGGCAGATTGATTGATAGGTTGACTAACTGGTTGATCCAATGGGGGTGGGGACTCCTCCATTATTGGGCCCTATGTTCCAAGTCCTATTATGTCCTGATGGTTACCTTCTCTCGAACCCTTGTCCACCACTTCTATCAAAGTTCTAGCCCGAGGGTTGCCCCTTATCATATTTCTGTCTTCTGTTATTATTATACCCCCTATCATTATTTTAACTCCTATCTAGGTTATATCCTCTATCGTTGTTTTATCCTCTATTATTATTGTATCCTCAGTCCTGATGTTGCCCTCTATCAAAGTGTTGTCCTTGTGGATTCTCTCTATTCTGATTGGACTGCATGTTTCTCTGAGCAGCTTGCAATTGACTGTTCTGGTTCCTCAAGTAAGTCACCTCCATATTCAACTTCTTTATTTGTTTAGACAATTCATCCAGTATTTCCTTGTTAGGATTACTGTATGGAGGTTGATTTGCATTATTCTGGGAATATCCTACTGCAACATTGGCATTTAGTGACTGGTTCAAGACTTCAAAATTTTGTAGGTATGAAGGATAACTAGCCTGAGGTAGGATATGTAGAGGTTGATTCACATTTTGCTGAGGGTAACTAATTGTGGATGAAACTTGTCCTATGGAAGGTCCTAGGTGAGGGACCAGAGGCAACTGAGGTACCTGATTCATGGTTGGAGTATGGTTCGCTAGAGCCTGGTTGAGAGCTGTAACTTGTCTAGGGTGAGCAACGGGTCCTAATGAGGGTAGAGGCCCAGACAAATGTTGCCTTAGATTAGTGCTAACTTTCATAGCCTTTGCATATGCATCAAGTAGACTAGCAGGAGGATTATTACTCCACTTTATAAAGGTAGCTGTCAAACTATCAAGTCCCTCATAATAAACTTCTAGAGCAGTGGGTTTATCAACAACATAAGGGGTCTGTAGTCTAGTATAAGCACAATGAAACCTATTGTTGAAAGATCCTATAGGCTCATTAATCTCCCTCTTCACATTAGTGAACTGGTGGTAAAGCTCATTAGAGCTATTGGGGATTCAGAACTTTTGCAAAAAGGAAACCTCTAGCTCAGTCCAATGTTGGATAGATCTAGCTAGTAAATGGTTGTACCAATAAAATGCATCTTCTCCTAGTGAATAAGGAAAGAGTATACATGCTACATTTTCATGGTTTATCCCTCTATCCTTGAGGCCAGTCCAAAAGATCCTGATGTGTTCCTCAGTGGTCCTATTTGGATCATTGATATAAAATTTTGAACAAAAGTGTTTAGGGTTTTTGGGCATGACATTGTAAATGAAAAAAATTAATGGAAATGGATTGGTTGCTAGGAAATCCATTGGTGGAGGTGGGGGCATTAATGGCTGATTTATGACTGGCTGAGGTTGTGGACTGGGAATGCCCTCAGACTCAGATGAACTTGATGAAGGTGGGGATGATGGAGATGATGGGGGTGGATGGGATGATGATGATTCTCCCCTTCTGTTGGTCCCTCTTGACCTAGCAGGGTCTGGTAATTCCTGAAATTCCTCCTCTCTTGGAGTGGATCTTGTCCTTCTTTTGAATCTCTCAGGAGAGATGGCATTCAAAAGTTGATCCATCTTGCTTATTCGGGCCCTCCTAGCACCAATCCTATTGATGGTGTTTTCTGCATAGCAACAACTCAGACAAAATATAATATCCTATCTCACTTGAAAGGTAAATCTCTATTGGCTAGCCTTAAGAGATAACCCCAAGGTCTCTACTATCAGGTCTTTATAATGCATAAACAACTCAGTAATAAAATGTGAAAATGCTAGTAATCACAATGGGACCTTACTACAAGCAAAATACTGAATCGATTTTATCAAATCTAACAATCTGATGATACTTTAATCCTTGATCTAACCCAATAATAAAAGAAATAAAAAAAGATAAGGGTTTCAAAGAGATTTATAAATCTAATACTACTCCTAAGATTAACAATGAAAATAACTAACACTCGAAATGGACCAATCCTTCAAAACTAATCTCTACTTGACCCAGATAAATCTGCAATCTTACAGAAAATAGTGTAATCTTCTGAGGTGTTAAGATTTTCAAATCATGAACATTCATTCAACAACCCTATTGTAGTTGAAATGAAAAAATCCTCACAATCAAACTAAGCACACTGAATATGAAGTCCAGGCTAACTTTGCAAAGCAACTAACAATTAGTTGGTTGTGAAAAGTATGGACTGAAGGATTGCTGCAACATTCAAGTATTAAATCACAAATATTATTGAATCGAATCTAATCTAAATATTAACCTCCTCAAAGAAATTTTAAAGATAGAATAGCAAGAACCATGTAAGACAAGATAATACAAGTATGGCACCAAATCACAATGTCATTACTTGCATTCGAATTATCCACTGTAGCAACAATTCCAACTTTCTGTTACAATATTTGCTTGAGAACAACTACCTGCTAACTTTCTCTATTCGCTTCTAACTATTTTGATCTATTCTACTTCTATCTTCTAACCCTTTCTGACTATTTCTAACTCTTAAAAATGAAGCGACATGCCAAATATATAGAATCTCCCCAGAAAACCCGTCGGTCAAGCAAGAGCCTGCAACATTAACTGGGCACCATCGGCCAGCCAAGAGAAAATCAAAATGGAATGAAGGAATGCATTAAATGCGTGAACTACACCTAGGTCGGCCCGAGATTCCCAATGCAACTCAGACCAATGTAGGGCGTGATAATGGGGAATCATAAATCCTAAAGTAGTTGGGCATTAACTGCCTTCCCCTTTGTCTTGATTCCGATCCAGCCCTTCATGAACTTTCAAAAGTGTCCCATCCAAGCCAGCCATTGGTGGCAGAGGAAAAACCCTAGGTCAATTCCCAATGGATGCAATCTCTTCCCTTGACCATTTGACCGACTTATCCCAATCCACTTTATATGTGATATATTTATCAATAACTGCAATGTAGGTGGCCGCATCATCCAATTGGTGCTCAGAAACAAAACCATCATCAAGTGGCACATAAAAATCCTGCCACCAATTTCTCAACTATTCTAGACTCAAATATTTGGGAGCAATCTTCCTTTGCCCAGTCATGATCTCAAAAAAAGCCATGGAGCCATTATATACACCACTTAGGGTATCATCAATCTGCCTTCTTTGTTTATAAATCTTCTTCAACACCTTCTGCCTAATTTGCAATGTCTCATACCACTCCCATGGTTCAACAGCTCTGGAGGAAGGAAGAATCCCATCACTTACCAACCTATCCCTGGGTGTACTCCATGATAGTTTTTGTTTTCTACAGAAGGAGATCCGTGTGTCGCTTATCTTGTGCCAACATTTCCTTCAACCAAGTAGTTGCCACGATATCATCCTTTCGAGTTGACAAAATATCTTTTATAGCTTCATCACCCTTTATTTGCACCCCTTTCCGCCAATTCACGGTGGCAACAGTGAAAGCTTTCATCTTTTCTAGCTTGGTGATGGTCTCTTGAGGTAGAGGATTCGCAACAGACAAAGAAGGGTTAATGGATTGCAAGGGATTCATTAATTCCTCCAAGCATTTCTTGAGATTTTCATTCTCTTTCTTCAACCCATGCTTGGTCTTTATTTCCTTTCTCAGCCTCCTCATGATGACTACACTAGAACCCTCATAATATTTAATGTCCTTCTCGACTGATGTAGGTCCTAGATTGAAAGTCTAAATATTGTAATCCTTTCCAACCACATCATCTCTGTTTTTATCTAGAGCAGGGGTGGAAATGTGAACAACTCTATCATGAGCTTCCTCTCTTTCAATCCTCGAGATCACCCTAGCCTTCTTCTTACCTTTAACTTTTCCAATTTTGGCTAGTAGTGCATCCCAATTTGGTGGACTATCTTCCACAACAACCTGCTTTCTCCTTATCTCTTTGTCTAGCCAACTAGGAATAGTGGATTCCAATTGCACCTCACTTTGTTTCTCCTCTTGCTGATCCTTAGGTGCCTTCTCACTCAAATTCCATTTAACAGGAGTTTCATCCATCTTACTTTCCTTCTCTTCTCCATGTATAGGTGAGGGAACCTTCACTGTTTCCTCTTTTTGTGGAGGGACTTCTTCAATTTTGATAGGGGAATCTGCATATGCAACCATAGGGGACTGCATTATCTTTTCAATTTTTGCCTCTACACTATGGAGATCACCTTCATGAAATTCCTCCCCTTTAGTATCCGCATGATCCTCAACATCCTCTAACTCACTAGGCCTGCCTTGAGCTCCTTGAGTGGAAGGCACATCATCATGCTACTCCTCATGAGAAACCATTGGAGGGAGATCTGTCTCAGGCACACTATCCCTAGGAGAAGGAGTCTTAGACCTCCTTGTATACACCTTGGCCTTCTCCTCTGAAATTTCAACATTTACCACAGGTGGGGCAACTTTTTCCTCCCCAACCTTGGAGCTTTCCTTCTCTAAATTTTTTATGATTCTTCTCCTCTTGGGCACTGACACATCGACCTCAGGACCCTGATTTTCAGTCCCTTTCTGCTCAAATTTCCTAGTCCTTGTCCTCTGCTTGGCCTTTGGTTTTCTCTATTTTTCTACTTCGTGGGCCTTTGTTTCTTGAACACCTTTTATCTTGATTTTGAACGAAGAATCCAACTTACCCTTGCCCTTAGGATCCTGTTCGGTAGATTCCTCAGAGGTGGAGTGGGGATCCAAATCTCCCATTAGTGCATAGGTGCATTGTACACCATTATTTTCCAGCTCCCATAGCTTATGCTTTAGCCACATCCTAGTAAATTTGATAACTGGATCCACTAGTTGTTTCAATTTTTTTTTCCTCCTCTAACCAATCCACATCACCAATTTTTCTGTCTTTAATGGCCTCATAAGCATGATCCTGGATCAAGTTTCCATCATCTTCCAATTGATTGGGAACTACCTTTACATTGTACAATCAAACTGACTCAATTGGAAGCCAGAAGAATTTATTCTTTCTGACCTCAAATTCATCACTACAGTTGGCCCAATAATCCTCCAAATTCACCTTATGGAAATACTCTTTGCTAGCCTTCTTTTGAACTTCTCCTGTAATATCAAATCTGGACCTCTTGGAGTGGAAAGACAAGCCAAGAGTACTCATTTCTTCTTCTAAATCCTGGCGGAACCAATGGAAGGACAAACCTCTCCAGTACCAATCCTCAAGGGGAAGTCTCCACCAAATCCAATCTTATGCTTGTCTCCTTTGACAATGGCATCAAAGAAACAAATCTTTCTAGTTACTTCCAACAATATAATGTGATCAGTGGGATACCTTGGAAGTTTTTATGGGGCCCTCTAGCAGCCATCAATCCTAATATAGGAGAAAGTTGGGAACTAAGTAAACCATGCCCCATATTTCTTGATGAGTTCTTTTGCTTGATCCGAAATCCTGACATGCTTTGCTTCCTGAAGCATTCTGGTGATATACATGGTAAATGCATCATTTTCCCTCTTATAGTTTGAACCTCCTAAGTGCAACTGAGGGTAAACCTCGTAGATAATATCCTATCCGAAAATTCCCTTTGTATCCAATCCTTTGTAGGGATGGAATCTTGCAAGTGCATAGACCAGATATGAAGTCATTGTGAAAGTCTTGGTCTACAACACATTGGATAACTATTCATGGAGTACTCCACTAATGACCCCTTCCCAATGGTAATTAATCTTCTCTTGCTCCATCCTCACAATCACATGGCAAATCCAATTCTCAAATGTACTAGCATTCTTCAATCCAACCACCCTGCTGAGAAGAGTGATGACATCATAATATTCCTTCTTCAACTTTATCCTGAATAGCTGCTTGGGTAATTTAGACTAGTGTGACTTAGGCTTCTCCAACCAAGAATCGATAAGTTGTTGTGACCTCATAGTCTGCTCATCGTAGAACTCCTGAGCTGCCCTCATGCTGAATCCCACCACATGAGATCTGTCTAGCATATCAAATGTTTGGGCAATGGAGACAGGGTTGAGATTTGCTACAACTCTCCCTTGAGGACCAATAATTCTTTGTGTGTCCTAATCATAGTGCCTGGCGCACTCAAGGACCAGCTCATAACACTACACCACAGAAGGGAAACCAACTACTTGTGACAAGCTTGATTCCATCATCTTTCTAGCCACCAAAGGAGAATCCTTAGCTGCCATTCTTTCTTTAAACTCTTCATAATCCCATGATCCGACATTTGTATCAGTCACCTCCGACCAAACTAAAGTGATTTTTCTCTCAGGGATCTTGCTCTTAATGTCCATTTTAATCCTCTTTGCATCAGACATTGAGGACCTAGCTGCTGCCTTACTAGATTCAACCTGCACTCAACATGGAAATCATAATAAAAAACCACAAGAGAGCAAGGTTAATTCATCAATACGTCGTTAGAATTAATCTCATATAGCCAGAGTGTTATTAAATCTCATATGAGATGACCACAACAAATTTTGGGTTTAAAGACAATCCACGAAATTTGAGCTAGAGAAGAATTTTGGGAAATTCCAAACCGATCGGATTCCAACAGAATAACCAGGAAACACCTATTTAACCATTAAACCTAATCATGATCAATCAAAAAATTACATGAAAAATCCAAATATGACATGAAATAATCATTAAATGTGTCACAAATCATAAAAAAATCCAATTATCTCATGTTCCTTCATAATTCATCAGATTTCAGAAAAATCCGCGAGGGACTGATTTTTGCGAAGAACGAGCTAGATTGCAGACTTCAAAAAATTAGAGAGACGCTGGATTTTGGAGAAATCTAGACCTGATAGAAATCCGTGGATAAGGAAAAACTTTGAACCAATCGGTGCAAAAGCATGTACTTCAGCCAAAAAAAATTCATTCAGAATGAGGTCACACCGAGTGGGGCATGTCTTGCCAACTGTCGATATAGAAAATATATCGATATGACCAAAGGGTAGTCAGGGTAAGGTCCTGGCAAATCCTTTTTGTCTCACCAATTGATGGGGTCCAAGCAAACACTTCGGCCATGCTAAATTTTTTTGATATGAGGTCTCAGCGAAGTTGCGGTGTCTTGCCGACCGGTGGTAGGTTTTGAATTCAGCCAGAGGTCTTGGCGACTGCGTAATGTTTTGCCGAATAAAGTCCCATCAGTATAACCTATTGCCGACAACATGTGGTCTCCTCAAAAGAATATCCAAGCTTGCCAAGAAAGGAAGGGTTGGCCGTGAAGTCTTGGCGACTGCCGGTAGTCTTGCTGAAAGCAAAGGTCTCAACAAGAGTTGTGAGCCCACCGAAAGGTCTCACCGAAGGATGGATGTCTCAGCAAAGCAAATGAATATCGGTATAACTAATGGAGCCCGCTATGACCTCTTGCCGACTAGGGCTTGTCTTGCCGATGGTGTAGAAGACTTTATCGGTGTGAGAAATGATACTGTCATGGCGATCAAATATGAACTCAGGAAGGCTTCTTGGCGAAATACAGGGTGATCGATATGACATCTCCCCGACTTTGAAGGATCACAGTGAAGAAAATCTAGAAGGGACGAAGAGTCACGATTTAAACCAAACACCAAATCAATCATGAATTTCAAAAATTTTAACTCAGGACAAGTCGGGGATGGACCTTTCATAGATTTTCTTTACATTCTAGGTCAATTTTAAGATAGAATAACCTGACATGGCACTGCCCTAGGTTTGAAACCCTATTCATCCACCATTAGCACATAGGAAAGCTCAGAATTCAGTTGTTTCAACTACTAAGTTGTTACTAGGGTTTACTGATTACTCTCAGGAAAGATTCATCAAAATGCAGATAGACAAATGAGCTCAAGAGTCACCTAGGAGATGACAAATAACGCAATATTGAACAACCCTAGCATGAAATGATGAAATACGTAGGAATTCAAATGCCACAGGCTCTCATAACATCAACATGCCATTCATAATTCTCAATCAAAGGCAGGGCAATAAAAACATACCATTGTAGCACGAAAATTGATCTCAGAAGCAACAAATGTGAAGCCCAATGGCATCCACAAAGAATAGATGCAGGAATGCACAAGAAATTGCCACTAAATCGATCAATCCGCAACTTCAAAGGCCCTAAATTGAAGTCAATCAATCACAAGAAAATAGTAAGCATGATGGCACAAATATCCCAGAAATCAAGTCAAATACATCCTTCAAAGCACGCACGAAGCCATTAATGCAATCGAGATAGGACAGTCAGAAAACCCAGAAAACCAACAACAGGGTGGAATCTAGGAAAATATGGCCCACGCGGAAATATATGAATACCGAAAATCCCCAAACAACAGGGTCCAGCCAGAGTCCAAGTGGGATCCAGGAAAATCCAACCAGGTTGGAAAATCCTAAATCTGAGTAAAAGCCCGAAATTTATCCAGAACTTAGGATTTTCAATAAATAACCTGGGGAAACACTTAGGCAATCAAAAACAAACATTTAAACACATGCCTAGATAAGACAAAACCTCTAAAAGAAAGGGCCAAAAAAAAACCAAAACTGAAGCGAAAGAGGGTCCCTTCCTTCAACGGGGCGTGTGTGCGAAAACTGCACAACATACCTGACAAGTAGTTTTCATGATTGCTGGCCCTACTTGAATACAGAGTTGAATAGTGCCTTGAGACACTCTTTCTTGATCATCATACACCCTAATTGTGATTCCTTTTCCTTTTTTGATGGAGCCCTCTAAGATTTTTAGGTTCTTTATGAGCTTAAGGGAACAAATGTTTAAACCTACACCTCCATCCACCAAGACTCGCTTGAATTTGTTCTTGTGCACTAGGACCTCCAGATGGAGTGCACGATTGTGAGATGGTTGAGCGGGAAAATATTGATAAAAAAAATGTAAGGAGTTTTGGGGTAATAATGTTTCTGAACATAGCTTGGAATTGTTTTGCATCAAGATCTTTGGGGATAGTGGATGAAGCCAATGCTTCCTTAAGGATTTTTTGGTGAGCGGATGAAATTTTTAGCAACTCCATGATGGAAATTTGTGCTAGGGTTCTTTTAAGTTGATCAAGGACATTGTAGCCACTAGGAACAAATCTTGAGTTGGAAGTGGGTGCTTTGTTTGGCTTAGATGACCCTGCAATGGTAATTTTTTTGCCTCTTGTGGTGACTCCACAGTCAACATGGGCTCCTTTGATGGTGATAGTAGCACAATATTCATCTAGGGATGCAACAACATGGTCATATACATGATTCACTCTATTAAAGGTGCTCTTTCCCTTATCTGTGTTGTTGTTCCCTTTGTTATTATGGTTAGGCATCAGATTTGTGTATATCTTAAGGTTTTGATTTCCTACTAGTTACTCCACGTTTATGATTTTTTGATCAATGAGGTCTTGGATTAGGTTTTTCAACCTCATGCAATTGTTAGTGGTATTCCCTTTGATTTTTTGAAAGTCACATAGCTGGTTTTCGTTGTACCAAGGTGGTTTCATGTCTAGTTCTTGATAATTCTCATAGGTGGGAGCCTTGATGAGGTTTTCATTTATTAATTTCTTCATGATGACCTTGAGTGGTTCTCCAAGAGCAGTGTACTTATGCTTGGGTGATTTTTTGTTTCACGGGGGTGGTCCCCCTTGATTATTGAGGTTATTGACCTGATTGTTGGTTGATTGGTGTTGTGATACCAAATTGGTTTGGGCGTTGTTCCGATCATTGTTTTGCAGTTGTTGGTAGGTTTGGGTGTTTTTCTTTGGAGCACTGATCATGATCTTAGCATCAACCACACCATCATTTGTGACATTTTTGTTCCTTTCCCATGTGCAAGGTTTCTCATTATAGTTGTTGGATGGGTGATTGTTTTGTTGTTCTGGATATGCGGGTGATCCTCCTTGTGAAATAAGGGCTCGTTCGATGTTGAGCACCTTGGAGATTAATTGGTCATATGTGGTGATACCTTGCACTTTAAGATGGAATGCCAAGGCTCCATCCAAATTGGATATAATGGTGCAAACTTCTTCTTGCATGACCAATTTTCTCTGATTGGCCTTGGATCACCATCTTTGTAGGAAATAAGCAAATGATTTGTTCTTACCTTGTTTCAGAGCTGATAGTTCCTCGAGACTGACATCCATACCAATATTAAATGTGTAATTTTTAATGAATGCATCCACTATCTCTTGGAACTTCTTTATGCCAGGAGGAAGGCAAGAGAACCACTCCATGACATAGCCAAGCAAACTTCTAGGAAATAGCCGCATCAGATAGGTATCGTCATATGTGACTTCAATGCAATGAACTTGGAATTCCTTGATGTGATCTTTAGGGTTTCTTGTCCCATGGTATTTATCAAATTTGGGGATCTCAAATCCCTTTGGGAATGGTTTCATTACAAGACTCCTATCCAATGAGTAAGGACACAAGTTGCTAGGTGTTTTTATGGTTTTCCCTGATTAAAGATCAAGTACTTGTTGTGAGAGTAACTTGATTTGTGTTGCTACATCATTTTTTGGATCAGGGGGTGGGATGAAGGTTTTTTGCATTGGTTCATTTGTCAGCAGGATGGGTGGATTGGTTGGTGTGTTTATGGATGGTGTTTACACATTTTGTTGTGCCAGGTATGCTTGCACTTGTTGCTGTATCAACAATGCTTGTTGTTGGTCCTGATGCTGAGCTTGCTACTGTTGTTGCACCAACAATGCTTGTTGTTGGGCTACTTATTGTTGTGCAAGATATTGTGCTTGTGCCTGCACTTGCTGAGCTTGGTATTGGGCTTGAGCTTGTGCTTGTGCATGAGCCTAAGCTTGTGATTGTTGGGTAGCTTGTGCAATCTATGCAGCTTGTTGTTGTTGTTGCAATAAGGCTTGGGCTTGTGTAGCCTATTGTGCTTGTTGTGCTTGGTGTGTGGCTTGAGTGGCTTGCGTTGCTTGAGTGACTTGTGCAGCTTGAGCGGCTTGCACTGCTTGAGCAGCTTGCGCTATTTGAGCGGCTTGTTGTGCAACTAATTTTGTTTGCACTTGCTGAGTAGCTAGTTGTGCAACTTGTTGGTTTTGGATTTGCTGAAGTGCCTTTTGATAAGTAGCTTGTTGAGAAGCTTGTAATGTAATGCTATATTGGCTTGATGTATTTGAATTGGGTGGTGGTGGTGGTGGTGGGTTTGGAATGGTGCTTGTTGTGGTGATAAGAGGCATCATCGTATTGATGAGTGGGTTTTGAGTGGTGGATGGTGCAATGGATATGCTTGGTCCTTGAGAGACCATGTTTTGAGGGATGGTTGATGATGTGGTGATTTCCTGTGTGGTTTCCATCTATTATTGTGATATTGATGGAAAGATGGGAGGATTTGGTATGATGCCTTGATTGATGTTTAGGATGTTGGTTTGATTTTGATTGATGTTTGGTAAGGGGGGAAGTCCTAAACTGAGAGGTGATGTGGATATTGATGGTAATGGTGGAAGTGGTGGAAAAGTGAGTGGCATGCTTCCTTGAGGAAATGATGAAGATGTAGGGTCATAGATGTCCCCTGGTCCAAATAAGTCACCTTCTCCTTGCGAAGTTATGGGGAGAGAGGTTTGAGGTGTTGTACGAAAGGATGATGATGATAGGTGATTGGGATCATGAAAAGTGAGGGGAACTATGTATGTAATGGATCTTGGGGTATGGATTGCCCCAAGATAGTGTTTTCATCCAAATCTTGATTGTTCATGAGGGGATGTGTTTGTAGTGCATTGAGAAATGTGCTTCTATTGTTAACAATGGGTTGAGTTGGAGCAATGGATGATATAATTTGAGGGATGGTTTGGGTAATGTTTTGAATTGAGGGTGTAGATGAAATTGGGAGTGTGGTTGGTATTGGAGGCATGATCCCAAAAGATGGTTCCACAATGGTACTCATATCAAAATCGGAAGGGAGTTTAGCCCCTTTTTTTTGATAATTCAAGCATATATAGTGAGGGATTGAGTCTCATCATGATGTTGATAATTCTATGATTTTTGAGATTTTGGACCATATTAGTGATTTCATCTTGTGACATCCCAAAGGGATTATTGGTAAGGTCATTCACTTGGCCTTCCTCTTGAGGATTTTGTGATGATGAAGGAAAGTTAGAGGATTTCTTGATCCAATGAGATTCATTTCAGAATTTTTTTGACTTAGGTCACTTGAAGTGGATGTTTCTTTGTTGGCTTCCATGTTCCTCTTGTGTTGAGATCTAGTTTGAACCATAAAATAAGGATCAATTTTCAAGAATGTGGGAGATGAATCTCTAATTCTTTGGATTGATCTAATCTTAGGTACAAAAGAGAAAATTTAGGATGCTTAAGGATTAAAAGTGTAATGATGAAATGTGTGAAAGATGGGTGATATAGATGATTGAAATCTTAAAAGATATTGAGGGAAATGCTAGACTTTTGGGACTTTTTGGATTCTTGGATTTGTTTTTGATTATTTTATTTTTGGATTTTGATTTACCTTGATTTGGTTTTGAATTGCTTTGATTTTGGATAATGAACAAATAGATCCCAAGATGTTGGATGTTACCTATGGGATAGATTTTCTCACACGATGATAATTTGACTAACTGTAGGGAGAAGGATGCATCTACCCACACCTAACCAAACAAGATGATAATTCAACTAAGCATATGGAGAAGGATGCATCTGCATATAACTAGCTAAATAAGATGATTTGATGATTTGACTAAGCACATGAAGAAGGATTCATCTACATATACCTAACCAAAGATGTTTTGATGTTTTGATTCAATGATTTTGATTCAATGATTTTGATGTGCCAAAAATTCTAACATGCAGGATGATTTCAATATTTTTAAGAGTTGTTGGTGAGATGATTTTGGTTTGATGTTTGAAAGATGGATGAAAGTTTTGATTTTGATCTTATGTGAACCTAAAAGGACTCTTGTTTACAAGACATCGATTTTGAAGAACATGCTTTACTTCTAAACAAATTGTTCAAATTCCCGAAAAAAATTTGGATTTTGACAATAATAGAATGAGTACAATCTAGGATTGTTTCTTGAAGATTTTCTATAAAAGTTTAAAAGCATTCTTCATCTGAATTTGTAGAGCGTTGAGAGACACTTTTGATGTTCTTTTGGACTAAGAGCTTTTGACTTTGGTTTCCGGATTTTGATCTTGTGTGAAATCATTTGAGACACATGTGTGGGGTTCAATTGTTCTTAGCTTTGCTTAGTGACTTCTTTTTACCACAAACAATTCTTTATTAGCTTTTGAAACTAGATGTCCAATGTCTCAACTTCTTCTCATCCCACAAAATACATTATGCAAAACTTTGATGAAATCAAGGAAAAAGTCACCTATTGTTGAATTTAGTAAGAAAATTGAGATATAAATCCAAGTGCTTAGAAACCTCTAAGGATAAAATCCCAAGGGCACGCAATAACACATGAATTTTGTCAAAAGATATTTGCCTCCTAAAGGGTTTGAAGTTTTGATGACAATATTGAATGTTTGTTTCCAAATGTTTTGAGCAAGCAAAGTATTTTGTAACCAAGAAAAAGTACAACCTTATGACTATGAAAGACTATATTTGTTGAGTCCCCACTTGGACAAGTCTAGTTACACTTATTTTTAGCGAATGGTTAGATGCTTGACCCCACTAGCTTTTGGCTTCAGAACGACCGTTATTGCACCAACAAATAGATCAAGGATTTTGGCCTTTTCTAAACAAGGGTTTTAATTTAGAATTTCCATTCATAGGGATTGATCCATTTGGTGAGAGACCATTGCTTCCCTTCTCATCGGAACCAACCGTGTGATATTGGCCTTTGTTCCAATATCTACACTTATATACCGACTAGAAATACACTTGGCTTTAGCATGTTACTAGTTGGATCATTCCCTTGGGTGATTACTTTTTCCCACAAGGTAGGCCCTCTAAGATAAACAAAATCAAGCAAAAAAATACGCATAACTTGATCAATCTTTGTTGCAACACAAAGAGAGAGAATGTACACAATATGCTCCACTCACACTCGCAAGATGTTTTGTTCAATTTTAATCCCAAATGAAATGTGGAGGAAATTACCTTACCCAACTTAAGATCACCAAAAGACCTTTTGATTCTCAAGATTGCCATGAGGCACAAGAGAAGCGTGTTTTGCATTTTTTTGCACACACGCCCCGATGAAAGCATGGACCGCCTTTTGCTTTCATTCTTGGTGTTTTGGCCCTTTGATTTTGGGGATTTAATTTTCCTTGGCATGAGCTTGAGTGTTTACCTTTCTTGCTTTGGTGATCCCTCTATGGTTTTTATTGGAAATCTTAGGTTTTAAGCTTATCTTAGGTTTTTTGCTACTTTCTGGAAAATCCACTCTTGGCGGAATTCCCCGGACATTCTCTAAACCCAGTTCTGTTTGCTTTTACACTATGGTTCAAGAATTCCTGACCTTCGCAGAATTTTGTGCTGGTCGAATTTCTTCGAATATCCGTCATCTTGTTAGATTTTTGGGTTTTGTCTGGATGTCTTGTTGATTGCATTAATGTCATTTGTATGATTCCTGAGGGAGGTATCTAGTCAATTTTTGGGGAATTTTATGCATCATTTGCTTTCTATTGAGTTGAAGTGCTTGATCCTGAGGTGCTGGGCTGGCTTTGGCATGTTAAATTTGTTGATTCTCTGATTTGGTGGTGATTCCCTAGGTGTCATAGTTGTTGTTTGCTAGGCGTTTAGAACTGTTATTTATCATTGTTGTAATCGATTTTCACTTCATCAAATGGTATGTATGTATTGCCCTACTCTTTGATTGATGAATGTGAATGATTCTTTCATTCTGGATATGCTTGGAGTTTGAATTTTTGTATGTTTGGGAATTTCAAAGCTAGGGTTGCTTGATTCTATTAGATTGATGATTCTCAAAGTGAGTTTTGATCTTGTTTTTCATTTTCATCTTGAGCTAGCTTTCTTGTGGGCCATAACAATCCTTTGAAACTTAGCAGTTGAGGAACCTGAACCCCAAGCTTGTCTGTGCATCAATGGCAGATCTTTAGGGTTTCACACTTAGGGCATCACCATTCCCTTTTGATTTGTTTTAAGTGGAGCCTTAAGTTCAAATAAAATATGTAGGAGGTTCAAATCAAACTTGCTGCCAACCAAGGATCCTCAAATTTGTGATCATTTGATCAATTTGAGCAAGATCGTGAGGAAACATCGACATTCAGGTTTTCCTTCAGTTTCAAGATTTTCATTTGCTGGCAGATTTCCCTGATTTTCCTTGTCCTCTCTATTTTCCTGAAATGTGTTGAATTTCAGAATCTTTCCCAATTCACATATTTCCTTCACTTTCGAATTTTCCCAAATTATCCTTCGTCCCTTCGTTCTCCCAAAATTCATATGGCATCGTTGTTTTCACAAAATTTTGTCCTGGGTAGATTTCTCTAGAACTTTGTTGAAAATGAAAGATGGAGAGATATCATGGTGTGTTAACTAATGATTATGCATTGTATGATCAATTTGAATTTTTTAAGGATGTATCATGTTTTTTCTTGGCTTATGACGATTTACTAAATGACTAATGGATGCTTTTCATGTTTATTTCATTGAAATCCTCCTAGCTCAGAATTTTCCAAAATTCCTCTTTGGCCTGGATTTCGTGGATGGTTTGAAAACCTGAACTTTGAGATGATCATTTTTTTATGATATTTAGAGAATCTTGCTTCTTATGGGGACTCATTTTGAGGATGAATATGTTATTGGTGATTAATTACCTTGGGTTTTATGTGATCTTTACTATGGTTTCTTTGTTGGATGCATGTTGAATCAAGTAAGGCAGTGACAAGTGGGACCAAGGGTAGAGTGGTGGATCCAAGTGTAGAGGGGTCTTCCATTTCTAAAGCAGAAAGAATCAAGATGGACATCAAGAGCATAATTCTTGAGAGCAAGCTTACTTATGTCTGGTCGGAGGTGACTGATACAAATGTTGGATTATGGGAATATGAGGAGTTCAAGACCAGGATGGCAGAGCAGAACCTTCCCTTGTTGGTTAGAAGAACATTGGAATCAGGATTGGCACATGTGGTTGGATTCCCTCCCATAGTGCAATTTTATGAATTAGTTCTTGAATGTGCCAAGCACTGTGATAAGGGTACATAGAGGATAGTTGGTCCCCAAGGGAGAATTGTGGAAAATTTAAATCCCGTGTCTATAGCCCAGACCTTTGACATGCCAGACCGGTCTCATGTAGTGTATTTTGATATGGATATGGAAAGGAAGTTCTATGAGGAGGACACCATCAAGTGTCAGCAGGTCATCAACTCATGGCTGGAGAAGCCTAAGTCTCACTACTCCAAGCTTCCCAAACAACTATTCAGAGAAAAAATCAAGGAGTACTATGATGCTATCACCCTTCTCAGTAGGGTGGTAGGGTCAAAGAGTGCTGGAATGTTTGAGAATTGGATGCTCCATGTCATTGTGAGGATGGAGTAGAATATTAACTATCATTGGGTAGGTGTTATAAGTGCCATGATTCATGAGAAGATGTGCAATGTATTGCAAACAAATACCTTCACAATGACTTCCTACTTAGTCTATGTGCTTGCAAGATTCCATCCATACAAGGGGCTAAGTACAAGAGGCATCTTCGGGTAGGATGTGATCTATGAGGTTTATCCACAACTGCATCTAGGAAACTCGAGCTACAGGAGGGTCAATGATGTATTCACCATGTACATCACTAGATTATTGCAAGGTGTAGAGCATGTGAGGATATCCGACAATCCCAAGGAGCTGATCAAAAGGTATGGGGCTTGGTTCATATAGTTTCCCACCTTCTCATACATAAGGATAGATGGTTGTGAGAGGGCTCCATACAGACTTCCTAGGTATCCCATAGACCATGTTATACTTCTAGAAGTTACAAGGAAGATTTATGATTTTGATGCCATTGTGAAGAAAGATAAGCATCAATCTAGATTTGGTAGTGTCTTCTCGTTGAGGATAGGAACTAGTGAGGCATGTCCTATTAATTTAGCCAGTGCTTCTAAGGAAGAAATGAGCACTCTTGGGTTATCCTTCCATTCCAAGAGATCCAGGTTTGATAGGACTGGCGAAGCACAAAAGAAAGACAACAAAGAATATAGCCGCAAGGATGATATGGAAGACTATTGGGCCAATTGCAGTGATGAATTTGAGATTAGAAAGAAGAAGTTTTCTAGGCTACTTGTTAACTTGGTCTGATTATATAATGTGAAGGCCATTTCAGATCAAGTTGAAGATGATGGAGGTTTGATTTAGGGCCATGCTTATGAGGTAGTGAAAGAAAAACTAGTTGGAGAAGTGGAATGTTTGGAAGAGGAGAAAACATAACTAGAACAACTTATGACTCCAGTGATTAAGTATACAAAGTTGAGGCTCAAGCATAAGATGTGGGAGTTGGAAAGTGAAGGTGTGCAATGCACCTATGATCTAATGGGAGAATTGGAGTCTCATTCTACTTTTGAGTATACTAAATAGGATCCTAAGGGTAAGGGCAAGGTGAACTCTCCTTTCAAAATCAAGATTCAAGATGCTTAGGCAGAGGAAGAACAGGAGGCAGAAAAACAAAGAAAGCCTATTGCCAAGAAAAGGGGGCATGCTTCAAAGACTAAGAAGCCAACAAAAGATGAAGCCGAAAATCAGGATTAGGAGGTTGGTGCTTCTGTGCCCAAGAGGAGAAGGCTAGTAAGAATGTCACAGAAGGAAAAGGGAAGCTCCAAGGTAGGAGAGGAAGTTGGCCCACCTATGATAAATGTAGAAAGCTCAAGAAAAAGGACACAAGTATATACAAGGAAATCAAGAACTCCTTCTCCTAAAGAGAGTGCACCAAGAAAGGATTCCCCTCTAGTTGCCCCTCTTGTAGAACAACATGATAATGTTCCTCCTTCCCATGAAGCTGACGATGAACTAGGTGAATCCAAGGAAGAAGAAGGTCACCAAGATACAGAAAGAGAAGAGTTTCAAGAGGGTGAGATCTTTAGTGCTGAGGCAAAAATAGAGAGGGTTTTGCAGTCTCCCTTGGTTACATATGATGATTCACCTATTATAACTGAAGAAGTTAGACCTCCTCAAAGAGAGGAAATACCAGCTAAGGCTCCATCACCGGTGCATGAAGAAGAAGAGCATAATCAAGAAAAAGAGGAAACCACTGAGGAGATTCCTGAGAAGTAGGATTTGAATGAGGATGCGCCCAAAGATCAACAAGATGAAGTTGGGCAGAGTAAAATGCAGTCACAATCCACTGTCCCAGGCTAGTTAGATAATGAGTTAAAGAGAAAATAGATTGTTTTGGATGACACCCCTCCCAATTGAGATGAGCTATTGGAAAACATAGGAAAGGGAAAAGGAAAGAAGAAAGCCAAAGTTATTTCCAGGATTGAAAGAGATGAGGCCAACAATAGGGTAGTTCACATTGCTACTCTTGCTCTGGATAAGAACATAGATGATGTAATTGGAAGTGATTACAATGTACAAACCATCAACCTTGGGCCTACTTCTATGGAGCAGGATATTGAAGATTATGAAGGCTCTAGTGCAGTGATCTTGGGTAGGTTGAGGAAAGAAGTGCAGACTAAGCAAGAACCAAAGGAGAATGAGAAATTAAAGAAGTACTTGAAAGACTTGATGACGCCCTTGCAATCTATTAGCTCCTCATCTTCTACTGCGAGTTTCCTACCATAAGAGACCATAACAGAGTTGGAGAGGATGAAGACCACTACTCTTGCCACAACAAACTGGTTACAGGGGGTGAAAATTAAGGGGGATAATGCTATCAAAGACATCCTTTCAACTGGAGGAGATGCAATGAGGTCGATAAATTTGTTGAAAGATGTATTAGCTCAAGATAAGGAGGATACAGATCTCCTGCTGCAAAAAACCAAGACCATCATGGAGTATACTGAAGATAAGTTGGTGAGTGATGGAATTCTTACTTCCTCCAGAGTATCAGAACCTTGGGAATGGTTTGAAGCTTTGCAAATAAGGAAAAAGGTTTTGAAGAAGGTACATAAGCATAGGAGGAAAATCGAAGAAACCCTGACGAATATCTATAATAGATGCATTTCCTTCTTTGAAGTGATGACAAAGAGAAAGAAGTTTGCACCAAAGTATTTGAGCTTAGAGTAGTTGAGAAAATGGTGGCGAGATGTATATTCTCCAATCAGTGAAGATCTAGTTACTAAACATTAGTTGGATGATACGACCACCTATATTGCAGTTATTGATAAATATCAAACTAGTAAGGTTGAGTGGGATAAGTTGGTGGAGTAGTCAAGAGAAAATATTAAGTCTATTGAGAAGAGAATTAAGGTTTTACCTTTGCCACCTATAGCCAACTTGGACAGGGTACTTTTGATGGTGCATGATAGGGTGGAGTGAAATAAGGATAAAGGGGGAAGCAGTTAATGCAAGGCTACATCAGAATTTGTGCTTCCCATTATTTCTCCTCTTCCTTCGCATGCATTGGACCGAGTTTTGTTGGAGACCCCAAGCTGACCTAGATGGAGTGTTTGCATTTAATGTCCACTTGGTTTATTTTGAATTCTCCTTGGGCCAACTTGTTTTAAGGCTGATTATTATTGTAAACCCCAATGAGGCTGACATATCTTGGGGGTTTCTATTAATGTGGCATTCTGCCTCATTTGTAAGGGCTGGACAGTTTTTCTTTGGGAGTGAATTAAGCAGTATAGCAGGAGCTAGAGTTAGGAGTTAGTTTTGTTTTCAAGCAAGCAAGTGTTGTAACAAAATACTGGAATTGTTGCTACTTTGGGTAATTTAATGCAAGTGAAGACATTGTGATTTGGTGCCTTTTTTGTGTTGAATTTTATCTAGCATGGTTCTTGTGATTCTATCTTTGGAATTGCTTAAGTTATTTGGTAGGTGTTAGGTTTAATGCTAGATAAATTGATAGTGTTTATGATTTGGTACTTGAAGTGTTGCAACAATCTCTGGTCCATACTTTTCACAACCAACTGATTGTCAGTTGCTTTGCAAAGTTAGCCTAAAATTTTATATTCATTAAGCTTAGTTCAATTGTGGAGGTTTATTGATTTCAATTGCAATAGGGTTATTTTGAATGAATGTTCATGATCTGAAAATATTTAATTCCTTAGAAGATTGCACTATTTCTGTAAGATTGCAGATTCATCTGGGTCAAGTAGAAATCAGTTTCTGAGGGATTGGTCCATTTCAAGTGTTTTGTCATTTGCATTGTTAATCTTAGGAGTAGTTTTTTGAATTTAGGAATCTCTTTGAAACCTTATATATTTTGCTATTTCTTTTGTCATTTGGGTTAAATATAGGATTGGAAATATCATCATATTGCTAGATCTGATAAATTTAAAGATTTAATATTTTCTTGTAGTAAGGTCCCTTTGTGATTACCAACATTTTAACATATTATCTGAGCTATTTATGCATTGTCAAGACCTAACATTAGAGACCTTGGGGTTATCACTTGAGGCTTTCTAATAGAGATTTACCTTTCAAGAGAGATAGAATATCACATTTTGTCTAATTTGTTGTTGTGCAGAAAACACCATCAACAAAGTGCATACGTCCTTTTGATGGTATTACTTTGAGTAAGCAATTACAAAACAAAGAAGCACTTGTTCATTTTAAACCCACAAAGCAATAATGACTTCTTTTTAAGCACCAAAGGAAATGTGGAGATTTCCTTGTTCAATTGTTAATCCTCAAAGCAAATTTAGTGAGTTTTTCCTAAAGTTCTTTTTAAGCCCTTTGTAGCAAAAATTGAAATGTTCTTTTTAGAGCCCAAAATAAATTTAGTAGGTCCTAAGCACATGAAAGATAACAATTTTTTAAGAAAGATTGTGAATTCTCTAAGAGTGTTAGACAAACACTAAAGTGTTTCAAAAACACTTGGTATTATGAGAGAATGATGTCATTATGCCTCTTTCAATCTTTCCTTCACTTTGATTTGACCAACCTATAAAAAAAATAGTTAGAACTACAACACAGAGGTCAGGAAAGCAATTAATAATCTAGAGGATCAAAATTAAAAAAGCACATCATAAAAATTGAGATTTCACTTTGTACTTCCCTTCAGTGGTGGAGTCTGCACAGGCGGTGCAGTTTGAGGAATCCATCAGTGCTATATGGTGCTACTTGTCAATTAGCATCATTCTACAATAGGAACATAGAGTGTGATTGTGTTGCTCTTTTGCACAATGGTGCAGTTTGGAATTTGAAAATTCCAGCGTGTGAAAATGGAATTAGCGGTGCAGTTTAGAAATTCAAATCTTGGGCAAGAAAGACAACGTGTCACTGTTTGGAGTTTGAAGTGGTGCTATATGGGGATGCTGGAGTGCCAACGGTTCTGTATTGCAACACTGGTCTGCTAGTGGTGCACTTCCCTGTAGACACACAAAAATAGAAAAAAGGACAATTTTTTTGATAAAAATGCGATCTAAACGTGAGATTTTCCTTCCTTCTAGCACCAAAATGTAGAACCAAGATCCTAGTACCTGCAAAACATAACAAAAAAACACATTAGAAGATTCAAATGCAACCTAAGATCAAAGTTCCCCATAAAATCCATTAGCAATGCTCAAAATAGGAATAAAAGAAAGAACACAATAAAAAGCAAAGAAATAGATCAAATCCTATTAAAAACATGCAAACTCTTGATCTTATGGGGGAGTTGGTGCCAATTTGATGTGGAAATTGTCCCTTTCCCAACTACTATGCAAGCTTTGATGATTTGAAGATGATGTGATCCACTTGGTGATTGCTTCAAATGAACTCCATGGAGAAAACCTGCAATAACCTAGCTATGCCTTGATGAAATTGATGAAAATTGCTAATGCTTGAGGATGTAAATGAGTATAGTAAGTTTTCTCAAATTGTGGATGATGAAATGAGGAGAGAAGCCTCTTATTTATAGAAAGAAAAGATGGAGAAATGCCCAAAATGAAACAATGTGGGACTAACTTTCAACCAATGGCAAGATGCCACTTGTCAAGAGATGAATGGATGAAGGATGTGCACGTTTTGATGAATGTGCCCATAAATGCCATTAGGTGGAATTTGAAAATAGTGAAATGACATGTAAGAGGGAAAAGGAATGTCTTAAATGCCACCTGGCTTAGTGCAAAAGATGAAATAAATGTCTTGTTGGAAGGACAAAGTCCACTTGGAAGAATTTCAAATTTGGAAGAATATTCCCCTATTATGCCATGTTGAGAGAAAATAAAGATTTAATAAATGAATTAAATTTATTTTCTTGTGCAAGTGGAAAAATCTAGAGGATGGGACATGGATTAGGATTAAATTAATCAAGGGTTAATTAATTTAATGAGGGACTAGATGATGTGACAAATTGATTTAGATTTATGGGTTGATTTAAATCAAAAGATGAGAAGAATATGACATAAAGATTAATTAAATAAATATTTTTTATTTATTTAATTAAAGGGGATGAATGTTAGATTAAATCAAATAAGGTTTTAATTTATTTAATTTAATAAGATGACTTTAGAAATTTAATCAAATAAACTAAATTATTTAATTAAATAGAGATAATTAGATCAAATTGATTGATTTAATTAACGAGAGAGAATGACTTAATAAAATAAATGATTTATTTAATTAAGGGAGGAAAATTGATGAATTTAATCAAATAAGGGTATTCGATTAATTGGTTAGATTGAGGGATGATTTAGGATGAAATGGTGTTAGTAATCAGGATCAATTGTGTAATGCCAATCAGTACATTTTATGTGTCTACAGGTTGTAGCCTCATTAAACTGAGTTGTAGCTCCTAAAATAGGGTGTAGTAGCATCCTTGAGCAGTAGACTCAAGTAGCTTTTGTCACTGTGGTTTTTCCCCATCTTGGGTTTTCCATGTATATTTGGTGTTATGAGTTGTTGTTTTATGTGCATGTGATTGTTATATTAGTTTATATTTTTATCTGCACATCTAAGTTGTAAGGTTGAATCTGCAAATAGGTTTTCAAGTCTAAAAGTTTTTATATCTACCGATTCACCCCCCTCTTATTAGACCAATGTGTTCTAACAATTGGTATCAGAGCCCTAGGTTCCCTAGGAGAAGCTTAATCATCTCAGGTAGATCTTGGATAGGTGAACACAATGACATTTCAAGAAGGTTCAAACAAGCCACCTAGATTCTATGGAACAAACTATGCTAAATGGAGCTCTCCAATGAAAGGATACTTAGGTTATCTTGGATTTCATGTTTGGATTCTAGTTAAGAACAAATATGTTCCTCCTACTTCTCCTCCTACTGATGCTAGAATGAAGATGAACTATGAGAATAATGAGAAATCTCGGTTCGCCATTATGAATAACTTGTTTAATTCTATGCATAGCAAGGTTATGCATTGTGAAACTGCATATGATGTCTAGGAAAAACTAAATAAGATCTATAAAGGAGATTCCAAGGTCAAGTTGGAAAAGATACAAATACTGAGAGCTAAATTTGAAAGTTTGCAGATGACTGATGAAGAAAAAATTGTAGATTATCTTTTGAGAGTTTATGATATGGTAAATGCTATAAGAGGATATGGTGTGGAAATGAAAGAGGATGTTCTTGTGTTGAAGGTTCTGAGGTCCATGGCAACTAAATATGATTCTAAAATTTCTTCCATTGAAGAAGGAAGAGAAATTGATGAACTCACTCTAGATGAGTTACATGGTATATTTACTGCTTATGAGATGAGAATTCCAAGTGTTGAATAATCTAGGAGAGAAGTTGCATTTAATATTGTCAAGAAAGAAAAAGTTGATGTTATTGCATCTGATCATGAAGAAACCAACGAGGAAGAAGCAAACTTCATAAGAAGGCTAAGGAGAGGATTTGGAAAGTATAAATGTATGCTCCCTCTCAAGTGTTTTAATTGTGGTAGAATAGGTCATTTTGCTTCAAAGTGTCCATATGGTAAAGAAGATAGTTCCAAGCAAAAAGAAGAAAACAGTTTATCCAAAAAGAAAGAACTTTGCAAAGAAGAAAATTCTATACATCAATGAAGAATGTGAAGCATTTGATGCTAGTGATAGTTCAGAAGAGGATCAAGATCATGCTCTTGTAATGAGAGAAGATAGAAAATATTTTCTATTTATGGCTAAAGAAACTAAGGATCAGGAAGATGCACAAATTGAATATTCACTTGAAGAAGAATAGGAGGTAGTTGTTGATCTTGAAGGAGAATTAATTAGTGCTCTTGAAGAACTTGATGAACTAAGAGATAAATATGATGATCTTAAGAGAGAAAACAAGAAATTGAAAAATAATGCTCAAAAGGAGACTAACAAATTAACTCAAGAACTTGATGAATCCAATAAGGTGATTGTTGGTCTAAAATTTCATGTAGAAGAGCTCAAAAGAGTTGAAGATGTTATGAAATCTAAATTCTAATCAGAGATGGATATATGCTTGAATCTTGAGGTAGAAATAGTTTCCTTAAGAAAAAAATTGGAGAAAGCTAATGAGAAGATCAATAAAGGTCTAAAGTTAAAAGGTGGTATTAATATTCTAGATGAATTGCTATGTACTCAAAAGCCAACTAATAAAGAGAAATCAGGATTGGGACTTGAAAAAGGAAAAAAATCATTTATTGATGCTTTTGCAAAGCTCTATGAAAGATTCAAAGAAAAAGAAAAATTAGTTCCCAATGGTGTAAAATATGACAAAGGAGAAGCCTCTGAAGATGAAAAGAAGTTAACTACAACTGAGAGATCTGTTAAAGAGAAGGAACCAATTGAAGACAAGAAAGTCAATTGGTTGATTCCTAATAAGCAAAAGAAGCAAAATACTAAGAGAACATACAATGATGGTTTCATAAGAGCACTATCCAAGGTGACCTCGACAAAGGAGATATCATCATCTAGTCAAAGGAAACACCATGACCAGATACTCATCATATTTTAATGGGTATTGTTATACTTGTAACGATTTTGATCATAGGGCTAGAGAGTGTAAGGTCATTCCAAGGAGAAATACGAACTTCATAAGTAAAAATCCATTTGATCCTTTAATTGATGTGAATGTAGTGTGTTTCAATTGCTATTATTTTGGTCATACAGCTAGAGATTGTAGAGAAAAATTTAGAAGAAAAAATTCTCAATCTAAGAAAAATAAAACTGAGGTTGTTGAGAAAAAGGAAGAAAAGGTTGAAAATAAACCTAAGAAGTTATAGAAGGAGAAAAATCAGAATTTTGCTCAGTCTATGATTGCTCAAACAACATTGCATGCAAAGGAACAAGATCTATGGATAATTTATAGTGGTTGCTCCAAGCACATGACTGGAGATAAAAATAAATTCATTAAACTTGAAATGAGAAAAGGAGGCTCAGTAAGCCTAGGTGATAATATTGCTGTTAAGATTCGTGGTAAAGGAATCTTGAGCATAGATGGGAAGAACAAAACAAAAGATGTCATCTATGTGGAAGGTCTAAAACATAATCTTCTTAGTGTCATCCAGATGTGTGATAATGGATACAAAGTTGTATTTGATTCTGAAAGCTGCAAGATAAGAATGAATGGTAAAACAATTGCTTAAGGGATAAGGACTTGGTGCAGGAGCACCCTTGCAAGAACATGCATCTATGAGGAAACTTTATGTTTTTGATTTAGAATTGATAACATTATATTGTAATAAGGTGTAGATGGAAAAATTGGTGATGTAATAGGTCCTAGATAGTTAATTTGGGCATATTATGTAAAAGTTGCAAAAATTGAAAAAATGTTAAGCAATATTGTAAAAATGCAAAAAATTCCAAATAGAGGAATGTGAAGGGTTAGGTAGTTGAAAATTTAGTTTGAGGCACTTTTTATGGTTTATAAAATCAATTTGAAGCTTCACAAACTTCGAGGAAGGTAGAGGGATGTTGTAGGAGTTAGAAAATCAATGAAAAAATTTAATTTTTTGTCAATTTCCTACATTTTCATGATTTTAGGCCATTGTACGGCCATGTATTGTGCTTAAATCCTCTCCTCCTCTCTTGGATGTTAATTCCATGTGAATCTACTTTATTATTCAGTTTGTTTCATTTAAATCCATGTAGTTTTGTAAGAGTTATGAGTAAATTACTCCAGGCGGTCAAAACCATGATCTAGGGTAAACAGAGGCAAGGAAAATTGTGTTTCTCCCATTTAAATCAGTGGAAAATTATAATTCTTGTTAAGAAGGATTATTTTTGCATATATTCTCATATTCTAAAGTTTCAGACCAAGAGATAAAGGTTAGCATATGAAATAATGATGCCCTAGGTCTGTAGTTTGTGTAAAAATATGGAAATTGACAGTGATGAGTGAAGATTTTGTATTTTGATGATGTAAAATTTATTATACTTGGTTGATAGTGATTTAAAAGGTTCTAGAGGTGTATTTTTACCCCTCTCTAGATAAGATTTGGTGGACTAATAGTTTTTGTGCTCATTTATATGTTGATATGTGCATGGCAGTCTTGTGACAGTCTTGTTTTGGAGTCAAAATTGGAGGTTCAGGATAAGTTTTTGATGAAATCACATGAATAAAGTGAAGGAGATGATATAATTATGTTGTGCGGGTATCTATACACATTTTTTTGGCTTTAGGAAGGAGGAATGGCTTGGAAATTTGGAGTTGTATGTTTATGTGGCCTAAATGGGCCTAGTTGCTGATTGGGACAGTCTACTTTGAAAGTTCACATGTTTGAGATGTTTGTGTTGGTGATAGAGATTGAGTTAGCCTTTTTGTTGTTGTTTAAGGTGGTTTGTTCCTTTTTATTAGTTTGGGTGTTTTGAAGCAAAGGTTTTGTGAAGGGAGGATGAGTCCTAGTTGCAAGGACAAGCAAGAATTGGTTGACTTATTGTCAAGTTGAGTTTGGATGAGAGCTTGGGGCCCCTACATTGCATCAGTTGGTATTAGAGCTCAGAAAGGTTTGGGAAGAGAGAGATTTTGGAGTTTGAGGTTGTGTGTTTGTGTAGGTTGAGGAAGGATCTTGATGGCCAAGAGACTAGGTAGAGGAAAAGTGGAAAGACCTAGGTGAGGCAAAGTGAAGAGGAAGCAAGGAGAGACTTGCTTGAGTAAAGTGAATATGGATTTGATGAGAAGAAATTTGTAGGCAGAGGGTTCACAAAGACAGAGGAATAAATAAGAAAAAGTGAGAAAGAGATAGCAACTCTGAAGCAAGATATAAAAAGGTTATATTTGGAGTTCCAAGAGTCACAGATGAGGATGAAACTACTCAAACAAATGCAGAGTTGGCACTTAGTAGTGAAGAAGAAATTCGTATGGCCCATTAAGAAGATAGTTAAAAGCAGAAGAAAAATGAAAATAATAGAAGAGGAAGAAGAATTTGAAGATGAAAAAGAAGAATTCATGGATGAAGAAGACAAAGACATTGTATCCATTCCCAAGCATGAAGGTGAAAGTGCAACAGAGGTAAAGGATCAGATTTTGGAGGGAAATGATGAATCCCTCTTGAAGTTACAAAAATAGTTGAAGGTACATGTTGTAGAGACAATATACTACTTCTTTGTTGTGATAACACTTTTTAGGAACAAATTAATGGACAAGATGAAATAGATGAAAGAAGAAGGAAAAAGAGTTGAGATAGAGATTGTGACATATCAGGGCATGAAGGAGAAAATTCATAGAGACAAGTCAAAGTGGAAACAAGTTGGCATAGAATAACTAAAGAAAAAGGTGAATATGAAGATGTTTCAAGAAGTAGGGCATATAAGACCACAAGGAGCAGCATTTAATGATGAAGGCTTGTTGCTACATTCAATCCAAGAGGACTTGAATATTTTTATTTGGTCAGGAATATGGTGCAGGAGCACCCTTGCAAAAACATGCCTCTATGAGGAAACTTTAGGTTTTTTATTTAGAATTGATAATATTATGTTGTAATAAGGTATATATGGTCAAATTGGTGATGTAATAGGTCCTAGATAGTTAATTTGGGAATATTATGTAAAAGTTGCAAAAATTGACAAAATGTTGTCAAGCAATATTGTAAAAATGCAAAAAATGCCAAATAGAGGAATGTGAAGGGTTAGGTAGTTGGAAATTTAGTTTGAGGAATTTTTTTTGGTTTATAAAAGCAATTTGAAGCTTCACAAACTTCGAGGAAGGTAGAGGGATGTTGTAGGAGTTAGAAAATCAATGAAAAACTCAGTTTTCTGTCAATTTCCTGCATTTTCACGATTTTAGGCTATTGTACGGCCATGTATTGTGATTAAATCCTCTACTCCTTTGGATTTTAATTCCTTATGAATATAATTTATTAAGCATTTTGTTTCATTTAAATACATGTAGTTTTGTAAGAGTTATGAGTAAATTACTCCAAGTGGTCAAAACCCTGATCTAGGGTAAACAAAGGCAAGGAAAATTGTGTTTCTCCTATTTAAATTAGTGGAAAATTATAATTCTTGGTAAGAAGGATTATTTTTGCATATATTCTCATATTCTAAAGTTTTAGACCAAGAGATAAAGGTTAGCATATGAAATAATGATGCCCTAGGTCTGTAGTTTATGTAAAAATCTAGAAATTGACAATGATCAGTGAAGATTTTGTGTTTTGATGATGTAAAAGTTATTATACTTGGGTGAAATTGATTTAAAAGGTTGTAGAGGTCTATTTTGAGCCCTATCTAGATAGGGTTTGGTGTACTAAGATTTTTTATGTTCATTTATATGTCAATCTCTGCATGGAAGTCTTGTGACAGTCCTATTTTGGAGTCAAAATTGGAGGTTCAGGATAAGTGTTTGATGAAATCACATGAATAAAGTGAGGGATATGGTCTAATTATGTTGTACAGGTATCTATACATGTGTTTGTGGCTTTAGGAAGGAGGAATGGATTGGAAATTTGGAGTTGTTTGTTTATGTGGCCTAAATGGGCCTAGTTGCTGATTGGGACAATCTACTTTGAAAGTTCACATGTTTGAGATGTTTGTGTTGGTGATAGAGATTGAGTTAACCTTTTTGTTGTTGTTTAAGGTGGTTTGAGTAATCAACAAGTGGTTTTTTCCTTGTTCTAAGTTTGGGTGTTTTGAAGCAAAGGTTTTGTGAAGGGAGTATGATTCCTAGTTGCAAGGACAAGCAAGAATTGGTTGAGTTATTGTCAAGTTGAGTTTGGATGAGAGTTTGGGACCCCTACATTGCATCAGGACTGATAGTAATCTCTATAATCTATGTGAAGTGGAAGGCCAAACATGTCTAATTAGCCAAGCCAATGAGAGTTGGTTGTGGCATAAAATATTGGGACATGTAAAATTTGACAACTTGGTAAAGATAAGTTCAAAAGGATTAGTTAGAAATATGCCTAAGATTGCAAAGCCTGATAATATCATCTACCAAGGATGTTAGCAAGGAAAGAAAACAATTTAAATTTCCCACAAAGGACTATTCAACAAAAAAGCCCTTGGAGACAATTCATATTGATTTGTGTTGTCCAATGAGGACAAGGGAATTTCAAGGTGAGATATTTCATGCTGCTAATTGATGATTATACCAGAATGGCATGGGTCACATTTTTGAATGAGAAGGTTGAAACATTTGAAAAGTTTAAAATCTATAAGAAGCTAGTAGAAAATGAGATTGGGAGAAGAATCAAATGTCTCATATTAGAAAAAGGTGGAGATTTTATGTCAAGTGAATTCATGGAATATTGTGAAGATCACAAAATCAAAGGCTAGTATTCAAGCCCAAGAACACCACAACAAAATGACATGGTAGAGAGAAGAAACATGATTATAAATGAGATGGCTAGAGACATGTTGAATGAGACAAACTTGATAGATACATTTTGGAAAGAAGCAATACAAACTGTTGTATACATTCAGAAAAAAGCACTCATAATTGGTGACAAGAATGAAGGTGTGCATACTAGAGGAAGACTTGCAAAGAACAAGGAACATGTGAAATTTCCTCTCTTATCCCAGATTGAACCAAAATTTTTTGATGGAGTCAGTAAGGATGAAATTTGGATGGAAGCAATGGAAGAGGAACTCAATCAGATTGGAAAAAAAAGGGAATTGGTTCCTAGAGCACAAAGCAAGAATGTAATTGGCATTAAATGGGTATTAAGAAATAAACTAAATGAAGATGGAGTTGTGGTAAAAAACAAAGCAAGGTTAGTATGAAAAGGATATGCTCAAGTAGAAGGTATTGATTTTGTAGAAATGTTTGCTCCAGTTGCACGATTAGAAGCTATTAGGATGTTTCTTGCATTTTCTGTGTATAAAGGTTTTAAAGTATATCAAATGGATGTCAAATCTATATTTCTAAATGGAAACCTTGAAGAGGAAGTATATATTGAGCAACCACAGGGTTTTTAGCTATTAGAGAATGATGATTATGTCTGCAAATTAAGAAAAGAATTGTATGGTCTGAAGGAAGCACCAAGGGCTTGGTATTCAAGACTAGATCAATATCTACAACAACAAGGATTCAAGAAAGGTTGTGCTGATAGTAATCTGTATCTCAAATATGAAGGTGAATATATGATCATTGTTGTAGTTTATGTAGACGATATTATATTTGGTGGTAGCAGTGATGTAATGTGAAAAATATTTGCTACAAACATGCAAGATGAGTTTGAAGTGTCCATTCTAGGAGAACTCAAAATTTTTCTTGGTTTGCAAATTACACAAACTAATAAAGGTATATATATATATCACAAACCAAGTATGCACTTAAAATTTTTGGCATGGAAGATTGTAGACCAGTAAATACTCCCATGATTATTGGTTGTAAATTAAGAAAATTTGATGAGTCACCTAATGCAAATTAGACATATAGATCTATGATTGGAAGTGTACTATATTTAACTACATCTAGGCCTAATATAATGCAAGCAGTTTGTATGGTAGCTAGGTTTCAGGTAGAATCTAAAGAATCACATGTCAATGTACTCAAGAGAATCTTTAGATACATCAAAAGTATTGTTGACTATGGATTATGGTATCCCAAATATAAAAATTTCACTTTAACAACATACATAGATGAAGATTGGGCAGGAAGTGTGGATGATGGAAAGAGTACTAGTGGAGGAGCTTTCTTTTTGGGAAACAAATTAGTTTCTTGGATGAGTAAAAAGAAAGAACCAATCACTCTATCCACTGCTGAAACAGAGTATGTAGCAACAACAACAACATGTTGTACCCAAGTCCTATGGATGAAGCAGACATTAAAGGGCCTCAAGGTAGAGTACAATGAGCCTATCTCTATTCTTTGTGACAATTCAAGTGCCATTAATATCTCAAAGAATCCAATGATGCACTCCAGAACAAAGCATATATCAATCAAGTATCACTCCATCAGAGAAAAGGTTGTAGATAAGGAAGTCAACATGGAGTATGTTCCCACCAAGGAACAAGTCACTGATATATTTACAAAGCCCCTTCCTACAGAGCAGTTTGAATACTTGAGGTAGAAGCTGGGAGTAGTTTCTCCCACTTCATATCACTAAACTCTAGTGATAGGGAATATATCCAGGGGGAGCTTCATTGATCATTTATTCAACCTTGGTTAAGAATAGTGTGATCAATTCATGTAAAATCTTGTTGTACAAATTTATAATGACTTGATGGTTGCAAAATTTGTCAAAATTGGTGTATTTCCTCAGGGGGAGTGTACTCTTTTCCATTGATTTCAAAGGGGGATAAATGTGATGCAAAACAAAAGCTTGCTGAGAAGAGATGATATATTTTTCATAGGGGGAGTTACTGTCTTACAATGTGTATAATAAAATTGGTGTAGAGCTTCAGTGACACCTGGTTGAGTAGTTAAAGTTTTTCCATCAATGCCAAAGGGGGAGATTGTTGGCATATAATTGTCATTGATGTCAAAAGAGAAAATTATGCAAAGGAGATTGTTGGCATGATCCAATAAGGTAAGGATGATAGGCAGATAGATGGTGAAGGGTGATTGAATAAGATGTTGACACATGGAAAGGATGTCAAAGGTGGATAGGTGGTAGTAACCCGCAACCCCAAAAATGCTTGAAAATGGGTCAGCAATATGGTGGTACACCGTAACACCGCATAGGCCTTTATTTGTGTCGGTGGTACACCGCAACACTACATAGGCCTATATCTATGTCGGTGGTATGGTGGTACACCACAACACTACAGAGGGTTAATTTTGTGCTAGTGGTCTGGTGGTATGTAACTCATGAACACCACAATGGTCATTTGGGTGGACTATGGTAGAGACGTATCATGTGGTATGGCGATTTAGTGCAACATTGCGATTGCTCATGTTGGTGTCGGCGGTATTGCGGTAAAGAAATTGGTACATAGAAGGAAAATAGGACGATGACACATGGAAATAACTTATTCAATGATTTTGCATCCTTGTTGCAAAATAAATATTTGATCATACAAATTATTTGTCGATAGTGTTTTACTGTGTAACCCTAGACAATGAAAAAGAGTAAAACTACATGATGTTAATGGAATACTACAAGATCAACGATGGTGATTTGATCGACCACTTATCCAACGGTCAGGATTTAAAGGCATGAAAAGGAATGAGGATCTAAGGTTCATGGAATGAAAGGAGAAGATTGACAACCATAATTCAAAAGAAGAGATATACAACAGTATGGTTTGTGTGAAGAGGGATATAAATCTGGTAACTAACATAAGAATGGAATAAAATCATTTAGTTGCTCCAATGAACAATTAAGAGAGTAGATCTGATCTACTGGTTGACAACATGGAGATCCATGTTGTTCAAGATCAAATCAGATCGAATGTGAGGAGAATGTATTGAATACATATCAGATTCTAAGGTTTGAAAAAAGAGCTAATTTGGAAAAATTCTCTGAAATATGATTTAATGTTGTATGGCTCGATGCAAGGTATGGTGATATCTTAAAATCCTATCAGATGTCTTAATGATGAGTCAAAAAATGGTGTGTGGCTTGATGCAGAGGTAACTTGCTGAAGAAGGAAACAAGTGAAAAAACCTAACAAAGATCTAATCATGTAATAGAATCTTGAGGCATTGAATGCAGGTTGATGAGAAAATATAATTTGGGAAATTGTCGAAGGGCAGAAGTAGTTGTGTGTGATGTGTTGAATTTGAAAGTTAGGAGAAGTGTGAAGAGTTTGCTAGTGCACAGAGTGCTTAACAGAGTGATGTACAACTAAGAATGCAATAGACAAGAGAGTGCAGAGCAGAAGAGAGTGCAGAGAAGGGGTGTGTTGTTGAGAGTGCATCTTCAACAACAACAGTGTAAGTTGCAGGGTGTGCAATAATTCATTATATGTAATAGTGCATTTTTCAGGTTGAGTAGAACTTAATTGTATGCACATATGAACTTGTAATCTTGTTGAGGTTGTAGCCTCATTGAACTAAGTTGTAGGTACTAAAATAGGGTGTAGTAGCATCCTTGAAGTTGTAGCTTCTAAATCAGATAGTTGATGCTTCCTTGGGTTGTAGGCCTAAAACTTTGTAATAGAGATTTCATTTGTGATGCTAAATTTGAGCAGTAGACTCAAGAAACTTTTGTCACCATGGTTTTTCCCCATCTTGGGTTTTCCACGTATATCTAGTGTTATGAGTTGTTGTTTCATGTGCATGTGATTGTTATATTGGCTTATATTTTTATCTACACATCTAAGTTGTAAGGTTGAATCTGTAAATAGGTTTTCAAGTCTCAAATTTTTTATATCTATTGATTCACCCCCCTCTCAGTAGATCATTTTCTTCTAACACTTGCAACCAACAAAACCAAATTTATAAGAAACCCAGGACTAGATCGTTTACTATAAATATTAACTTATGTATATTTTCTAGCAATAACTCCTCACCTTTACCTGAATTCTAGGAATAAAAATTATGAAATTTCTCTAGAAAGTATTAGTGTGTGATTTGATTAATTCCAATCTCCATAACTTGGTGAAAAAACTAGTTCATTGGCATTGAACTACATAATTTAGTAATCCTCGAAATCCAACCTTGGATAGATCCTTGCTACTAGTCAAGCATCCATAGCCTTGACAAGGTTATCTTTGTAATTACACCAAACATAGCTCTACTACCAGTTAGGTGTCCATAACCCCAATAGAGATATTTGGATAGCCTAAAGAGTTGATTTTTCTCTTTTGATATTCATTTTCATTTTTTCATTTGATATTTCTTTATAAGCTCTTTTGCTTCAACTTGCAGGCAATGAAGCCTGTTATTAGGTTGGAAATTACAATGATAGCAAAGGTTACTTTTTGATTTTTCATTCAATGCAAATCCCTTCATAATTTCACCAATTCCCAAAATACTCAGTTAATTATTCCTTGTATGTGCAACTTTCCAGCTAAATTTTACCACCCTTATGCCAATTCTAGCTAACTGCAATTCATTATCTGCCCAAAAAAATAAACATAAGTTAAAATTTAGCAGCAAGTTATCAAATCACCAAATTAATTCTAAATTTATAAATGCTAGTCACCACCCTTCCATTTTAATTTTATGGCAACTGATAAGATAAACTTGGACAACAATTTCAATTTTGATGGTGCTGCACTAACATTAATGCATTAGAGTTGTCATGATTGCACTTAAGCTCGACCATCATACTCTGCATTTAATTTGCATGCCTTGACACACATGTATTACTTACTTCAACCTCTCCATTTTCCTAAGTGTGCCACCTCACTGGCTTAGTTTTCCTTTCTGTAAGGCACACATGGAAATATTCATGATTAATATGGCTTTCATAAAAATAAACTGAAATGACTGCCATTAAATTCTAAAATCTTCAATTTTCTCGATTCGTGATCTTTGCACTAGAAAAATTTGAAGCAATGGCCACTAAATTTGTGAAAATTTATTTGATTTAACCTTTAATTATGGAGAAAAGTGTCCTATTGCCACCTCAACTTTCATTTCCCAAGATTTTCTATCCAGGAAACTATGTACCATGGATTTCTCATAGCTTTCTATAAATTCCACACTTTCCTTCAATTTCTTCACTTCTTCTTTCCTTCAATTTTCTTTCTTTCTACTCTTCTTGCGCTTTCTTGCTTCTAGGCTATGGATATGCCCGTTTTCCTAACTTGTGTTCACTAGAATGGCTTCCTTTGTCGAATCATGACCCAAAGGCTCAAAAAGGTTTTCTTTCTCCAGACTTTAGCCACCAAATCATACTTGCGTCTAATTCTCGGGGAAGCTTATGTGAATTCCATAGCATACTACAGGCTGAATTTAGACCTGGCTTCACAGTTTGTGGCCTACTGCTAGATCTCAACCTCTCTATAGCTGAAGTTCATAATGCTACCAACATGATAGTACGACCTAACTTTGTAGGTAATTTGGACCATGCCCTCTCTCTCACTCACCCAAACATTGGAATTCCTTCTACTGATGACATTTCATTATTTTTGAAGCAAGGGGAACTAGTTCCCATTCATCCCTTTCTTACTAATCTGCACACCTTGACCTTGAGGCCCATAGGGATAATGCTTACTTGGGGTACACATCCCTTATGGATAAATGACCCAAATTGACTAACTGGCTAACCTTTTTCCTTTAGCTTGACCCCTTTTTTCCCTTTTTCTCTTTTTACGATGAGAATTTTCTATTTTACATGTACATACAAAATATAATTAAATTTTTTGTTTTTCCATACTTAAGCATGTATTTATTCTGCATGGTTTTATCTTTTCCAATTTACAGTGCAATGTTTTAAGAAAAAATCAATTCTCATGTGCTTTAGCTTAAGTAGAATTCATTAATGCCAGGAACAAAACCAGAAAATAAAAACAAACAGTACTAAAGCAAATTAACGTAACTAACTAAAATTTAACCTAATCAAGTGACTAACTCTAACTAAGCAATTTACCCTAATTTTTATTACTATTTCCATAATGCTTTTTGTACAAATTATAGTAGGCCTATCTTTAAATTCACTTGAATATGTCTCAGATAACCTACTATAGAAATGAAATATTTTAACTTTTTTGCATTTGACAAGCAAAAATTCAAATATTTACTTACCAATAATCTAGCTAAAATGTATGGAAATGATCTCATGAAAGGTCGATTGCACACAACTTCTTTCTTCCCAGTACTCTACCTTCTTTTGGTCCTCATTCATGGTTCTCCATTTCACTTTGCTCTGCTCCATGAACGGCTGTATTTATTTCTTGATTCTCTTTCCCTCCAAGACTTCTTTGGTTCTTGGCCTTGTCTTTACCCTTAATATCACTATCCATTTTGTTAGACCAACTATTAATACAATTTACACCATCATCAAAAAGAGAGAATTATAAACTTGATACATTATATTCTATGCAAAATCAAGAAATTCTTCTCTTTTAGGTTGTGTTTTCGTAATTAAGGGTAAAAAGCACACATCTCACACTCGTTTTCCCTTTTCTTTCTCTTTGTTGTCACTTTCCATGTGTGATAAGATCGGTGACTCACTCCTTTCACGTTCACACATCAAACATGTTGTTTCCAAGTCTTGAGGACCTTGTTTCTTTTCCTGCAATTTTTTTGAAATTTCCTCATGGAAATTATGGTTAATGAATCTGATTGATTTAGTAGTTAAATCTCAAGTATTTCCAATTTTACTAGAGTTAATTTTTTATCCAAATTCAAACCTCTCTCCAATAACAGTTCTTTCCTTCTAGTAGTTAAAGACACTTCTATTAATGGAATCAAATTATAAGTGGCCAAACTTACCCTAGTTAAAAAAAATCATAGTCAAGTTCACCATGATCAGTTGTATCATGAATTCTACACTCGATAACCCTTCTAAAAGTGAATAGACTCAAGGGATAAAGTATCTAGTTAAGGATTTTCCATAGCTTATTAACTTCCATTTTACTCTCCATTAGGACTTGCTTAGGATTTTTCCTCACAAGTAGGTTTCCAACCCAAAACTGAGACAATAATACTAACTCCAAATAAACCTAGAGGTTTCCCTCCTACCACCACTCTTGTTGACGCAGATTTTAGTTGCACACCAAAAAAAAGATAAAACTCTCATAGACACACTATGGGAACCTATCTTTCTTGAAAGATTGCACTAGGACAACCTAAATCTTAGGCTAACTCAACTTAATCCCAAGGCTTTCTTATGTTAGGTCTTGATGCACTAGGTTCACTTAGGGTTTGTTGTGATAATGCTATTACACATGAGGGGTAAATGGTTCTTCCGATTTTAAAAGGCATCATAAAGATATGAAATAATATCGGTCTGGTCATTCAACAACTTCATGAAATCGATAAATTTGCAATAATATTTCATGAAATTCAAATAAATTGCATTTATCCAAGTAGATTTAGATTTAAGCATTCAACAATATCATGGAATAAAAATATTTGCAATGAAACTCTATGCATTAATCGCTTTTTTGAAATGTTTTCTAAAGTTTAAACATCTATTCTAAAATAAAGCATAAAAAATTACTAAAAAGGTAAAATTTATCCCAGGTATTATCCACATATGCCCCAAGAAATAATGAAACTAGAGAAAACCACTCCACATGTCACCAGATTGCATCACAACTAGGCACAAAATGATGTGATATTTTAAAGAAAGGGGGATTATTTTCCACTGAATAGTGTTAGTATGCACCCTTAAATGGCACAACACATAGTCTTGTCTGATAGGAACAAACAATCAACTACATAAGATTTCATATCAGGAAATAGCTTTCAAATTGGATTTGATATTGATTAAATTATAATGAAACATACAAGTTTTTAATCTGGAATGGAACAAAAAATAAGAAAAAGAACAAAACTTGAAATTTTTTTGGTTCTTTGACATCCATAAATTTTGAACTTAACTAAAAATGAAACATTTCCTGATCTTTTATAAGAACAAGATGCTCAAAAAATTCAACCAACAAATGAGAGAAAATCCAAGGGATGAATCACAACAAAGCATGTGGAATATGACAACTAGCAAGAGAAATTTCTGAATAAGTCAACAGATGTTAGCCTTCTTTGACACTTTAAAATCTTTTGGGACCTCCATCTTTAAAATATAATCAGGACATTAACTCGAAGTCGAGTAAAATTTTCAAACAAAATGTAGGAACTTCCTCTTCCAGATATCTAGAATGATTAGGTGGAAGTAGACGTAGATACCACATTCCACCAACACTTTGGTTCCTACACTCAAGTTCTAACTTAGGCTTAAAACACCCAAAGGTAAATTACCCCAGATCTAGGTACTCTCCTTCATCACATGCATAATACCAGGATTCCCAGTATTTCTTCATCTCAAGCTATTTCTTCGCATAGACTCCCAGAGTGCATTGCCCAACTTGGTCATATCACTACTTGTGATCCAAATTTGCTTGACTGTCCATACCTAAATATTGCATCACAATCTATTTCTCTTGTACATAAAAATTCCACATATCAAACCCTTTTAAAAACATTCATAAAACTCTCATTAAAATAAAACCATCATTAATAAATCATCGTTTAAAGAAAATCATGAATAACACACTTTTAGTACATTCTCGTGTAATTATCCCTTTAGTTAGGTTACCAGGCATTTGAATTCCTGGGAAGAACTAAACAATTAAACCTTTCAACATGCATTGCTACCCAGTACCTAGTACCTACAACTTCAGCTTTTACCGAAACAATTTTTTCTTGGATCTTGGTTACCACCATAACCTTCACATTTCCCCAAAATCCACTTTTTAACAACAAGAACTTACCAAACCTTGCATTAAAATTCCAACCAATCTGGTCTTTCGATACCTAGTATATGATACCCGACACATCCAAATTCATGAACTATTTTAAAGACTTCCTTTTAACATGAGCTTCTGGTGATCCTTTCTCCAACCAACACCTACCATAAGCATTAATTTTTTACTTGGGTCCCCAAGCCTTATAGTCTTGGGGTATGTTGTGAGACCACACAACACTACCCTTTAGGGGGATTCTTGAAGAAATTATATAGTTGTTTTATATGTGTGTGAAAATGAAGTGTTGTTGGTCAAAGGAGGAGCATGTGTTGTTGCTTCAATAGAAGATCCTTTTTCCATTGTCTCTTAAATATCCTACTGCCTTGTGTATATTTTTTTGGCTCTTTGTCCTTGATGTCAAAGGGGGAGAGTGAGCAATGTGTTTCAATCAATGCCAAAGGGGGAGATTGCTGGTAGTTTTCATTGATTTCAACACCAATGGTTGTTGTAGGATAGGGTAAATCAAATAAAAAAGGCATCATGAACAAATAGTAGCAACCACAACTACCTAAAATATAAGCTTAAGAGACCTAAATCCAAACAAGGAAGTGCAGATAGCTATAGAAGACAAATAATAAAGAACCAATACCAAAATTTCCATGCCATGGTTGAATCATTTTCCTTGCATCTCCTCCATTTTGATGCATATAATAAAGTTCCCTCAGATTTTGTAGTATGCAAGTGTGAGTCAAGTGATAGTGAGAAAAATATCGAAGATCATGGTTGTAAGATTGGGATGAAGGAGACAACTCTCTTTTATAGAAAAGCTATTCGAATGGGCGGTCAAGATCGAAAGCCAGTATGATGTAGATATTGACGAACAAGGTTACTTACACAATGAAGAGATAGGGTTAGGGTCAAAATAGGGCTTGTTAAAAATGGATGGTAGAGATTAAAAGAAGAACATGACATGATCAAGGGTTGAGATTTAAAAGAGAAAATTGGAGGGAAATGGAGCAAATTAAATAATCATATGATTATTTAATTTGAGAGGGAATGTGAGCAATTAAATAATCTAAGTGCTTATTTAATGGTAGAAGAAGAGGGGAGAAGGGATTTTTAATTTAAATGATTAAAAGAGACCATTTAATTAAAAGTGGAGGAAAGGGATAAATTATTAAATAATTAAATTAATTATTTAATTATGGAGAGAAAAGGACATTAGCAACATAATTAAATATTAATTTATTTAATTAATCAAAAGAAAAATAAAGAAGGGGAAATGAATTAATTAAATAATTAAAAAATTTCAATTATGCAAGGAAGAAGGGAAATTGAGGAGAAAAATGGAGTTCACAGGCTTAGGACATTTTTTTAGTGTCTACATTTTACTCCTCTTTGATATAATGTGAAGTCATCTGAATGTTGTATCAAAGAATAAACAAGAAAAATTCAGGCCAGAATATGCCCTGATGTGCCCTGGTGAAGACAAGAAAGACCTATGCCCCCTTGGAATTTTTTTCAATTTTTGACAAAGTTTTGAAAATTTTGAGAAATTGTTCTAAATTGAAAATTTGATGCTCTTACAACAAAAGGTTTTAGCTCGCAGTAAGATTAAACTCAACATTTGATGCACCTAGTTAAAAGGGAGGGTAAACATCCCACCATAAGGGGGTACAAATAGAATTTTGGAAGGTAAAAATGGTCATTTATGCATTTTACCTTGAGTGAATAGTGAATTATGAGTGAGATTTTGTTGTAGAGATGCTGCCAAAATGTCTCTTGTATCACACACCTCTCACCGTAGATTCAGAGTTCAGACCTACAGATGGCCAGAGGGAACAGGGAATGTGGTATGTACCCATTTCTTTCTTCATAATTTTGTCAATTTTTGGTAGATTTTAGGGCTCAAAAAGAGAAAATAGATGTGGTACACTTTGTGTGCCACAACTATTATCGTGATCATTGCAATTGGGGGTCAGTTCACCAAATCTACTGAGTGTGACACAACCATGGGTGGAAACAACACATGTGATGTTGTGAATTTTAATTGATGGATTGTGTGACACATTTGAATTTATGTGACAAAAACATTGATTTGTAATGCACAATTGATTAGAAGCTCACATGTGTAGATTTGTGTGATGAATTTGATTGCCGAGTCACATTTGTTTGATAGTGTGATGCATTTGACAATTTATATTAGTTCCACAATTTTGGATAAAATTTTCTCTATGGTCGAGGTCAAATAGGTGTGCTTATACTTTTCAATTGACATAATGTGCTTGCTTGTGATCATAGGTGAGATATGATCCCATTTACACCTGAGAGAGTCGCCATCTACCTTTGGACTGCAAGATCTACTAACCAACTAGGAGAGAGATCAACTACATGCCATTGATTTATACTATGTTACCATCATGCTCATGACTAGGACTAATAGGGGATTACTAATTTTTTTGACTGAGAGGTGGGACTTAGAGACCAACTCCTTTCACTTACCCATAGGAGAGGCCACTGTGACCCTTAAGGATGTATGATAGATTTTGAGGCTTCCTATTTGAGGGGAGTGTGTAGACTATGATCTTGACCATGGGTATGTTTCTATCCAAAGGTCCTTTGAGCATGGGGACATTGTAGAGCTTGAGGTTGAGGAGTATGAGATTTGGTGGGATGTGTTGGCTAAGAGATATGAGAGGTTTATCGTGGTTCTCTGCAACATTATTGGTGGTGTTGCATGTATTGATCATCGAGGACATGGATTCCCTATCAGATGGGGAGAGATGCTAGTTGGGATGATGACTCAAGGCACTATATATGTATGGGGGCTATGTCTTCTCGCCATGTTATATTTTGAGCTTCATGATGTTGCTTACAAAGGGGCACAGTCCATTAGTTGTGGTAACACACTGCTTATGGTCTATGATTGGAAGCATATTGTTGTGTTTTGTCCTCTTATTCAGAGATAGCTTGGAGTGGGGCTTCCTTATGTATATATATGGTGGCATAATCACACAAACTAGAGCTGGTGATGTTGGATATTGGTGGCATCCCATTTACATTCTTGATGCATTTATCTAGAGACCATATTGAGAGTGTTCCCCTTGGCCAGATGATGGTGAGAACTTACCGTATTTCGTTCAAGCATGATATCTTATTGGGAGGACAGTGCAGTTGCAACATACCATTGAACGGCATCTACTAGAGCAGGTATTATGGTAGTTCAGAGAGAAACACAAAGTTCCTATTAGTATAGTGGAGTTTTCCAAGTCCTCCTAGGAGATTCATCCATGGGGATTGATGATTAGCGTGGTGATAGTAGAGTAGGATATTGATTCATTGTGGCTTGTTTAGTGGGGTTCTGAGCTAGAGGTTGTCGATGTAGGTACCAATATGAAGTATGATACGTGGTGGGTCAAGCATAGGCCCATTCCATTGACATATCTAGATCAGCCTACCCTAGTAGAGAGATGTGGGAGAGGTCCAAGAGGAAAATTCTGAGGAGGATGGGGACAAGGAGATGATGGAGGCAAGGGGATAGAGGAGATGGAGGAGGCAGGGGTGAAAAAGGAGGCAGGGGTAGAGATAGAGGTGGATTTCCACCTTGAGCACTAAGACGAGCTGGTGGTTAACAAGAAGAGTATGCTCCTCATCAAGAGGAGGGTGTCAGGGTAGATGTTCCAATTGCTCTAGGGTAGGTAGATGTTCCTCCTCATTACGAGGAGGGAGAGAGGGAGAAACAACTAGGTGTAGACTTCAGAATGGATTTTGAGGTTGGGGAGGTTAGGAGAGAGGAGAAGATGGAGGATAGAGAGGAGGTAGAGCTGAGGGATAGGCTGGCCATGGAGGAGAGTTTGTAGGAGATACCCATGCTAGAGGCGATTGAGGAGGATGTAGAGGACAAGCCAATGGATCCTCAGGTATCCGAGCTACAAGAATAGGTATAGGATCTATAGAGTGAGGTAATATAGTTGATGGATGAGAGGGACATGGTTGTGATTAGGGCAACAGGCAGATCAGAGTGCCCTATATTTCATTAGCAGAGTCAATGGTCTAACTACAAATCTGGATTAGGAACTTTAGAGGTCTAGTAGAGGTGAGTAGTACTATAGAGACCTATATGAGAGGGCAATTCCTCCCTCATAGATAGATCCCAACTTCACAGAGGTTTTGAGCAGATCACAGGGTAGGACACATTCCAGATGATTCCAAAGCAATGGGGGTGTCTCCTAGCCATGGCATTCTCCATATCAGCGACCACCAGGGTTAGGACACGAGGCTTTGGGATCCTAGTAGCTACATGAAAAGTTGATTTCATTAGGAGCATCTCCATTAGGAGACAGGGGGAGCATCAATTATCTTTTTTTATGTATTAGATGTTGTTATGTATATTTTTTATTGAGCTTGTGAGCTCCATTTTGGGGATACATCCTGATATTGCACTGTGACACCATTTTTTGATATATATGTGAGATACATGATTTTTGATGATGACTATATGATTTTTTATTTTTTATGCATGTTTCTATATGATATGGATTATGATGTTATGATTTTATTCATTTATATGATTATGAGGTGATTCTATATATTATGGTGCATTATGGATGTATAATGTATGGTTTATGCTTATGTATGATTTTCTATGCTATGATGTATCAATGGATGCACTTAATTTATATTTCCATGATGGATGAAAGATGTACATGATCTAATTTACATTTATGTGATCTATATGTAGGATGGTTCTATATGATTATGACATGTGATGCTAATATGGATGCACATATGATTCTTTATGATGGGATGCTATCTATTTTTTTGTATTTTCTGATGCAATATGGACGAGATAATATGTTTATGATGATGCCTATGATGCTTCTAATATGATTATATGTGCAGGATATTTTTGTGTTTCATAGGAAGCCATCAGGATGATCACAGTAAGGAGATAGAAAAGGCATGCGTAGAGAAGATGGATGTTAGTGCTGTAAGGAAAGCTAAGTGCGGAAACAACTCTCCTAATGTCAAAACCTCAGGGAAGAATGCATAGATACATTTAAATTTTCAATTATAGTCCAATTAAGATACACTTGAAAGCAATAATAGAAATAGAGAATTGAACATACACATATGAACATCATATTTAAGTGGGAAAACCCTTATGGGAGAAAAAACCCACCACACCAAGAAAAACCCCTTTGTATTATAGTAAACAAATTACATACAGAGTACGAGCTTCACTCTCTCTGATGTCAGTTTTACAATAGTATTCACAATGATCAACCTTGTTACAAAATATTCAACACTCATAATTAAATTCACTGATCACTCATCGAACTGATCATCCAACTATCCATACAACCATCGAACCATCTAAAAAATCACAATCTTCAATCTCTGAGTATAACCATGATGCCCCTATCTGTCAAGCTTCTTCTCAGTAACAACCACAACAATCCAACTACTAGCAGTTCACATTCAGCTTCTCTGATTGGTCAAAGACACACCATGTAGGATGGGCTCCCAATCGGTCAGAGGAGTTCAACCTGTATTTGCATGTCGGTGAGACACTAACTGTGTCTCCCCAATGCATTAAGACCTGACTGTAGCTGTCACCAAGAGTCCTCACTATCGGCAAGAGGTTACACCGAGTTCAAAAAGTTATTGCTCAGACTTCACCTTGTTGCCAAGACCTCATATCGATGATCATCACTTGTATCGCTATTGCCAAGACAATTTCTATTTGATGAAACATCATACCAAAGTCCCAAAGTCACATAGGCATTAGATTTCCATTCGATGAGACTATCGCTACTCACCAGGACATCACACCAATGTCCACAAGTTATTCTAAAGTGTCCAACAGTCGACAAGACTTACCACTATCGCTAAGAGATTACACTAAGCCTTCATGTCATACCAAAACAAACAACCATCAGCAGGACTTACCGCTATCACCAAGAGGTTACAATGATGTTCACACCTATCGGCAAGAGAACCCACCATCGGCAAGAATTCTTACTGAGACTTCCAAGTTACCCTGATGAGCATCGGTGATACAAACATAAGTCACCAAGAGTTCATAGGAAAGCCTCCATGTTACCCTGAAGACTCCAAGTGAAAGCTATCAGAAAGACTTCAGCTATCATTGAGACTTCATATCGAAGCAAACCTTTTGGCCAAGGGTCTCCCTGACACTGCTTGTCATCCAAAGTCTCCCCACTATTCGATAAGAGTGGCCTGTTGGCCAAAGATCTCCACTTGGTAAAAGGTTACGGTGAACACCACAAGTCATAGCAACAACACCTGTCGGAAAGACATCAACAAAATCACAGCGACCAGAACATTTCAAAAGGTTTCACATCTGCTAGTCGGCCAGACACAAAGAAGGTCATACCATTTTGCTCTTCCAGAGGTTTCAGCCTGTGAGATTGAGGCACATATTTCCAACAATCTCCCACTTGACGAAGATCACACAGGAACCTCCAGAGCACAACAAAAAAATACTAAAATTCATGGGCACTGAGGCCCATTGAATTGGTACACCACCTGAACTTGTTTGTGCTCACTGGCTTTGTTAATGCATCTGCAAAATTCTCTAGAGTATCCACTTTTTCTAACGAAACCTTTCCATCCTCCACCATATCTCATACAAAGTGATACTGTACATCTATATGTTTCATCTTAGCATGGAAAGTAGGATTCTTTGCCAAACAGATAGCACTCTGACTGTGACAATAAATTGTTATTTTCCCTACATCAAAACCAATGTTAGAACACAAACATCTTAACTAGATTGCTTCTTTATAGGTGTGTGTTGCTGCCATGTATTCTACCTCTATAGTGGACCAAGCGATTATAGCCTGCCGCTTACTCATCCAACTAATTGCACCACAATTCAACATGAAAGTATATCCACTTGTGGATCTTCTGTTGTCAATGTTCCCTACCCAATCAGAATCCACATAGCCTCGAATGCTGAGAGTCCTCTGTGATTCAACCAAGTTTCCATGGTAACACAATGCATATTCAAAAGTGCCCTTCAAATATCTGAATACTCTTTTCACAGCATCCCAATGTGTCCTTCCAGGATTAGCCATAAACCGATTAAGTACTCCCACTACTTGGAAAATGTCTGGCCTTGTATAGACCATTGCATACATAAGACTGCTAACCACACTAGCATAAGGTACACTGGTCATGTCCTCCATCTCCGTAGAAGATTTTGGACAGTCTTCAATAGATAGCTTCGTTCCTTGTAAAACTGGAACAACTAGTTGCTTGCAATCATTCATGCAAAATCTCTCTAGAACAATCTTGATATACTTACTCTAACTGAGCCAAAGTTTTCTACTATTCCTATCCCTAGTTATCTCCATCCCCAGAATATACCTTCTTACACCAAGATCTTTCATTTCGAACTTAGCAGACAATTGAGACTTAAGATCATAAATCATCAACTTACTATTGCCTATGAACAACATATCATCAACATAGAGAACAATAATAAGCACACGATCACTTTTAGCTTTATAATACACACAATGATCAAATTTTGATATTACAAATCCCAAAGACAATACAAAAGTATCAAACTTCTGGTACCACATTCTAGGTGACTGCTTTAACCCATACAAAGAATTTTTTAACTTGCAAACCAATTTCTCTTTACCTTTCTCCACAAAGTGCTTAGGCTGGGACATATAAATCTCTTCTTCAAGATCACCATGAAGAAATGTTGTCTTCACATCCATCTGTTTGACCTCTAAGTCACACGCTATTGCAAGTGACAAAATAAATCTGATAGATGTCAGCTTAGCTACAGGAGAAAAAATTTCCCCATAATCAATTCCCTCTACCTGGGAATAACCCTTCGCAACCAACCTTGCCTTTTATTTTTCCACATTGCCATCCAAATCTATTTTCTTTTTTAAATACCCATTTGTAGCCAACAACATTTTTGCCTTTAGGCAAGGGCACCAAACTCCAAGTATCATTCTTTTCTAATGATGCCATTTCTTCATTCATGGCTTCCAACCAAGAGTCTAAATTGGACATTCTAAATGCCTCTTTCACAGTCCTAGGCTCATCAATGCTAGAAATTAAAGCATAGGCACAAGTAGAATCTATCAAACAGAACCCATACCTATCAGGTTGCTTTCTTTCATGAGTTGACCTCCTCACTTGTTGAGGCTGAGGTTCTTCTTCTTCAGAACTTTCAAAACTACTTGAGCTCTCCTCAGTTTTAGGTACATTTTGAATTTTCAATTCCTCTTTATCTGGTGTCGGAGGAACTTCAACTACATCCTTTTTGTTTTCTGATTTTGTTGCTAACTACAGATCCAAGGTAGAAGTCTTTGGCTCATGAAAGATAACACTTCTGCTATACAAAACCTTCTCCGTATTAGGATTCCAAAGCTTGTATCCTTTTATGCCAACACTATAAATAAATAAAAATACATTTGACAGCATTGTTCTCCAATTTAGATCTTTTCTCATACGACACATGTGCATATTCCTCATAGCCAAAAACACGAATATGTCTTAAAGAGGGCTTTCTTCTAGACTATGCTTCCAAAGGTGTTTTCTCAACAAGAGAGGAATTCAGAGAATGGTTTATCAAGTAACATGTTGTAGTAACAGCCTCAGCCCAGAACTTCTCCTCCAAGCCAGCACTACTCAAGATACTTTGTGATCTCTCCATCACTTTCCTGTTGAACCTTTCTGCAACTCCATTTTGCTGCGGAGTATAAGGTGTAGTTTTATGTCTTTTAATTCCATGATCTTTACAGTACCTCTCAAAATCATCAAAACAAAATTCACCACCATTATTAGTCCTTAAACATTTTATTTTTCTTAGAGTCTAATTTTCTACAAGGTTCTTAAATTCCTTAAATTGACTGAACACTTCTAATTTACTTTTCAAAAAATAAAAAAATGTTCTTCTCAAATAATCATCAATGAACGATACATAGTACCTTGAATTAGACAAAGAAGGAACATTTACTAGACCAAATACATCAGAATGAATATAATCTAGCAAACCAGAAGATTTATGAGGACTGGAATAAAATGAAACACGGTGTTGTTTACCATATATACAATGTTCACAAAATTCAAATTCGAAGTTACAATCTTCAAGCCCCTCAACCAGGTTTTTATTCTTTAAGGTTTTTAAACCTTTCTCACCAATGTGGCCTAACCTATGATGCTAGAGCATTGTCTTTTCTGCTGGAATTTTAACTTCCATAGAGTTTACAGAATCAGGAACGTTTTCTTCTTTTCCTCCATGAGTAGCTTTCTGTGACTTTGCAGAGACACTATTGCATTGAACATCATGTGCATCTAGCTTATACAAGGTACCAACACGAGCACCTCTTGCTAGCACCATAGAACCTCTAGTCATCTTGCAGCCATTTCTAGAGAATGTGACTTGCACTCCAATATCATTCAACATACTAACAGACAATAAATTTTGATCCAGACTTGGTATATGCATTACATCATTAATTCCCTTCACTCTTCCATCAAGGAATTGAATTTTGACTCTTCCACGGCCAATTATTTCCAATGCTGAATCATTTTCCAAATACACCTTTCCACCATCATATTTTTCATACTTCGTGAACCAGTCTTTATGAGATGTCATATGGAAAGATGCTCTAGAATCAATCAGCCAGACATCATCTGATGCCTGTGTAGCCAAAGCTGCAATGAAGGCGTCTGCATCACTGTGAGAAGAATCATTGTTGGAAGAATACTTCTTGTTATTCTTTTTCTCCTCTTTACAATCCTTTCGAACATGACCAGGTTTCCCACAATTCCAGCACTTCACCTTGGACTTCTTGCCAGGAGACTTTGATCTCCCCTCTGATTTCAATTTGGAATTCTTGTCCTTCTTCTTGCCTTTATCTTTTGATCTGCCTCTAAAAGCAAGAGCCTCCTTCGCCATCTTAGAATATTTCCTTCTCATCTCTTTTGATAAAAAAGAAGAAAAAACATCTTCCATCTTGAAATTGGATGTTATACTCCCAATACCCATCAGTAGGTGATCCCATGAATCTAGCAAAGAACACAATATCAGCATACAACAATCCTCTTCATCAATCTTCACACCAACAAATGTTAATGGTGCAATCAGCATGTTGAATGTGTTCAAATGATCAGCTACAGACCCTCCTTCCTGCATTCTCAAAGTGTACAACTTCTTCCTCAAGAACAATTTATTCACCAAGGACTTCCCCTGATAAATAGATGCCAGTCTCTTCCACAAGGAAGATGCAGTCTTCTCTTCATGCACATTCAGAAGAACGGAGTCTGCCAAACAGAGCCTTATCATCCCCTTAGATTTTCTATCTACAAGGTCCCAATCTTCTTGCTTCATGCCTGTAGGCTTCACTCCAGACACAGTAATCCAAAGATCATGATCAACCAACAGATCTTCCATTTTAAGTTTCCACAACTTAAAATTGCTACCATTGAATTTCTCTATCTCAATCTTTCCTGACGTTCTTGCCATCTCAATCTGTAATTCAAATTAACAAATTTCTACAAGACCCCCATTGAACAAAAATTGACTTAAAAAACCCAACATACCCACAAGGATAACACAATTGGCAAGGCTCTGATACCACTTGTAAGGAAAGCTAAGTGCGGAAAGAACTCTCCTAATGTCAAAACCTTAGGGAAGAATGTAGGGATACATTTAAATTTTCAATTACAATCCAATTAAGATACACTTGAAAGCAATAACAGAAATAGAGAATTGAACATACACACATGAACACCAGATTTACGTGGGAAAACCCTTGCAGGAGAAAAAACCTACCACACCAAGAAAAACCCCTTTGTATTACAGTAAATAAATTACATACAGAGTACGGGCTTCACTCTCTCCGATGTTAGTTTACAACAACATTCACAATGAGCAACCTTGTTACAGAATATTCAACACTCAAAATTACATTCATTGATCACTCATCAAACTGATCATCCAACTGTTCATACAACCATCGAACCATCCAATAGATCACAATCTTCAATCTCTGAGTATAACCATGACGCCCCTATCTATCAAGATTCCTCTCAGTAACGGCTGCAATAGTCCAACTGCTAGTGGTTCACATTTGGCTTCTTTGATTGGTCGAAGACACACCACATAGGATGGTCTCCCAATCGATCAGAAATGTTCAACCTGTATTCACATGTCGGTGAGACACTAACCATGTCTCCTCGATGCCATAAGACCTGATTATAGCTGTCACCAAGATTCCTCACTATTGGCAAGATGTTACACCAAGTTTAGAAAGCTATTGCTCAAACTTCACCTTGTCACCAAGACCTCATATCGATGATCATCACTTGTATCACTATCACCAAGACAATCGCTATTCGATGAGACATCATACCGTAGTCCCAAAGTCACATAGATGTTAGCTTTCCATTCGGTGAGACTATCGCTACTCACCAAGACATCACACTAATGTCCACAAGTTATTCTGAAGTGTCCAGTAGTCAGCAAGACTTACCGCTATCGCCAAGATATTACACCGAGCCTTCATGTCATACCAAAACAAACAACCATCGGCATGACTTATCGCTATCACCAAGAGGTTACATCAATGTTCATACCTATCAGCAAGAGAACCCACCATCGACAAGACTTCTTACTAAGACTTCCAAGTTACCCTGATGAGCATCAGTGAGACAAACATAAGTTGCCAAGAGTTGATAGCGAAGCCTCTGTGTTACCTTGAAGACTCCAAGTGAAAGCTATTAGCAAGACTTCGGCTATCGCTAAGACTTCATACCGAAGCAAGCCTTTCAGCCAAGGGTCTCCCCGACACTACTTGTCACCCAGAGTCTCCCCGATATTCGATAAGAGTGGCCTGACGGCCAAAGATCTCCACTCGGTAAAAGGTTAGGGTGAATGCCACAAGTCATAGCGACAACACCAGTCGACAAGACATCAACAAAGTCACAATGACTAGAACATTTCAAAAGGTTTCACATTTGCTAGTCGGCTAGACACAATGAAGGTCATACCGACTTTTCTCTTCCAGAGGTTTAAGCCTGTGAGATTGAGGCACATATTTCCAACAAGTGCAAAGTTAGTTGAATGAAAAGGGATTGATATTTTGCTTGGAAGATATTAAGCTCACATTTTTATCATCATTGGGAATTGGAACTATAGAAAATGGATAATAAACACTATGGTATGACATAGACCAAGGTGTGCAATGTTATCCCTTTGAAAAAAAATACACTTAATAGACAAGGAATGTCATGACACATACTAGGAGCCAAGTTGCCCTAGTCTTTTTTCCAAGACAAATTGCAAACAACAATCAAAAGAAAAGGGGTCATGATCCATCATCACTCCTCTAAATTCTTCTTGGGACATCCTCAAGGTGCATAGTAACATGACCAAAGATAAATAAAAAAGATAAGACCAACTAGACCAACTAGACCAACAGAGTCAATAACCATTTAGATCATTTACCAGTGTTTGTTTGCTGATAGGATTGATAAAATTGATTGATCACACTTGGTTTCAAGAAAGGAAGCATTTCATATAAGACATCAAGTTTGGTTTTGACCATGCAACCACTTGTATAAGGAAAATGATATGGTCGACAAATGGAAATTTCGGGTTTTAGGAATGACACATCCTATATAAGATAAATGATAAGACCCAATCTAGTTTCAAGAAATAAGACAAGTCATATAAGATGTTGAGTCTAGTTTCGACACTACCACCTCTAGTATTAGACCATTGACTTGATGGATATTGATGATTAGGAAATTGATTAGTTTGGATTGAAGACTAGTTGGATAGTAAGCTTTTTGGTTCATGATTTGATTGAGGCTCAAATATCTATTTGCGTCTGATCAAAGTGTTGACCTTAGCAAGGGACAAATTATTATGGGACAAATGATGATGGATGAAGATAGACCCGAAAAACCCTAAGGGATTGACCTATTGCCTCAGGGGTTCATCAAAGATGGCCTTGTCTACATATAGTGCAAAGACATCGCAGTTCGAATGAATTTGACCATGGATAATTTATTATGGTGTGAATCATGATTGACTCGACTAAAAAAAAAATCTAAAGGACTAACCTAGTTCCTCGGGGGTGTTGCAAGTATGAATGAGTATGGTGGTGTTGTCATTAATGTTGTCATTGATGTCAACATAGTACAGGTTGTTGCAGAGAAAGGAAACAAGTGATTGTAGGTTGTGCATGTATAATTGAGATGTTGTGAGTACATGGAGCTATCTTTATAGTGTTGCAGGTGTACTGACATGATGAGTTTCCAAGTGCTTTTGAGAAATAGTAAAGATAGAGTTGTGTGTGTGTGTTTAAAATGTGCTCTGGTTTGTGCTCCTTATTTTTTCTATGTTGATCTTATGCTTGTGTGGATATGAAGTGTTGTTTATGGGAATCATTGGGTGATATATCCTAGATTACAGCTTCTGATTTGATGAAGAATGAGATTTGTGTTCACTAGTGAGTGAATTTATTTGGCAGAGCTGTTTGTCTGTGGACTGGGAGAAATGTATCTACTCCAAAGTCCTTCACTGGTTTGTTTCAGGTCTCATGGATTTGGTAGAAGGTTTTTAATAATGGTATCTATGTTTTGACAAAGGTGTTCATGGTTTGGTGCTTCAAAAGGTGAGTTTTAGAGTTCCTGTGTGGGTCTGTGTAGTCTGGATGGATTGATGGGAGTGTTTTGAGTATGAGGATTGTTGCAACTAATGCAGATGAATCTGATGGTATCCAAAATGTGTTCCAATATATGGTGAAGCAAGTTATTTGGTCTGCATGTTATCTTCTTGTGGAAGTGTGTACTTCAAAGTTCACTTGTGTTTTCATTAGGTTTAGCCAACCTAGTGTGTACATGTCATGCAAAGGATAAGTATCAATTGAGGAAGTGTGTAATTGATCCAAGATGTTAGTTTGGGTCTTGGCTAAGTGTTGGTTTGGTCCGTTCTCATTCTCTTCCACCATGGGAATGTTGAGTTGCCAACCTAATTTGAATTTGTAAAATGAAGCGTGTGTAGTTGACCTTGGAGAAAGTTTCTAAGGTTGAAGATGGTATATATACAAGTTGAGATGTTATGGATTGATGTATCAAGAATGCCATGAGTGTGAGAAGCAAGAGTGTACAAAAGTGAATTGAGGAAAAATTACTTTAATGTGTCATATTCTTGAAAGAAGTGAACTGATGATTTCTACAATCTTTTGATCAAGGCTATGGATGTGTGTAATTTACTGTGGTGGATTTTTTTGTTATCTTTTGTATCTATAGGTAGTAAGCCTCCCTTTTGGACAGTGAGTCCTATCTATAGGTAGTGATCCTTGTATCTAGACAGTGAGTCCTTGGGAAGTGAGCCCTTTGGCAGTGAGCCTCTTTGTAATTGATTTTAATTACTTTATATTGTGAGTTAATCCTCACTATGGTTTTTCCCTTATTGGGTTTTCCATGCAAATCTAGTGTCTCTTGTGTTGATATTGCTTTATGTTATTTGCATTTTATGTTCACACTTAATAACATAATAAATTGGATGTGAAGTTGATAAGTGTTTGAGATTTGTGATTGAGTTTGGTGACAACTGATTCACCCCCCCTCTTAGTTGTCTTGTGCCTTTCAACAATTGGTATCAGAGCTTTTGTTCCTCAGAGAAGAGCTTAATCACTTGAGGTAGATTTGATGGTGCACAAATTGGCAATCCCTATGTTTGATGGATTTGACTACAGTGATTGGAAAGTGTAGATGAGAGGTTACCTAATCTCTCTTAGTTTCAAGACTTGGAAAGCTATTGAGACAAAATATGTTGAGCCAACAAGTGGTCCTTCTTCTAGAGATGAGATTTCTACCTATGAGGAAAATGAAAAAGCAAGATATGAAATCTATAGTGATTTATCTAAGACCGAGTGAACAAAATTTATTTCTTTGGGTACTGCTTATGAAGTTTGGAAAAAGTTGGAAGATCGCTATGAAGGAAATGATAGAGTGAAATTTTCAAGGAAGCTGATAGCTAAGCGTAGATATGAGAACTTGAAAAATGGAAGAAGGTGAAGAAATTGCAAGTTGTTTTCAGAGGGTTGATATTGCAGCAAATGAAGTTAAGAATCAAGGGGGTACTTTGGCAGATGAAGATATAATAGAGAAGATTCTAATGACCTTACTCGAGAGTTACAGTGATAAGGTCTCAGTCATTGAGGAAGTGTATGATCCTAAGAAGTTTACTAAAGAACAACTATTTGGCACCTTGATTGCATCTAAAATGAGGAAATTTGGAAAAGAAAAGGAGAAAACATAATTAGCCTTGAAAGCTACAAGGACAAAAGATGATCCAGATGGTGATAGTTCAGAGGAGTTGGAAGCAAATGTTATAAGGAAATTGAAGAAAGGTACCAGTAAGTACAAAGGCATGTTACCTTTTAAATGTTTTAGTTGTGGAAATATTGGTCACTATGCTTCAAGATGTCCAAATAGAGATGTACACAAGAAGAACAAAGACAATAAAGACAAAAAGGATAAGAATTTCAAGAAATTGTATTATGTTAGAGAAGATGCTAGAATTTCTGATGATGAATCTGATTTTGAGGGTAATGCTCATGAATGCTTGTTTCTAGCCTTAGAGAATAAATAAATATCTACTAACTTTCGAAAATGTGGAAGGGAAAGTGGTCCAGAGAACAAGAAGGAAGAGATGGAAGGTACTCTGGTTACTACCTTTCATGGTAGACAAGGTGAAGACTATTGGGTGATTGACAGTGGCCGCTCTAATCACATGAACAAAGATAAAAGTAAGTTCAATAAACTTGAAAAGTATGATGGAGGATTAGTCATGTTTGGAGATGATTCTGGTGCAAATATTTTTGGGAAAGGAACAATTAGTTTTGATGGAAAACATCGTACTAATGATGCCTATTTATTAAGGGATTAAGGCATAATCTTTTTAGTGTTGGAAAAATGTGTAGCAAAGGATTCAAGCTTGTGTTTCAGGATAACACTCATGAGATTAGAAAAGGGTATGAAACTATGGTGGCTATAGGTAGAACATATGGAAATATTTATCAGCTTAAGGGTGTTGGTGGTTAGTGTCTTATATCTCAAGTTAATGAATGTTGGCTATGGCATCGGAGGATGGGACATGTAAACTTTGAAAATATGATCAGGATTTGTTCAAGAGAGGTTGTTCGGGATCTACCTAAAATTACAAAGCCTACCAATATTGTTTGCAGAAGTTGTCAGTTGGGAAAACAAACAAGATGCAACTTTAAAGGAAAAGAGAAATAAACTATTGGAATGTTGGAACTAGTTCATATAGACCTCTGTGGTCCTACAAGAATAAGAAGTCTTAATGGTGATAGGTACTTTATGCTTTTAATTGATGATTATTCTAGAATGACATGGGTTACTTTTCTTAGGGAGAAATCTCAAGCCCTAGATAGATTCAAAGTTTTCAAGGCTATGGTAGAGAATGAAGTGAACTTGTGAATCAAATTTTTAAGGTTTGATAGAGGTGGAGAATTCACTTCTAGTGAGTTTAATATGTTTTGTGAAGAGCATGGCATAAAGAGACATTTTTTTTCTCCTAGAACTCCTCAACATAATGGAGTTGTTGAGAGGAAGAACTCAACTGTGCAAGAGGATGAAAGGACTATGATGAAAGAATAAAATGTACCTAATGTATACTTGAGAGAATCAATCCACACTATTGTTTACATTCTTAACATAGTTTAGATTGAAGGTAACAACACAAAGATCCCTTATGAACTATGGACTAGAAAGAATCCTACTGTGAAGTAATTTAAGGTGTTTGGAAGCAAATGTTACATTAAAAGAGATGATGAGAACCTAGGAAATTTTGATGCAAGGTGTGATGAAGGTATTTTCCTTGGATACTCAACTAGTAGCAAAGCTTATAGATGCTTCAATAAAAGATTGAGGAAGATTGTTGAGAGTGAAAATGTAAAAGTTGATGAAGATATGCATAGACCAGTTGAGATAAGTGAAGTTGAACTAGATGAGACTATCTACAGACAAATAATAGAAGAGAATAAGGATGAAGAAGAAGAATAGATTGAAGAAGAAGAAGCTCTGAAACCTGCTCCTAAGACTCATAAATATGTGCAGAAGAATCATCCTGAAGAACAGATAATTGGAGATAAAAGTGAAGGTGTAAAGATAAGAAGCAAAGTGGTAGCAATTGAGGTAAATCTATGTTTAATTTCAAAGATAGAACCTAAGTCTATGTGTGAAGCATGCAAAGATGAGAATTGGGCTAGAGCAATGAAAGAGGAATTGCAGCAGATAGAGAAGAATCAAACATGAGAATTGGTTCCTAGACCTGTAAACAAGAACATAATTGGTGCTAAGTGGGTGTTCAAGAATAAGTTGAATGAGAATGGTAAAGTAGTGAGAAACAAAGCAAGACTTGTGTGCAAAGGTTATTCACAGGTTGAAGGGATAGACTTTGAGGAGAAATTTTCCCTGGTGGCAAGAATGGAGGCTATTCAGATGTTCTTAGCATTTTCTGCCCACACAGATTTTAAGGTATATTAGATGGATGTTAAGTATGCATTCCTGAATGGAGAACTAGAAGAATAAGTGTACATGGAACAATTGGAGTTATTTTAGTTATTAGATAAAATGGACATGGTCTGCAAGTTGAAAAAGGAATTGTATGGATTCAAACAGGCTCCTAGGGCATGGTATGCAAGATTGGATAGATATTTGACCCATGAAAGATTCAACAAAGGCTCCATAGATAGTAATCTTTATTTCAAGGTTAAAGGAAACAAAATGTTGATAGTGGTTGTGTATGTTGATGATATCATCTTTGGGGGAAATGAAGGTATGTGCAAAATATTTGAAGAAGAGATGCAAAAAGAGTTTGAAATGTCTATGATTGGTGAGTTGAATTTCTTTCTAGGACTTCAAGTGAATCAAACTGATAAGGGCATATTCATTTCACAATCAAAGAATCTCAAATAATTGTTGAAAAAGTTTGGAATGGATGACTCCAAATCCGTCTGTACTCCTATGGTGACCAGATGCAAACTGAGTAAGAATGATGAATCTCCTAAAGTTGATCAGAGCATGTACATATCTATGATTGGTGGAATGTTATATCTTACTGCTACTAGACCAGATATCATGCATGTAGTATGTTTGGTTGCTAGATTTCAAGTAGAACCCAAGGAAGCACATGTTACAACTATGAAGAGGATATTTAGATATCTAAAAGGTACTCCAGATTATAGCTTGTGGTATCCTAAGGATACTGATTTCACTTTAAGTGCTTTCACTAATGCAGATTGGGCTAATTGTGTAGATGACTAGAAGAGTGCAAGTGGTGGTGCATTCTTTATTGGAGGAAGATTGGTTTCATGGCTAATCAAGAAACAAGATTTAGTTTCTTAATCCATTACAAAGGTTGAGTATATTGTAGTAGCATCTTGCTGCACATAGGTATTATGGATGAAGAAAAATTTGAAGGATATAGGAGTGATAGGTGATGAGCCTATCACTATCTTTTGTGATAATACAAGTGCTATAAAAATTTCAAAGAATACAATAATGCATTCAAGGAAAAAACACATATCTATCATATATCATTTCTTGAGGGAAAAGGTATTAGAGAATGAAGTCAGGTTGGAGTATGTGCCTAAAAAGGATAAAGTTGTAGATATATTTACTAAGGCCCTTCCAAAGGATACTTTTGAGTATCCCAGGGAGAAGTTGGGGGTTACTTCCCCTCCTTCCTTGAACTAGGTGAACATGGAGGTGCATCAATCCAATGGATCTACAGATTCTTCATTTGTCTAGACTAATGATTAGGGTCTACTCCGCAAGGGGAGTAGGAAGTATCATTCTTGCAGTATGAAATGGGTGCACTCCTAAGAGGGAGTGATCAGAGCTACATATGGCTGAAGAATGATGCAATCCTTTTTTTTCTTTTCCATTGATGTCAAAGGGGGAGAGAAAGTCATGTGAAAAATAGTGAAAGAAAAAGGAGAAGAGATAAGAAGAGAGAATATTGCAAGGAAAAGAGAGTGCAGAAAAAGTTGAGTAGGTTTTCTAATCATAAAAAATAAAGGAGAGTGCAGGAATGGAATGGATGTTATCTTTGATGGTTTTTTCACATCATGTGTTTCCATCAATGATAAAGGGGGAGATTGTTGCAAGTATGAATGAGTATGGTGGTGTTGTCATTAATGTTGTCATTGATGTCAACACAGTATAGGTTGTTGTAGAGAAAGGAAATAAGTGATTGTAGGTTGTGCATGTATAGTTGAGATGCTATAGAGATTTTGTGAGTACATGGAGCTATCTTTATAGTGTTGTAGGTATGCTGACATGATGAGTTGTCAAGTGATTTTGAGAAATAGTAAAGACAAAGTTGTGTGTGTGTTCAAAATGTGCTCTAGTTTGTGCTCCACATTTTTTATGTGTTGATCCTATGCTTGTGTAGATATGAAGTGTTGTTTATGGGAATCATTGGGTGATATATCTTGGATTATAGCTTCTAGTTTGATGAAGAGTGAGAGTTGTGTTCACCAATGAGTGAATTGATTTGGCAGAGCTGTTTGTCTATGGATTGGGAGAAATGTATCTGCTTTGCAGTCCTCTGCTGGTTTGTTTTAGGTGTTGTGGATTTTCTAGAAGGTTTTTAATAATGGTATTTGTGTTCTGACAAAGGTGTTCATGGTTTGGTGCTCCGAAAGATGAGTTTCAAAGTTCTTGTGTGTGTTTGTGCAGTCTAGATGGATCGATGGGAGTGTTCTGAGTATGAGGATTGTTGCAGTTGATGTGGATGAATCTAATGGCATCCAAGATGTGTTCTAGTGTATGGTAAAGCTTTTTATGTGGTTCGCACGTTATCTTCTTGTTGTGGAAGCGTGTACTTCAAAGTTCACTTGTGTTTTCATTAGGTTTGGTTGACCTAGTGTCTACATGTCATGTGAAGGATAAGTATCAATTGAGGAAGCATGTGATTGATTTGAGATGTTTCTTTGGGTCTTGGTTAAGTTTTGGTTTGGTCTTCTCTCATTCTCTTCCACCACGGGAATGTTGAGTTGCCGACCTAATTGGAATTTGTAAAATGAAGCGTGTGCAGCCAATGTTGGAGACATTTTCTAAGGTTGAAGATGGTATATATACAAGTTGAGATGTTATGGATTGATGTATCAAGAATGTAACAAGTGTGAGAAGCAAGAGTGTGTGAAAGTGAATTGAGGCAACAATACTTTAATGTGTTAGATTCCTGAAAGTAGTGAGCTAATGATTTTTGCAATCTTCTAATCAAGGCTACAGATGTGTGTAATTTGTTGTGGTGGATTTTTTTGTTATCTTTTGTATCTATAGGTAGTGAGCCTCCCTTTTGGATAGTGAGTCCTATCTCTAGGAAGTGAGCCTTGTATCTGGACAGTGAGTCCTTCTTGGGCAGCAAGCCCTTTGGTAGTGAGCCTCTTTGAAATTGGTTTTGGAATTACTTTATATTGTGAGTTAATCCTCATCATGATTTTTCCATTATTGGGTTTTCCATGTAAATCTAGTGTCTCTTGTGTTGATATTGCTTTTTGTTATTTGCATTTCATGTTCATACTTAATAATATAATAAAGTGGATGTGAAGTTGATAAGTGTTTGAGATTTGTGATTGAGTTTGGTGACAACTGATTCACCCCCCCTCAATTGTCTTGCACCTTTCAATAGGGGGTTCATCAATGATGTCCTTGCCTATGTAAAATGTGAAGAGAAATCATAGTTCAACCACTGGGATTGACACCAACTCTGTCTCTATTTTTGGAGATTTTTTATGTTTTCTGATCTTTTTGGATTATGATGTAGTCTATTTTTTTTTGGATTTTGATGTTTTTTGTTTTTTTTGGATTTTGATGTTTTTGGATTTTAAAGCTAATACCATGTCTAGGATCCCATAAAGACGTAAGTCAAGGAATTTCCCCTAGTTAGGTATATGACCAAATTATTATGGGCAAGGAGTTTGATGGATGCCAATTTATTATGGATGGATATGAAAGATGAAGGACGTTAAATGTCAATGGTTCTCAGGCCATGAGAAGGATGAAATTTTTTTTATTATGGATGAATGATATGTAGGAAGGATGATTGAAAGTGAGAAACCAAATAGAATGAAAGTAGATGATACAACAAATATTGACTACACATGGCACTTGTTTGCCAGGTTTTCACCATGGTACTTATCCAAAGCACCATCGAAGTGGTTTTCACTATTGGACAAATTATTCCTCTTTAATTTTTTTTCTTTCTATTTTTCATTTTTTTGGTGTCACCAAGATGCCTGTTTTCCTAGTTTTCATCAGGGTGATGAAGTTTTTGACTTTTTGATTTTGATTTTTTATTTTTTGACTTTTGATGGGATCCTCTAAAATATAGGCATAGTACTTATGAAGATGCATGCTATTGATAGTCTTAGTTAATGGTTCACCTTTTAGAGTAGAAAAATGATAAGCACCAAATCCATATGTTGTTATGATATAAGGACCCAACCAACTAAGCTCAAACTTTCCAGGTTTTTCTCATTCCATCTGATTCTTAGGATTCTCTTTCAAGACTAAGTCATCAATGTCAAAATGTATGACTCAAAATTTCTTATTGTAGCTACAATGAAGATGGTTTAGATACATCTACAAATGTACTAAGGCATTCTGTCACTTCTCATCCAATAGATCTAGCTCATGCAAATGGGATATAGAGTATTCTTCTTCATCAATGAACTATTGCATAGATACTTTCAAGGATGGTAACTTGACCTCAATGGGAAGAATGGCTTCGGATCCAAAGATAAGGTGATATGGATTGGCTCTTGTGGGATTGAAAATGCTAGTATGATAGTCCATAATGTAGGATTGAGTTGGATGTGCTAGTCACGACCAGTGTTATCAACAATCTTCTTTAAGATTTTTTAGGATAGTCTTATTAGATGCCTCAGCTTGAATATTGCCTTGGGGGTAGTATGGAGTGGAAAAATGATGTTGGATATGGAATCTCTCACATAATTCATAGAAATCCTAATTTTTTTAAGATACAACCATTATTCATGATGATTGATTAGGGAACACCATACCGACATATGATGCAGTTAAGGATGAACTTGGATATTTTCTTATCAATGATATAGGTCATTGGAATGACTTCGATCCGTTTAGTAAAGTACTCAGTTGCAACACAGATAAATTTATGACCATTATAAGCTTTAGGGTGAATCTTTCCCATGAGGTTGAGTCCCCATTGAGAGAATGGCCATGGTGATATAAGTGGATGAAGTTCCTAAGTAGGTGTGTGTACAAGATCTCCATGTATTTGAAATTGGTGATATTTCTTCATAAAGTAGTAGGTATCACATTCCATATACTATTGTTTACCTCTTATAAGGCCATTTGTGCTTCATTTGAGTCAAGACATCTTAAGAGGGTGTTATCTAGGATATGGCAATAAAGGGTATCATCGATGATGACATATTTGGATGATTGTTGAATAAAGGTATTGTGTTGGTTAGTGGACAAGTCAGGAGGGATAATTTGGTCATGTAGGTAATTGTAAAAGTATTTTTACCAAGGATATTCAAGACCAACAAGTTCACACATGAGTTTAGATTTGGGGACATCAAACGTAGGGATCAACAATTGTTCCACCAAGAACTCATACTGCAAGGCATTGTTAGGAATATCCAAGAGAGATCTAATGCTTTCCATTACATCAACTACTTTGTTCTAGATCCTTAGGATTTTCTCAAAGGTGATAACATTGAAGTATAGTTTAAAACTATCAACCATGTGCTTATAGGGGGCAAGCTTCTCATCTTTTGTATCATAGTCATCATTAACTTGATGGATAACCAACTGGGAGTCACCATAGACTTGGAGATCCTTGTTTTTCTATTTTATAGCCATTCAGAGTCTTGTCAACAATTCTTCATACTCAACCATGTTATTCGTGCACATGAATGCTATTCTATATGACCTAGGTAGTGATTTCCCTTGAGGTGTGATAAAAAGAATTGTATCTAAGAGTAAAATTTTAGGTATGTTAGATGTTAGCAAATCAACAATGCATATAAACCCAAAGAACTACAAAGTACAATGAAAGCAAATATAGATGAAACAATTATACCAGTTAATCACTGAAGCCTCCATGATTCATCTTCGTAGCACCTTCTAACTTGTTGGTTGATGTGTTGCCCTCATATTCAATGTGCAAGCAATCTGAAAATAAAGCCTAAGTCCTACACAAGCTTTGAAGGATTTAAATAAAGTCTATGCCTATGCCAAGAAATGTCTAAACTTGATGAAGTAAATGCAATATATAAGAAATGAGCATATATCTGACTACTCAAAAATGTGAGAAAAATTGGAATTTTATAGAAAATTCCATTTTGGATGGATGAGCGAGATTGACTTTTGACAAAAGCCTAAAATCAGAGGATGAGATCTGATGTGACAATCCCTAATCAGGGTTAGGGAAAAATCCTTAAACAAGTGGTTGAGATGTTATTTGAGAGAATCAAATTAGTGGTGGAGAATAGATGAGATAATTAATTAGAAAAATCAAGATTTTCGAAAATCAAGAAGATAAAGACTGCCTAATTTGTAAGATTCAAAAAATCTAGAAGATAAGAGTTGAACTAAAGATCAGTTTTGGAAAATCAAGAATCTGCCTGATTACTTGATTTTTGGAGGAAAGTTACCATTTTGAATTAAATTAATTCAAAATATGGATTTTGTGAGATAATAAATAATCAATTTTCAGATTATTTACTAAAATGAACTGACAGTTAAGAATGTGAAATCATTTTAAATAATTAACTTATTTAAAATGAGAGAAATCTTAAATTAGGTAATTAAATAATTATGATAATTATTTAATTGAGAGGATATGATTAGTGATTAAATAAATGAAATTCATTTATTTAATAATCAGGAAGAATAAATGAATAAAGATAATTAAACAAATTTAGAAATTTTTTTAATTAGAGGAAGACTTAGACAATTAATGACGTTTTTAATAAATAAATAAAATTTATTTATTTAATAATCATGAAGAATAAAATGACATGAATTAATTAAATAATCATGAATTATTTAATCAATAGTTGAGTGTGGACCAAGGACATAATTAAATGTCATAATTATGCTAGGACGAAAGTTGTAAAAATGGAGTTTGCAGGCCTAGTTCATTTTTAAGTGTCTACATTTTTCCCCTCTTTGTCATAATGTAGCATGTCACATTGTGACAAAGAAAATAAATCAAAGCCATGCCCCAGTGACAATATAGAGTATAATGCCTCCTCAGGAAATTTTTCAAATCTTGGGCCGGCGGCAAAAAAAATTGGAAAGGGTCCCGATATGTCAATTTGATGAGCAGAAAGACAGTGGTGCAGATAGTTTTGGATTCTGACACATTTAAGGCAGCCAACGAGGTGGTGAAAATTTGTCAAAGGAGCCTCCAATAATAAACTAGTTGAAAAATGTTATTTTGACTTTATAAATAGGTTGACAAAGGGGTAAAAGTCAATTCATTTTCACTATTCACATTGCAAATTCGAGAGCTCAAAGCGAAGAGGACTGTAGCGAGGATGGTGATTCCAGTGACAGAGCACCGCGGCGAGATCATGCAGACCTACAGGTGGCCAGAGGGCTTAGAGCCAGTGGTATGTACCCCTAACCCCCTTTGTAATTTTCTCATTTTACATGTCAAAGTTAGGTTTTTAGGGAAAACAATGAATGTGCTACGACGCATATGCGTGTGCGTAAGCCACATTTGACTTCACATTCGATGCATTTGATGCATCACGACACAAATGTAAGGGGTTTTTAGGGCAGGTCAAGGGTTTGCAATGCATTTTCCAAAAACTGCGACACATTCACCTTTTTGAGCCGCATTCAAAAGTTAGAATGCCGCATTTGTCATTTTGCGATGAAATTGCCTATTGGAGCGCTGCATTCAAATGAAGTGATGCATGTGTCATATATCATGACACAAGTGCTATGATGCGATGCCATTGAGCGTTAGAATGGTGAAATCGATATGTTGTGATGCATTTGAAGTACAGAATGATGCAATCATTATTTTGTGACGCAAGTGCAGTCAACATGACACATTTGAATTTGACTTTTACTAGGGCTGATTTTGATGCTTTTCAAATTTAAAATACTTTTTGATGATACTGACAATTGTCTAGAAGGTACTGACACATTGTTTGGCTTTGTGTAGAGACAACTAGCCCCTATATACATGCGAGAGTGCAGATCGTTGACCTTTCAGTTTGTTGATCAGCTGACTCCACGAGAGCGACGATGATTGATGCGACTAGGTCTGTTGAATGCCACCTATATGCCCGCTATTCGGGAAAATAGGGGACTACTGACTATGCTATGTGAGTGATGGAATTCTGAGACATGCTCCTTCCACCTATCGATGGGAGAGGAGACAGTTACTCTTGAGGATGTTTACCGCATTCTACACCTGTCGATCTAAGGAGAGTGGATCGTTTATGACCCTCGCCATGGCCATTAGACCTTCACAATGTACTATCGGGATGAGGGAGCAGGACTCGACATCCAAGGTTACGAGATCCACTAGGATTTTATAGTAGAGCATTATGCTCATTTCGATGCATTGCTGGCGACACTGATTGGTAGGATATTGATTCTAGACTATCGCAGTCATGGGTTCCCTATTGGTTGGGGAGACATCATAGTGGGGATGAGACGAGATAAGACAATGTATGCCTGGGGGCCTTGTTTGTTGGGCACACTCTACCACTAGCTTCACAAGGTTTCCTACAAGAGGGTAAAGAGTATTTAATGTGGCACTATGCTTTTGATGATATGGGCATGGAAGCACATAGCGATATTTTGTCTGGCTATTCAGAGACCACAGTTGGCCGAGGGGATGCCCAACTATGCATATTACTATGTCAGTGCTCTTCAGCATACACGGATGGGGGAGATAGGTTGGTGGCGGCATCAAATTGATACTATGGTGTCCTTCATCTGGAGGTCGTACAAAGACTACCAGCAATGGGATGATTAGGTCGACCATCTCAGCCTTTGTAGGCAGTATCACTACCTGATTGGGAGGACAGTGCAGAGCCAACTGATTATAGAGATGTATCTACTGCAGCATGTCCTCAGATAGTTCAAAGAGTAGCAGAGTGTACCTGTAGGCACAATCAAGTATGCTCGGTCTTCCAAAAGGTCATATCCTAGGACCATGGCCAATTACAACTTATGGTGGTAGGCACATAGACCAGTGCCACTGACAGATCTAGATGGGCCAGCACCTATGGACAGATGGTTAGTTATACCTCGTGTGCCGAGAGTCAGGTGAGGGGGCAGAGGCAGTGATAGAGGTAGGGGCCAGGGGAGGGATGAAGGCAAGGATGGAGGTAGGGAGAGGGATGGAGGCTGGGATGGAGGTAGGGGGAGGGATGGAGGCCAGGGTGGAGGGAAAGATGGAGGCAAGGACGGAGGCTAGGTTGGAGATGATGGAGATGATAGGGATGATGGAGTAGACAACTGAAGACAGAGGAGAGATGGCCAGAGATAGGGTAGGAGGGTGTGCCCATGTGTGGCGAGAGCAGAACTAGATGCCATCCTAGAGGTGGCTGAGAAGGGAGAGAGAGAGGAGGAGGAGAGACAGGAGGAGCCAGCGGGGCCAGAGCAGGAGGAGAGACAAGAGGAGGAGAGACAGAGGGAGCTTGTGGCGGAGGAGGAGGCCAGACAGGAGGAGGATGTGGATGTGGACATAGATGTGCCTCAGGATGAGGAAGTTAGTGGAGAGGATGTGGTCAAGGATGATGATGATGATGATGATGATGCCATGGATGAGGCCGAGAGACTCCTGAGATGGAAGATGGTGGAGGGAGAGGAGGAGATACCATCTTTCTCAACATTGCCCTAAGATGCCATGACAGACCAGAGGGTGGCAGATCTTTAGAGGAGGCTAGATGAGAGTGTGATAGAGGTTAGGGCACTATGGGTGGAGCTAGAGGTGGCTCGAGTAGAGCGAGATCAAGCAGTGATCTGCTAGTAGGATTCAACTTAGTGGTGTGTAGAGTTTGTAGCACTATGTTTAGGGCCTTCTAGGGATATTGATCATGAGCTTGCTAGGGTGAGCACTAGGTATGGGCAGTACAAGACTCTATATGAGTAGGCAGTGTCTCCCGAGTGACAAGATCCTACACTGTCATGCTCACAGATGAGGATAGGTAGCAGTCACAGATCAGGGAGTGGGAGCGGTAGTAGGAGTCATACCAGTGTAGGAGGATCCACCTCCTCAGGGCACACATTAGGTCATAGGTCCCACCACTCACACAAGCATGCCTCGAGTCATCATTCGAACCACAGTCATGGGTCCACTAGTTCAGGGCAGAGATTGGTACAAAGGCAACCACTAGTGATAGATCCTTCAGTGTCACAGAGTCAGGCCGCAATGTCATCACAGGTGTCTATTACTATGGAGATGATGCCATCAGTGTCAGTTCCATTGGTTGCATAGATAGATGCTGCTACAGGTCCACCCATTATCTTAGCGCTAGTCACAGATCCTCAGCCACCACCCTCTTTGCCATGAGGAGATGATGAGAGCCATTCCTAGGGGAATTTTGGCTACACTTGGTTCTTTGTTACGAAACATTATGTATAAACCACTGAGCCTGTGAGCTCCATTTTGAGATATCTGTTGACTCTATCCTGTGACATTGTATATTTTTGAGAGATTCTATATGATGATGCAGTTTTGATGTGGGCCTACATGTTTGTTATGCAATGCTATTTAATTTATGCATTATGATATGTGTGATTTGATGCTTTATGTATGATGTTAATTTGTGATGTATGATGGTACTTATTTGTATGTCTTGTCATGTATGTCCTATGATGCTTACTTATGTGATGATGCCATGATGATGCAATGCTTATTTATATGTTATGTCAATTTTTTGATGCATAATGTATTTATTTAAATGGATGCCATGTTTATGATTATGTGAATGTGATATGCAATGAAATGTTATATCATTTAATGCTATGGATGATGTATGTATGGACCTAATGAAATTTTTTTATGATCATGTATGCACTTATATTTTTGTATGTCACAAGATATCATCATGAGATGGATGAGAGAAGATGACTAGATCGAAGGAGATGCATGTTAGTTCCTAGACCAAATCCTTCAAAACTTTACCATAGGACTTTAATATTTATTGCTCTTAATCATCATTGGGAAGACTGTTGTAATGGCCAACAAACACCATGATATGACATCGATCAAGGTGTACAAGGTCATACCATCACATAAGACAAGCAGTCACAGACAAGGATGATCACGACTCATACTAAGAGCACAATTTCCCCAGTCTTTTTGTCATAATCAACCACAAGCAGAAAAAGACAAGAAGGACAATTCATGAAATGTCGTTGCTTCTCTAAATCCTATTTCTAGGACATCCTTGAGAAACTAGCAGCATGATTGCCAAAATACAAAATAGCGCCCTTATCATGATACGTCATTGTTTTTCTAAATCCAGGAATCAAGACCTCACTGAGAAACTAGTAATCATGCATATCAAAATTTGAGACAAACGTCATGATACGTCGATGCTTCTCTAAATCTTGTTATTGGGATCTCGTTGAAAAACTAGTAACATATTAAAAATCCAAAAAATAAGTGCCAAGTGTTTGCCAAGTGCATCTAGATACTCATTGTTCTAATGTCAAGATGTCAGGTTTGATGACGATGAGATGTTGGGGTGTCAAAGTTTTGACGATGCCAAGATGATGAATGTCAAAGATTTCCAAATTCAGGAAGGACACATCCTGAATAATGTTGATGTGAAGAGGATTGATCCCTAAATGTCAAAAGGGATCCCTCGAAATTCCAGGTGACAATGATGATGCCTATGAAGGACACATCCTAAGGCATAAATGAGAGATTTTTCTTTAGAAGGACAAATCTGAAGAATACTGATGTTGAGAGGAGTGATCCTTAGATGTCAAGAGGATCCCTCAAAATGTTGAATGACAATGACGATGCCTAGGAAGGACACATCCTAAGGCATGAATGATAGAGGCTATTCTTTAGAAGGACACATCTGCAAGATAACAAAGAGTTGATAGTTTGACAGGTTATAATAATGTAACTTCTTTTGACCAAGTTTGATCGAAGTTTGGCTGAGTTTGACTTCTGTTGACTATATGTCGATATTGTCATGATGATATAATTGATATGCTGATGAGATTGTCATGCTAAATAAATGATTGTTTCACTTTGTTTTAGGAGTTTTCCCATCTAGAAAAATGATTTTTCTTGACTTGAAGACTTTTTGATGTGTGTGTCGATGTAGTGCCATGAACCCTAATGAACTGACCTAGTGTAGCCTCGAGGGCTCATTGATAGATGGCCTTGCCTACGTCATGCACTCAGAGACCTCATAGTTCGACATGACCAATGACTTTGTCTTGATGACCAAAGATTGCACCATGATTTTATTTTGACAAACCTAAAAGGATTGACCTAATGTCTTGGGGACTCAAATATGAGTCTTGCCTATGTAGCAAATGCGTAGAGACAACGTAGTTCAGGTGAATGATGAAGACTGATTGATTGACATGACATACTTGACAAGAGATGACTATGTGAGTTCTTCGAGTAGTTTGACATCTTGTTGTGGTTTTCTTTAGGATGTTTTTTGGTTTTTAGGTCTTTCTTCAGGATATTTTGTGATGTTTTTGGTCTTTTTTAGGACTTTTTGTGATGTTTTTGGTCTTTTTTTATGACTTTTTGCAATGTTTTTGTCTTTATTCAAGACTTTTTGTGATTTTTTTGGTATTTTTTCAAAACTTTTTACAATGTTTTTATCTTCTTTTTTTTTAGGACTTTTTCTAATTTTTAGGTCTTTCTTTAGGACATTTTAGTAATTTCCGAAACCATGCATGACATCCACTATAGTTACATAATAATTTTTTTTCCCCCAGTCAGGTCCAAGACTTAGCCAATTTTAAAGGACATGAAAGGGATGTGCTTGGGGCACCGAATGGACAATATTCAGGACTTGGCATCAACCTTTTTTCAACCATGAAAGGAAGGGTATGATCTCATGGCATATGTCATGGTGGTGACGGATAATGTATTTCATCCTAGGCCAAGGAAGACAAAGTAATAGTAGATGGCAGAGCAATGATTGATTATGCCTGTTTTCCAAGTTTTCACCATGGTACTTATCCAAAGCACATGTTTGCCAAGTTTTCACTATTGGATGAATCATTTTTCTTTACTATTTTTATCATTTTTTAAATTTTTTTGGTGTTGCCAAGACACCTATTTGCCAGGTTTTCATCAAGGCAACAATTTATTACCATTTTTCAATATTTTTGTATTTACAATTTTTAGTTCGATCTCCTGATGCTATGCGTAGAAATTTTGGAGATGTAAACTATTGATAGGCTTTGTCAGTTGTTCTCCATCTGGAGTTGCCAGCTGATAAGCTCTAGAACCAAAAGAAGATACGATGACGTAAGGACCCAACCAGTTTGGTTCAAACTTGCCTGGCTTTTCTCTGTCAGCCTGGTTCTTAGGGTTCTGCATGAGGACTAAGTCACCAATGTCAAACTTCCTAACCATGACTTTCTTATTGTAACTATGGAAAAGATGGTTCTAATACGCTTGTAGATGGTTCAAGGAATTTTTCCTTCTTTCCTCTAACATCTCTAGCTCATGTAGGTGTGACTTTCTATACTCATCATCAGTTAAACCCTTTAGGGAGACTTGTAGGGAAGGAATTTCAACCTCAATGGGTAAGATGGCCTCAGCTCCAAAGACTAGGGCGAAAGGAGTGGCTCCTGTAGGCATACGAATGCTAGTGCAGTAAGCCCACAGAGCAGGGTTGAGTTGAATATTCCAATCATGGCTAGTGTCATTGACAGTCTTTTTGAGGATTTTAACAATGGTTTTATTTGATGCCTCAGCTTGATCGTTTCCTTGTGGGTAATACGAAGATGAAAAATGATGTTGGATGTGAAATCGTTCACATAATTCATGAACGTCTTGGTTTTTAAATGGATGTTCGTTGTTAGTGATGATGGATTGTGGAAGGCAATACCAGAAAATGATGTAGTTAAGAATGAATTTAGATATTTGTTTGTCAGTTATGTATGTCAGAGAGATGGCTTCGATCCACTTCGTAAAATAATCAATGGTGGTAATGATGAATTTGTGGCCATTAGATGAGGTAGGATGGATCTTACCCACGAGGTCGAGTCCCCACTAAGCGAAGGGCCAAGGAGAGGTGATCGACTGAAGTTCATGTGCTGAAGTGTGGATCAAATCATTGTGAACTTGGCATTGGCGACAAGTCCTAACATATTCTAGTGAATATTTTTCAATGGTTGGCTAGTAGTACCCAAGTCTCATTATCTTCTTGGCTAGAGTGGCACCACTCAAATGAGACCCGCATATACCCTCATGTACTTCGTGTAAGGTTGTACATGCTTCGTTAGTGTCGAGACATCTAAAGAGGGTGTTGTCAAAGCTATGATGGTAAAGGGTGTCACTGATGATGGCATATCTTGTGGCTTTTTCAGATAAAGGACTTCCTCTAGTTATTAGACAGGTTAGGTGGAAGGGTTTGAGACTTAAGGTAGTCATGGATGTCTTGATACTAGGGAGAGTTGGGACCAACAAGTTCATAGACCATTTCTGACTCTGGAATGTCATAGGCAGTGACCAACAATTGTTCTATTAGGAATTCCAAATGAGGCATATTTTTTGGAATGTCAAGGAGAGAGCCTATTGTAGCCATTGCATCTGCTTCTTTTTCTATGCTCTCAGAACTTGTTCAAAAGTTACCATATGAAAGTAAGTTTGGAAACTATCAACCATTCATTTGTAGGGCACAACTTCTCATCTTTTGTGTCGTAGTCATCATTAACTTGGTTGATGACTAACTGAGAATCCCCATAGACATGTAATGCTCAGATTTTCCATTTTATTGCCATTCTAAGTCTTGTAACTAGTGCCTCGTATTCTGCCACATTATTTGTGCATGGGAATTTAATGTGGAAAGACTTAGGAATGGAGTCTCCTTGAGGGGTGATGAACAAGATTCCTGCCCCTGAGCCATGATTAGTGTGGGATTTGTCAAAGTAGAGTCTCCAAGGTGACTTAGGTTCTGTATGGAATATCGACTCATATGGAAAATCTACTACTAACAGGTGATCACTTTGTAAAGGTGCATCTGCCAGCTGGTCTGCTATAACTTGTCCTTTTATTGCTTTTCTTTCTACATATTGAATATCATATTCACTCAGAATCATAACCCATTTTTCTAGACGTCCTGTTAATACTGCCCGACTTAACAAATATTTGAGGGGGTCGATCTATGCTCCTAGTTGTGTCTGATGGATTAATATATAATGTCTTAGTTTCTGTGCTACAAAGACCATTGCTAGACAAGCCCATTCAATTGATGTGTAGTTTAGTTCATACCCGACCAATGTCCAACTGATGTAATATATAGCTCTTTCTTTTTCTTCTTGGTCGTTCTGTGCTAGTAATGCCCCCAGTGCTGAAGTAGTGGCAGAGATGTATAATATCAAAGACTTTCCTTGGATGGGAGGCATAAGGACTAGTGGCGACAATAGGTAATCCTTTATTTGATGAAAGGCCTCTTGGCATTTATCTGTCCACACAAAGGGGATACCCTTGCGCAACAAATATTGGAATGGGTGACACTTGTCAACCAATTGTGCTATGAAGCGCTGGATAGATTGTACCCTGCCTTGTAGAGTCCTGAGTTCACTTATACCTCTAGGAGGAGGCATGTCTATGATGAATTTTACTTTTGCTGGATCGACCTCGATGCCTCTTTGAGAAAATATGTATCCCAAGAGTTTACCCAATGTTACACCGAAGACACATTTCTTAGGATTTAGCCAGACTTTGTATTCTTCAAGTCTCTTGAAAATTGTGTCTAACACCTTCAGATGATCCTTTCTTGTTACTGATTTAGCCAAAAGGTCATCTACATAATCTTCCATTATTTTATAAATCATGTCATGAAAGATTGTGGTCATAGCCCTTTGATATGTGGCGCCTATGTTTTTAAGACCAAATGGCATGACATTCCAACAATATGTACCCCATGGGCAAGTGAATGTTGTTTTATGCTGGTCTTCGGGGGCAATACGAATTTGATTATAGCCCGAGAAATCGTCCATGAGGGACAACATCTCATATCCTGCTATGAGGTCAACTATGATATCAATATTTGGTAAAGGAAAGTCATCTTTTGGGCATTCCTTATTTAGGTCTCTAAAATTTGTGCAGACACATATTATCCCATTTGGCTTTGTTACTGGCACTAAGTTGGATATCCATTCAGCATAATCAATAGACCATATGAACCCAGCGTCTAGAAGTTTCTTCAACTTAGCCTTGACCAATAGAGTGACCTGAGGATGCATTTTGCGTAGCTTTTGTTTAACTGGTTTGGCATTAGGCAATAGTGGTAGATGGTGTAGAACTAGTTCTGGGTCTAATCCTAGCATGTCAGCATAGGACCATGTGAAGTTGACTTTACGTTCTGCGAAGAATTTTTGAAATTCTAGTCTCTCTTCTTCAGTCAAGGATGCATCAAAGAGGACCATTTTGGGATCTTTAGCTATTGATATGTTGTCTTCTATGGTGTCCTCTATGAGCATAGCTGATTTCTCTTGTGTTATGGGGAGAAATTCTAGTCCTCCATCCTTGGGCGCCTTAGAGAGGTTTTCACCCATGGATACGTCCTTTGTTTTTACTTTTTTATCATTAGAAGGTGCCTTTCAATTTTCACCTAAAGACATTTCATTTTTTATTTTATTTTTATTTTTTAATTTTGCAACTGAAGGACGGAGCAGTCTCACCAAAGTATGCCACACAATCTAGATTAATGGCCAATCCTACCTTGTGATCACCACTAGGTATGCCCTCACGTAATCCCATGAACTCTGCAATTGCCTCATCATTCTAAAAGGTGTCTAAGACTAGTAGGCCTTGTTGTTCCCAATCGACTAGTTGAGGATAAACTAGGGAAATGCCATCATCAGTGTTGTTGAATTGAGGGGAGGATGCATAAAACATACAGATGGATTTAGTGATATTGTAGATGAGATTATCATCATCCAACTCCACATTGGACTCTATCCAATATTCCCCTTCACTAGTCTCATATTCATTTTCAAAATAAGGGGTGAAGGACTTATAGTCATGGTTGTCAGTGTCATCTAGTACTTTAGATGGATTGGACTGAAGGGATTCAGATGGTGGGGTTTGTATTTCATGGGGAAGGGAAATGGAACTATGACTATTTGGTGCGTGATCGATTTTAAATGTTTTCCAAAAATTTTGTTTAGAGGTGAGCTCCCCCATTTTGACAAACAAATCATCGAGGCAACAATCACTTAAGGATATTTGAGAGCCAAATTACCACTCTTGGGAGTCAGTTTCGGTGAAGGTTTCCTTAGTGGTCTCGACGCTTTTCGAAGCATGCATGTGCTCACTCAAAAGCCCAGTGGTATGTCGGTCATCATTGTCAGGAAATCCATACCCTAATCCAAGATACTTTGGTATTTTGAAAGATTCTATGGGCTCTCTTCGTCCAGTTTTATTTATGCCTAGGCTACTAGTGCCATCATAGCCCTTAGCCTTCATTATGTCATATCCCTTGCCATATTTATTAATTGGTAATGGGGGTAGGTCTACCATTTCCTTATAGAGCCATCATGTAATATCAGCTAGGTCCTCGTTACTCATGTCTCCCCATTTGATGAAAACTATTTTTGGTGGGACTTTAAAAATTTCTTTGGGTTCCATTCTAAAACATGGCTGACCATAGACCTTCAGAGACTTGGGTATTGTTGTGATGCTATATGCTGTATGTAGTTTGAATTATCCATAGCCGAGGTCTTGGATCTTGACAGTGGTCTTAGCCTTAGGGTTTGTGGAAGATGGTGTTGTGGCGGAAGACGTGGACAGAGTGGACGTTGAAGATGATGCAAGTGTGGATGGGTCAATGTATTTGGAAGAAGAGGAGCCAGGTGCTTCTTGGTTAATAGGCACTTGGTTTGCAAAAATATCCCTTAGGTTGGTACAATATTGAAAAGGGTCGGGGTCTCCATATGTAGTGATTTATGTGCCGTGAAATGGGAATTTTAAGCATTGGTGATATGTGGATGCAATGGATTTTAAGGCATGAATCCATGGGTGACTGAGCAAGATGTAAGGTAATTCTAGATCTAGGACCTGGTAGGTTGTATCCACAATGATTGGTCCCACTCTGATAGGAAGAGAAATAACACCTTGTGAAGAGTGTTCTTCATCATCATATGCTTTTATCACTATACTCTTTGTAGGGTCCACGCATGCATCAGAAAATCCTAGAGCCTTAACCAGTTTCAAGGAGCATATGTTCAATCCTGCTCTGCCAACTACTAAAACTCTTCTAACCTTTTGCTTATGGATGGAAGTTTCAATGTGTAATGCATCGTTATGGTTAGTCTTAGGTGACGAGTAGTCTTGATCATAAAAGGTGACGTGGTGAGGTGTAGTGAGGTATCCCACCATGGTCTCAAATTGGTTGACATCAATATCCTTAGGAATTGATGACTCTTGTAGGGTTTTATCCAGTATAGCCTTATACGTGGGAGAGATGTGAAGCAACTTGAGTATATAAATTTGTGCAGGAGTTTTTCCAAGCTGGTCAATAAGGTTAAAATGACTCTTGGGTTGCCATTGCTTTGGGGTCGTGGTGGGTTGTGATTTCCTAGGAGATGGACCAAGTATGGTAAGCTTAGGTTGCCTAACGGGAGGCGGACTAGCTACGGTGACCTTGCCACTTCGAGTAGCATTGCATTGGGGTGCTCTCTTAGTTGTGATGGTATTAACACATTCATTATCAGTTCAAATATTGTGTATAGTGGTTCCACCAGAATAGTCATGCTTGGCTTAGGAAAAATTGGCTTGATTATTGTTTATCTATGGACCTAACGTGGAAGCATTATTAGAACCATGGTCTTGTAGTGGGTTCTTATGGATGGTATGATCTGAATTAGAGGAAAATTGTGGTCTGCCTACCTTAATGATATGATTCTCAATAAGGTCTTGTACCATATTTTTCAGTTGTCGACAGGTAGAAGTTTTATGTACTTTTGCTCGATGATAATCACAAAATGCATTATCGTCCCACCATGCTAGTTTGAATTGTCTTGGGTCATATGGTTTTGGTTCTTGAAGTGTGATGACACCATTCTAGAGGCATTTCTTGAGAACTGCTTCGATGGGCTCACCCAAGGGAGTGTATGTGTGACCCCTAGGGAATTGTCTCATCTAACGATATTGTCCTTGATTATTTTGGCCACTTTGGTTGTTTGAAGGGACATTGGTAGGGGGTGTCAATATAGTTTTTGGTTTTTTTTGTGGTTGAAACCCTTTTAGAGCTAGTACAAGACCCATAGTGTTTGCAGCCTTGGCATCCACAACACCGTCATTGGTAACATGTTTATTTTTGACCTAGTACTTATTTTTGTTAGTGGGGGGATTTGCATTTGTGTTTTTAGGACCGTATCTTAGCTCTCCCTTTGCGATAAGGGCTTTCTCAATCTGGACACCTTTTTTGACTAGGTCCATGAAGGTTGTGCAACAATGCACTTGCAATGCATATTTTAAGGGTCCTAGAAGTGTTTGAATGAACATGTCCACCTTTTCCTTTTTGGGTATGTCGATGTGGCAACAACTAGCTAGACTTCTCCATTTTTGAAAGAATGGGATGAAGGTTTCACTAGCATCCTCTTGCATGAGATTGCATAAGCTAGTAATAGAGATATCCATGTCAGTGTTATACGTGTAATTTTTTATGAATTTGTGTTTAAGATCATCCCATGTTTGGATATCATTTTGGGTGGAGAACCATTCAAGGGCAAGACCTACAAGAATATTAGAAAAAAGTCTCATTAGGTATGTTTGTTCATAGGTGACGTCCATACAGTTGGTTGCAAATTCATGGACATGTTCAATGGGGTTTGTCTTTCCTCTGTATTTGGTAAAATTAGGTGACACATATCCCAGAGGAAATGGTGGCATGTATAAGTTCATGTCGAAGGGATATACATTTAGATCATATGACACTCATGATTTTTTGCCAGATATTTGCATGTTTTCTATGGTCTTCTCTAGACCCGTCAGTTTTGCTTGTAAGGCATCTATTACAGGGTGATTTGTGGTCCCATACATTGGATTGATTGGTACACCATAGGTCCCCATTTGTTATGTGTGCATATTAGTGTATTGTGGAGGGATGGATTGTTGTGACATGTATGATGTATTCAGATTTGTGTGTTGTTGGTATTGACAGTTTTGATTGGGGGTATGTTGGTGAGTATGAATATGGGATGAGTATGTTGGGATGTGTCCCCCAACCATTTGGGTTGATATTTGGGGAATATGGTGACCATAAACATTTTGATGTGTAAATGATGCCATAGGTTGTGTGTGTTGACTGCTTTGTCCGAATTGTTGGGTTTGGACAAGGGGAATGGTTGTATTTTGTCCTTGAGATTTGATGGTATTGGACTATGTTGACGTGTTAACATTTTGTTGTTGTCCTTGAATAAAGACACATCATTTACCTCCCCCCAAAGGATTTTGTGAGATACCAATGAGAGGATATGACGAAGGTGTACTCATGGTACTAGATGTAGTTGTCAACAAAGGATTTGTATGACTTGATGATTCCCCCGTGGCATTTACCATAGTGGTAAAGAGAGGATTGGAATAACTTTCCCACATTGCCGAGGAACCAAAGGTGGTTCCAGCCAATTGTGATGGTGTTGTGGATATTGTGGGCACTGTGACAGATTGTGATCCTCCAATGGATGTAGCATTTATTGAATTGGAGGTGTTTGGAATGTTGGAGGTAGCATTCACTGTCGTTGTAGCATCAAAAAAGGTATTGCTCGTAGTGTTTGGAGGTTGACTACTATTTGACATGTTAAGCCCGTTGTTGACATTAGGGTCAGGAGATGTTGATCTAAATGTGTTAATGTCGAATCCATGGGGTAACTTAGCTCCTTGACTTAAGAGTATGGCCAAATATCTATCTCTATCATATAGGACCATTTGTTCCATGAATTGAGAGGCCTCTGGATCTTGTGTTGCTACCTCTAGGTTTTCCTCATGTATTTTTCCATATTCATCCTTACATAAGAATAGTTCAAAGGGAGTGCTTGATGAGGATGGTATGGTCATGAGAGGTTGATTATTCGCATTGCCAAATGAATCGTCAAAAGTCCAATTTGGGTCATACGTGTGATTGTTGACATTGGAAGTGGAGTCTTGTCCAAAGTTTGCTATTTTTCATTTTTGTTTTTGGAGTCTAGTTTCCACCATAAAATGAGATTGCTCAAATGAAAATGACAACTAAATGCAAGGATGATAATGCAAGACTATGTTTTCTAAAGAAAATGCCAACTAGGATGACTAAGTGATGATGACATTTGCCTAGGGAAATGATTGATGTAAGATGACAAGGTTGTCAAAGCCAAAATTTTGAATGAGGACTAGGATGGTAATGTTGACTAAGGACTTAATATGATAAATGCAAGGTCTAGGTTCAACTTGACGACTAGGATGAATAATATTTTTGGATTTTTGGGAATAAAATATGCAAGGTATAAACTAGAATGCAATTTGGAGAAATGGGATACCTAAACACTTCTAAGCTCAATCTTTGTTTTCGATTTCAGTTACTAAAGGACTTGTTGAAAATGACAAAATGACAAGGTCAAAATGAGTAGTGAGTTTTCCTAACTAGATTGTTGAGTTGGAAAATCTCACAAAAGGGACAATGACTGAAAAAGGGAATGATGATTAAGTCCAAGATAACTTAGTTTAGAAAGCAATGGCATTGCAAATTGTGCTGAGATTAACCTAATCTGAAGTATGCAAGGATGAAAACCTAAGGTCAAGCTAATGTCTAATGTTTACAACTAAAAATTTGAAGGATGAAGCCTATGGTCAATAATGCAAACTAATGATTGAAAATTTTGAGCAATTTCAAAGTTGGTTTCTGACAAAATCCTCTTGGAAACAGTGTTTGACAAAAGATTGATAGAATTTAGACTCAGTTTGGACTTTGTATGAAGATTTTTCTTATGTCAGGAAAATGCATCATTTGAGACCTCAAATGCGTCGTAGAATTGCGAATGCGTTTTGGTATAGTGAATGTAGCTCTAGGACTGGCAAATGCGACTGAGTTTTGCATATGCGGTTCTGTGAGTTTCAAATGCATCACAACACAGAAAGATGTGGTGTTTTGAATTGCAAATGAGGTTTAACAAGTCTAATGCGTTGAAAAATCTGGCAAATGTGGTTTGATAGAGCGATTGCATTTCAAGAGTTGTGACACAGTTTGCTAAAATTGAGGTTTTTGATGTATTCAGAGCAAATCTGATCTGTCTAATGTTGAAATTTTGTGTAGAAGTGAAAATGTGGTGAATAATGTTGAAAAATCCAGCAAGCACTTGACAAGCACAATGTTTTGTGTGTAAGCAATCACACATAAGACAAGTACAATCCTAATAGGCCAATAGGCCAAGGGTTTGTATACTTGGCATAGCCCATCGATATACCCTGGATTGGTGCTAAACACCTTTCCTTCTTAAGAGCGGATAGCTTATAATTTTGGTGGCATTGGCTCCTCTCCACGACTCATTAACATCATTTGAGCACACCAACTTTGAATTCTTGGGTAGTGACTTCCCAAAAACTACTATCTCTACTCAAGGGGATCAGTAGTGAGTGTCTTCAGGCATGATACTATACCTTGCACTATACCAAGCAACGGTTGAAAAATGGCTGGGCTCTAAAACAAAAGGTGTTTAGTAAGGGCATTCCATTCGTAGGGCATGATCCATGTGATGAGAGTCCCCTTTCAGATCCATCTCGTAGGAACCATATGCGTGATTCTTGGTCTTTCCCCAAGAATCCACTTTTATATATCGGTTGGAAGTCCCTTGGTTTTAGGGTGCTACCAGTCTGAGTCATCCTGGGGTGAGTACTTTTTCCCACCAGAACAGGCCCAAGTTCCAGAGTTAGTAACCATTTCTCTTACACCTAGGATTTCCTGAAAGTGAAAGGGGAGAGGATAGTTTGATTACTAATGCTTAAGGGTGTATAAAAAATAAGAATGGGTCTAGTTTTTTTATCACTAAGTTTTCACAAGGTGAGAGCATAATCACCTACCATTTTGTAAACACATTCAAAGAAAAGTAGAAAAACATGTTCATTTTATGTGCACTAAAAATAAATGTGTACTAATCTAAAAAAGATAAGCACAATGTTTAGTATTTAGTCTTCGACACTCAAACCTGCAAACCACAAGTTATGAGTTTTATCCACCAGTCTTGGACCCACAAAATGTAATTGCCACATGCTGCAAACTAAGATTAGTAATAGGAAAACCTATGCTAGGCAGAATGCAGAAGAAAAATAGAATTCCAAAAAAAAAAAGAAAAACATAAAAACCCGAATGTAAAAAAGAAGAAAACATTACCAAGAAAATGCATCACAACAGAGCCAATGCGTCACTCTATGTTGCAAATGCGGCTCAGTGTTACAGATGCAGCTTTCTCAACCTTGTTTATGACACAACAAAGTGATTGCATCATTTAAGATGGCGAATGTGTCACAACACATTAAATGTGGCTCAACAAAGTTTAAATGCGTCACTTTGTACCTGTACCTGCAAAAAAAATAGAAAACTAAAATCGTACGGAAACTACAAAAAAAAATTAAATGCGTCGGGTTCACCAATGTATCTAAGGGTAAAATTTCAGGTATGTTAGATGTTAGCAAATCAACAATACATATAAACCCAAATAACTACAAAGTACAATGAAAGAAAATATAGATGAAACAATTATACTAGTTAATCACTGAAGCCTCCATAATTCATGTTTGTAGCACCTTCTAACTTGTTGGTTGATGTGTTGCCCTCTGATTCAATGTGCGAGCAATATGAAAATAAAGCCTAAGTCCTACAAAAGCTTTGAAGGATTTAAATAAAGTCTATGCCTATGCCTATGACAAAATGACTCTAAAATTCCTATGCCAATAAATGTCTAAACTTGATGAAGTAAATGCAATATCTAAGAAATAAGCATAAATCTGTCTAGTCAAAAATGTGAGCAAAATTGTCATTTTATAGAAAATGCCATTTTGGATGGATGGAGGAGATTGACTTTGACAAAAGCCTAAAATCAAAGGACGAGATCTGATTTGACAATCCCTAATCAGGGTTAGGGAAAAATCCTTAAACAAGTGGTCGAGATGTCATCTAAGAGAATCAAATTGGTGGTGGAGAATAGATGAGATAATTAATTAGAAAAATAAAGATTTTCAAAAATCAAGAAGATAAAGACTCCCTGATTTGTAAGATTCAAAAAATCTAGAAGATAAGAGTTGAACTGAAGATCAGTTTTGGAAAATCAAGAATCTGCTTGATTACTTGATTTTTGGAGGAAAGTTACCATTTTGAATTAATTTAATTCAAAATATGGATTTGGTGAGATAATAAATAATTGATTTTCAAATTATTTACTAAAATGAACTGACAATTAAGAATGTGAAATCATTTTAAATAATTAACTTATTTAAAATGAGAGAAATCTTAAATTAGGTAATTAAATAATTATGATAATTATTTAATTGAGAGGATATGATTAGTAATTAAATAAATTAATAAATTCATTTAATTATGAGAATTAGTGACATATTAAATAAATAAATGAAATTCATTTATTTAATAATTAGGAAGAATAAATGAATAAAGATAATTAAACAAATTTAGAAATTTATTGAATTAGAGGAAGACTTAGACAATTAATGATGTTTTTAATAAATAAATAAAATTTATTTATTTAATAATCATGAAGAATAAAAGGACATGAATTAATTAAATAATTATGAATTATTTAATCAATAATCGAATGTGGACCAAGGACATAATTAAATGTCATAATTATGCTACGACAAAAGTGGTAAAAATGGAGCTTACAGGCCTAGGTCATTTTTAAGTTTCTACAAGAATACCAAATTCTAAACCATGATTTGTGTAAGACCCATCAAAGTACAATTTCCATGTTGTAGGGGTTTCTATTGCAAAGATGGATTCATCAAGAAAATCAGATACTAGAGGATGTTTTGTTGTCATTGGTGCAATCAACTATCACTTGTCCTTTTCTTGCTTTAAGATCAACATATTCTATATCATATTCAGTCAAGATGATGACCCACTTTTCTAGTTTACCTATCAAAGTTTCTTTGCTCAATAAATAATTCAAAGGATCAATCTTAGCTATCAATTTTGTTGAATGGTTCAACATATAGTGTCTAAGCTTTTGTGCGGAAAAAACAACTATAAGGCATGCTCATTCAATGGGGCTATAATTAAGCTCATATCCTACAAGAGTGCTATTGATATAATAGATTGCTCAATCCTTTCCATCATTGTCATTCTATGATATCAATGCCCCCAGTGTGGATTTCGTTGTTGATATGTATAATATTAGTGTAACTAAGGTAAAAATCTAGGCTAGCATGAAAAAAAATGAATTGAAAAAACCCTAGCTAAACAATGAAGCACAAAGGAGTGAAAATGCATAAAAGAAAGGAAATATTTCAACAAAAATCTTCAAGCCCTCCATGATTGACCTTCATTGCACCTTCTCCATTTGCTACAATATTATGTTTTCCCTCAAATTTTTGATGAGAAACTATGACTATGACAAGACCTAAGAAAATATTGAAGGATTTGATCTAAAATGCAAGTATAATCAAATTTCTAAAAGAAAGAAGTATGGAAGCCTAAATTCTGAAGCATGAAGTATGAAGAAGTGATGAAGTTAGGAGATGATCAAAAGTCCCCAAATGAGGTTGACATTGCCTTTTTATAAAAAAATAATTTTAGATGAATGGCCAAGATTGAAAGTTTGACAAAGCCCTAAGATCAAAGGCTAAAATTAAATGTGACAACCATCAATTAGGGTTAGGGAAACATTAGGGTAAAATTTGAAATGAAGGGCTATGATTTTATTTTAGAAAATTCAAATCAATGGACAAGAATGCATGTTTTGTTGCTTCTGGATTCGATTGTGTTCCAATTTTTTCATCAACATTTCAGATCACACTCTGTGATCCATCATCATGATAGAGTGTGATCCAAAATGTTGATGAAAAAATTGGAACACAATCGAATCCAGAAGCAACAAAACTAATTTCATATGGATTGTGGAAATCTAATTGCAAGAATGCATGTGACAAGAAGATATTGGGCATGAAAAAAGAGGATGTTGGAGAATCAAATAATCATTTAAAATTATTTGATTCAAGAAGTGATGTTGACCTTTTGAATTAAAAATTAATTTAATTCAAAAGTGGTGGGGTCATGTGATAGTAAATAATTATTTCAAATTATATACTTGGTGGGAAAATAGAAAGTGGGGAATTTTAAATAAATGACTATTTAAATTTAGAAGAAAAGTCAATATGATAATTAAATAATTAATGATAATTATTTAATTATGGAGAAAATGGACAAGGTGGACAATAATTAAATAAATCATAGGAATTTATTTAATTATAAGAAGACATAAGGAATTAATGATGTACTTAAATAAATAAATAAAATTTATTTATTTAAATAATGAAGAAGAAATAATGGACAAATAATAATTAAATAAATTTAAGCTTTTATTTAATTATAGAGGGACATAAGAAATTAGTGACGTATTTAAATAAAATAAATGTAATTTATTTATTTAAATAGTCAGGAGGACTAAAAGACATGAATTAATTAAATAATTAAGAATTATTTAATTAATAGTTGAAATTGGACAATAGGACATAATCAAATATTTTAATTATGTGAGGAGGATGTTTGAAATAGAAAAATGTGATTTGTAGGTTTAGTACATTTTTATGTGTCTACAATTAGGTGTGTTGATGGTTTTTTGTAACCAGGTTAGTCTCCTATTCTACCTATGGAGTAGCCAACTCCAATCATGGGCAGCTCGGAGGACCTGGACCAACTGACAAGATTCAGTTAGAGACTGAGATCTTCTCCACTTTAGGCTTTGTAGAACCAGGGCAGGTATACCCACACAATGCCTCAAAGAAGACCAGACATTGCTTTTTATAGCAGATAACTCCTGATGTCAAGCGTTGAGGACCTCAAATGGGGCTAGATTGTCAGTAGCTCAACCTTGAAGCAACCAGGAGGTAGGAAACAAGCTAAACAAAAGATATTCAATTATTTATAAATTGTTTTCTGAGAGGAACCAGGCCGCAAGATAGATCAGTGCCTAATCCAGGGTCATGGAGTCATACACAAAAGATGGAATTCATTTGCAAACATGAATCAATCAATGGATTTTGTTTTGCTAATGCCTTACATCAACTATCAGTGCCTTACACTAAAAATTTGGCTCTTGTATCAACCAGACTCTTCTTACCAAATCCAACCTGCAAAAAAGTAATCACTGCTATCTATTCAAAGGATTTAACTGCTTCCTTGAAGCAGACCTATCAACAAATAACACAGTCCCATGAAGTATGAGAAGATGAACAAAAACACCTTATGCATTTATTCAAATGATTAAAAGCCTACAAATGTGGAGACAATATGATGATATGCATGAAAGATAAGCATATTCATGTATTCATGCTTAACTGATTACATTTACGAAGGAATTCAACATTACAATTTATAGACTCAAAAATGACCTAAGACCAAACCCTAATCTATCCTAAGCTAATCTCAAAACTTAGAAAAATGGAACTGAACCAAGGGACCAAACCCAAGGGACAAAACCCAAGGAGCTAAACCCTTCACACTGGCCATGAAATCTCCCTTTATAGGAATAGGGAGAGCAACAAGCAACTGGACAGGGTGACTTTACATGTCATCAGGTGACTAGGACAAACCCTAAAATAGTTCGCAGGCCAAGTCATCTGATCCACCAACATATCTGAATATCATTGAATGCTCTATCAGGTGGTTTAGGGAGAAGATCATGCAACCAGGTTGAATCGAGCAAGTACAGGAATGGAAAGCCATGGCAGTCAAACCAGGAAGGTACATAGACCATGCCATCCAGGAAATCCATGGTTGCAATCATCACAGACCCAGAGGCCACAAATGTAGAATTCAGTCATTCCAACCACTTCTCCATCTCAGACAGTCCATTGCCCTAGTTCTGCAATTAATTTCATCCTCAACTGCACCAAATCGCACCAACAATCAAGGTTTAGGACCAAATCGGGGTCATCATGATGATCCACAAAAATCTTCATCGCCATTCTCGAGCCACAGGCCAAGTGACAAACCACATTGAATGCATTTCTAGCTCGATCCATGTCCACTATGGCTTCCAGCAAACCAGTTGGCATGACACTGCGAAGTCGAGAAGACAACACACCGAGAACCTAATGTTTCATCGAGCAAGCATACCATTCGACAAGACTGAGCACATTCAGCCAAACATCACAGTGACAAAAATGCCACATCGGCAAGAGAAGGCACAATCGGTAGAAGATCATGTCGACACCCCAAAAAGAAGCACCATCAGCAAGAGAAAGTGGTGTCGGGAAGACCTTAGGGCGACAGCAAACGGTCAATGAAGAGATACACCGAAAAGCCAATCATATTGACAACACACCATCCGATCAGGGAGACATCTGGCTAAAGATAACATGCTACATCGAGTGCTCATCATAGTCAGCAAGAGGCTAACACGTCAGCGAAACATTCTAGTGAAGTCCACCAAGTTAGGGAGAGTCACACCGAAGTGACCAAACATATCAACTAGACATAAGGAAGTCAGGGAGACGTCTGGCCGAAGTTCACATATTGCACCAAAAGCATCACAGAGTCAAGGAGAGATGGCAGAGTCAGCCAGACATCATGGCGAAGTCACCACGACCAAAGGGAGTTATACCGAGCATCAAAGGGGCCGTCAAAGTTGGCAAGACAAGCAAGGGTCGGGGAGACATCATATAGACTGTCCCGTGTTTTGCTGAAAAATCCTGAGCTCACAATAGATCGCCAAGACATCAATGATCTCACACTCACTGAAACCTTTTTTCTTTTGTGCATCGCTCTAATAATTAGATATTGGGAAGACCTCCTGCAGAGCACACCACATCTTTCTGAAAGTCTCCATTCATCTAATGTCATTGAAACAACTCAAAGCTTATGTTGACAAATACCCTTTATATTCCATCGGTGAGACCAAAGGTCACTCACTGAGACCTCTCGAATTTGGCAAGATGTTATATTGAAAACCTAGACTCCTGCTGATACGCTTCCATATGCACTTGTCGGTGAGACAAAGAGGAGTCAGGAAGACATCTCCCTGACACAACCAACACAGGATGACAAAGATTTTGGGGAGACAAGCTGGGGTCGCCAAGAGGTAATCCCGAGCACCAAAGGTCACAGGAAAGCAATGCGAGGCCAGTGAAAATGGTAGCTAGGGGCCGATAACGAACAAAAAATGGGGCTCGGGGGAACCACTTAAATTAAAATGAACCAGGTGGATAGGTCACCAACAAAAGAACAAGCAGCCAAAAGAAAAGGAAGTTGCAGACCCAAAACGATCCCATTCCCACCTCTGCAAAAGATAGCGGACACGGAGCTAGAACCAAAACAAAACCAAAAAGCCACGGGGTGGAGACAAAAGGAAAATCGGCGCAAGCAGAGCTGGGGTTGGAACAAAACCAGAAAGTGAAACATGAGCAAGGTTCTGAAACTGGTATCCATTCTGATCCCGCCTCCACCAGAGGAAACAAAAGACAAAGACAACTGAAGACACGGAGTCGGGGCCAGAATGGAACCCGAAAGAGAAACCAAAGACCAAAATCCAGATTCTGATTTCAATCTGATCCCACCTCTACTAGACAAGGAAAAACATAAGACAAGGAAGAAAAGGAAAATCTAGCCACCAGAGACATGAACACTTAGCACACTGAGCTCAACCCTGATGGGAGCCCATTTAACCCACATGCCAAAAATATATAAAAATCCGAAGCTAAAGATTTATCAGGGAAATCAAAGGCAAACAACTAGAAAATGAGAGACAACCAAAATAGGCACTAACAGAGGCTCCAGTTGGAGATGTATGCCCCTTGGTGGGCATAGCAAGAATTTAGATCACTGGGAGAGCAGACCAGAATAAAAGGGAACCCAAAACAGCGAGGAGCCAACTAGACAAGGTTAGCAGACACAGCAAAAAAAAATTGACTAGAAAAGCAAAAACCTAACCTAATGTTCATGGAAAGAGAAATGCTTCAGATGCAGCACCACATCAAGAATTGTCCATGAATAGGAAATTCAAGAGTCACATTGTTGATTCTTTATTTCATTTGATGACACTAGGCCACCAAATGAAAAATGAGAGCCAACTCTTACCTCTTTCAAATATAATTCTGCTAAATGAGCTGACATTCCCTAACTTGTGCTTGCCCCTACCAATCTGCAATAGTATAAATGAATGCACCTCTGCAAACACAAGCATCTGATTTCCCTTATGCAAGTGAAAACTTTCCCTGTGTTTAATTTTGTTGTTAATTGGCAACTAGATCAAATAGGTCTCATTATTGCCACCTTCTGATTCTTTGATTCTATATCATGTGGCAATACATGTGAATACTAGTTAGGACTGCATAGAAACACAGTCTGATCATAATTAGATACCTGACAAAACATGTTAGTACCTCTCAATAGGCTGTCATATTCATCATTATAAACATGTACATGATCCTTATGCATTTGAAAGTCAGGCACACTTTCAAAATGCTGACTATTATGTGACAAAAGGCTGGCATTTCTATCATTTACATCACCCTGAAGCTGAAAACAACTAGCTCCAGTGCTCTGCATATTGTCACATTCTGTGAAAACTTCATCGAGTGTATACAAAGGGATACACTCACCATTCAACACATCTTGCAACTGCTCTATATCATTTTCATTAGGAGGAGGCACATCATTAGTGCAATGATGGTTTAAACTACTACTCCCACTTCCTCTTTTCACTTGGCTCCATTCTTCATCATGCTGGCAATGAGAGTCATCAGAGCATTCTGACTCATCCTCATGGTGTGCCTTAAGCATGGTATCATAGCTTGTAGAGGGAGCATCAGGACAACAATGCATCTTGCAAATGAAACCTATCCCTCTACAACTATTCAATTGCAATATTCAAATATCCCCTGATGACAATGCTTGATCTCACCAAATAAAGGGGAATAAAGTTTTTTTTAAAAGCATGAAGAATACTTGGAAACGTTGCAGCCATGGAACTATTCTTTGAATCTTCAACAGGTTCACCTTGACAGAGTTGCCACCTCTTTGCAAAGGACTGAGCTTCAAATGGTATGAAGCTCACTTACATGTAAATCTTTCTCTGAGTTCCATCTGGTAGAACACCATAGGTCTTGTAGCTTTTAGGTTCACTGCAGCAAAACTTTTCTCCAGGACTGAGATTCTTCAAACTTTGAACAGCACCAACATGGAAAATGATATGACTCTTTTGATATGGCACTTTATAATCAAATTTCTGAGTAATTCCCTAGCAGAGTCGCCAATCTGTTGGTGGTTTTTTGTAAACCAGGTTGGTCTCCTATTCTACCTATGGAGTAGCCAACTCCAATCATGGGTAGCTTGGAGGACCTGGACCAACTGACAAGATTCAATCAGAGACTGAGATCTTCTGCACTTTAGGCTTTGCAAAACCAGGGCGGGTATACCCACATAATGCCTCAAAGAAGACCAGACATTGCTTTTTATAGCAGATAACTCCTGATGTCAAGCGTTGAGGACCTCAAATGGGGCTAGATTCTCAGTAGCTCAACCTTGAAGAAACTAGGAGGTAGGACACAAGCTAAACAAAAGATATTCAATGATTTATAAATTGTTTTCTGAGAGGAACCAGGCCGCACAACAGATCAATGCCTAATCCAAGGTCATGGAGTCATACACAAAAGATGGAATTCATTTGCAAACAGGACTCAATCAGCGGATTCTATTTTGCTAATGCCTTACATTAGCTATCAGTGCCTTACACTGACAATCTGGCTCTTGTATCAACTAGACTCTTCTTACCAAATCCAACCTGCAAACAAGTAATCACTGCTATCTATTCAAAGGATTTAATTGCTTCCTTGAAGCAGACCTATCAACAAATAACACAGTCCCATGAAGTATGAGAAGATGAACAAAAACACCTTATGCATTTATTCAAATGATTAAAAGCCTACAAATGTGGAGACAATGTGATGATATGCATGAAAGATAAGCATCTTCATGTATTCCTGCTTAACTGATTGCATTTATAGAGGAATTCAACGTTACAGTTTACAGACTCAAAAATGACCTAAGACCAAATCCTAATCTATCCTAGGCTAATCCTAGAACTCAGAAAAATGGAACTGAACCAAGGGAACCAAACCCAAGGGACTGAACCCAAGGGACTGAACCCAAGGAGCTGAACCCTTCACACTGGCCATGAAATCTCCCTTTATAGGAACAGGGGGAGCAACAAGCAACTGGCCAGGGTGACTTTACATGTCATCAGGTGACTAGGACAAACCCTAAAATAGTTTGCAGGCCAAGTCATCCAATCCACTAGCATATCTGAATATCATTGAATGCTTTATCAGGTGGTTCAGGGAGAAGATCACACAACCAGGTCGAATCGAGCAAGTACAGGAATGGCAAGCCATGGCAGTCAAACCAGGAAGGTACACAGACCATGCCATCTAGGAAATCTGTGGGTGTGATCATCACAGATCCAAAGGCCACAAATGCAGAATTCAGCCGTTCCAACCACTTCTCCATCTCAGATAGTCTGTTGCCCTAGTTCTGCAATTAATTTCATCCTCTACCACACCAACTCGCACCAGCAATTGAGGTTTAGGACCAAATTGGGGTGATCATACCGATCCACAAAAATCTTCATTGCCATTCTCAAGCCACGAGGCAAGTGACCAACCACATTGAATGCATTACTAGCTCGATCCATGTCCACTATGGCTTCCAGCAAACCAGTCAGCGTGACACCATGGAGTGGAGAAGACAACATGCTGAGAACCCAATGTTTCATCAAGCAACCATACCATTCGGCAAGACCAGGTGCATTCGGCCAAACATCATAGTAACAACAATGCCACATCAACGAGAGAAGGCACAATCGGTAGGAGATCATGTCAACACCCCAACAAGAAGCACCATCAGCAAGAGAAAGCGGTGTCAGGAAAACCTCAGGGTGATAGCAAATGGTTGGTGAAGAGATACATCAAAAATCCAATCATATCGGCAACAAACCATCCGATCGGGGAGACATCTGGCTGAAGAGAACATGCTATATTGAGAGCTCATCATAGTTGACAAGAGGCTAACAAGTCGGTGAAACATCCCAATGAAGTCCACCAAGTTGGGGAGAGTCACACTGAAGTCACTGAACGTATCTACCAAACATAAGGAAGTTGGGGAGATGTCCGGCTGAAGTCCGCATATTGCATCGAAAGCATCACAGAGTCGAGGAGAGATGGCTGAGTCAGCTAGACATCATGGCAAAGTCACCGTGGCCAAAGGGAGTTATATCGAGCATCAAAGGGGCCGTCAAAGTTGGCAATACAATAAAGGGTCGGGGAGACATCACATAGACTGTCCCATGTTTTGCTGAAACATCCTGAGCTCACAATAGATCGCCAAGATATCAATGATCTCACATCGACTGAAACATTTTTTCTTTTGTGCATCGCTATAATAATTAGATATCAGGAAGACCTCCTGTAGAGCACACCATGTCTTTCTGAAAGTCTCCATTCATTTGATCTCGCTGAAAAAACTCAGAGCTTATTCTGACGAAGACCCTTTATGTTCCATTAGTGAGACTGAAGGTCACTCGCCGAGACCTCTCAAATTCGGCAAGATGTTATATTGAAAACCCAGACTCCTGTCGATACGCTTCCATATGCACTTGTCGGTGAGACCAAGAGGAGTCAAGAAGACATCTCCCCGACACAACCAATACAGGCTAACAAAGATTTCAGGGAGACAAGCTGGGGTCACCAAGAGGTAATCTCGAGCACCAAAGGTCACAGCGAAAGCAATGCGGGGCCGGTGAAAATGGTAGCTAGGGGCCGGTAACAAATGAAAAACGGGGCTCGGGGGAACCACTTAAGTTAAAATGAACTAGGTGGACAAGTCACCAACAAAAGAACAAGTAGCTAGAAGAAAAGGAAGCCGCAGACCCAAAACGATCCCATTCTCGCCTCCGCAAAAGACAACAGACACGGAGCCGAAACCAAAACAAAACCAAAAAGCCGTGGGGTGGAGACAAAAGGAAAACCGGCGAAATGAGAAAGTGAAACACGAGCAAGGTTCTGAAACCTGTATCCATTCCGATCCCACCTCCGCCAGAGGAAACAAAAGACAAAGACAACTGAAGACGCGAAGTCGGGGCCAGAATGGAACCCAAAAGAGAAACCAAAGACCAAAATCCAGATTCTAATTTCACTCCGATCCCGCCTCCACCAGACAAGGAAAAACACAAGGCAAGGAAGAAAAGGAAAATCTGGCTACCAGAGACATGAACACTTAGCACGTTGAGCTCAACCCTGATGGGAGCCCATTTAACCCACGTGCCAAAAAGATAAAAAAATACCAAGCTAAAGATTTGTCAGGGAAATCAAAGGAAAACAACTGGAAAATGAGAGACAACCAAAATAGGCACTAACAAGGTGTCTACCATCAATGGAAGGCATGAGTACTAGAGGAGACAATAGATAATCCTTTATTTGTTGAAATGCCTCTTGACAACATTCAGTCCATATGAAGGGCTCTTTTTCATAACAAATATTGAAATGGATGACACTTATCTCCTAATTGAGGAATGAACCTTTAGATAGACTGCAACCTTCCTTATAGAATTTGCAATTGACTTATGTTTGTTGGTAGAGGCATATCCATGATTGCTTTCACTTTTGTGGGATCAACTTCAATTCCTCTATGAGAGACAATATATCCTAGAAGTTTTCCTGATTGGACCTCAAAAATACACTTCTTCAGGTTTAGCCTAACCTTATACTCTTCCATCCTTTTGAAAATCTTGCCTAGTACTGCTAGATGACCATTTCTTGCTAAGGATTTTTCTTGTAAATCATCAACATAATCTTCCATAAGCATATGCATGTAGTCATGAAAAATGGTGATCATAGCTCTCTGATATGTTGCTCTAGCATTCTTGAGACCAAATGGCATAAAATTACAAAAAAGGTACCCCAAGCATAGGTGAAAGTTGTTTTATGTTGATCCTCGGGGGTGATTATGACCTGATTATATCTCGAGACACTGTCCATAGGCGATAACATCTCATATCCCGTTGTGAGATCTATGATGTCAATATTAGGCAATGAGAAATCATCTTTAGGATAAGATTTGTTTAGATCTCTAAAATATATGCATACTCTAATTCCACTAGTCAGTTTGCTGATAGGAATAATATTTGATATCCATTCTGCATAGTCTATGTGATGAATGAAACCAACATCAAAATTTTTCTTCAATTCAACCTTCACTAGGAGTGTAATTTGTGGGTGCATTTTCCTCAATTTATGCTTGACTAGTTTAGCATTTGGGATCAGTGGTAAATGATGTAGAACAAGTTTAGGGTCCAACCTAGGCATATCAGCATATTTCCATACAAAATTGATTTGTCTCTTTGAAAAGAATTTAGTGAACTCTAGTTTTTCTTCAATGGTCAAAGATGTTGCAAGGTGAATGATTATAGATTATCCTTTGTTCTAAGATTTACCTCTTTTGATTCTTCCACAAGCAATGGTAATATTTCTCAATCTATGGGGAAACTATCCAACCCTCCATCATTAGGCACCTTAGAGATGTTTTTACCTTTAGATACGTCCTTTATTTTTTACTTTTTCTTGGTCTAAAGGTGCCTTTCGATTTTTGCCTAGAGACCTATTCTTTTTATTTTTTATTTTCCTCACTTTTACGACTAGAGGAAGGAGTAGACTCTCCAAAATATGCTACATTTTCAAGCTCTATGATGAAACCACCTTTATGATCCCCACTTGGTATCCCTTCTTGAAGTCCCATGAACTCAGCGGTTGCTTTGCCATTCTCGAATGTGTCTAAACTCGATGGTCCTTATTGATTCCAATCTATTAGCTATGGGTAAATGAGGGGTAATCCATCATTGGTGTCATTAGGGGTCAATGAATAAGTGGATATGGTGAAAATAGAGGTATCATCAAGATCCCAAAAGGAATCGATCTAGATATTGATGTCCATTATATTGGTTGGGGAAGAGGACAGGTCAAGCTCTTGGAAGATATCTACTAGGTCATAGTTACTCGATGTGTAGGGATCCCATTTCCACTCATTAGAGTCAGTTTTAGTATAGTATTCCTTAGATTTATCAATTTCATTTGAAGCATTAATGTTCTCACTCAAAGGAAACTTAGTACTAGGAGGACTCACTTTTGGTGGTACATACCCTAACCCAATATTCTTTGGTAACCAAGGAGGTAGTATGGGTTCTATCATTCCATGTTTGTTCAAACCAAGACCACTATGTCCATCATAGCCTTGTTGCTTCATTATCTAGAATCCTTATTCTTCATCTTTATAAATCCATGTAGAAATATCCTTGCCTATAGATTCTTTTATTAACTCTCCCCATCTAGTGAAGGTAGTGGGAGGATTATGGATGATGATTTCAATTTATTTCTTGGTACGACAGGGTTTTCCATAATATTTTGGTGATATAGGAAGCTTCCCAACACAAAATAAGCTCTCCATGTTATATTCCCCACATCCCTTGTCATGGATCTAGACATTGGGTTTGGAAGGTGTGGTGAATGGAGTGGATGATTTGACTAGGGAAGATGGATCGATGTAATGTGATAAGGACAAAGATGGAGCTTCTTGATTGATAGGAAGTTGATATTCAATGGTCCCTCTTAGATTTCTATAATATTGGAAGGGATCAAGATCACTTGCTATAGTAATTTTGGTTCCATTATGGGGAAACTTCAGAAATTGATGGTATGTGGATGGTACAACTCTCATGGCATGAATCCTTGGGCAGCAAAGGAGAAGATTATAGGGTAAGTATAGATCCGAGACTTGGAATATTGTGTTTTGAGTAGCAGGCCCAACCCTCACAAAAAGTGTGATTATACATTTGGATGAACATTCGACATCCTCATAAGGCTGGATAATAATTTTCTTAGATTCATCTATACAAGCTTTAGAAATCCCATTGATGTGACCAATTTTAGTGTACATATATTTAAACCTACTCCACTATCTGATTTTGTGTTTATTAATGTAGACTTCAAGGTGAAAATGATCGTTATGATTTGGTTTATGTGTGGAAATAACTTGCTCAAAAAACATGACATGATGGTTTGTGGATAGGTATCCTACCATGGCCTGAAATTGGTTGATATTTAGGTCAATGGGTATGGATCTATCTTGCAAGGCTTTGTCCAGAATGGTCTTATGCTCAGGGGATATGCGAAGCAACTCAAAAATGGATATTTGTGCATGAGTCTTTCCTAGATGATCCAAGAGGTTATATTGACTTTTTGGTTTCACATTGGGAGCGAACCCTTATAGGGTCACCTTAGCTTTGTGGGTGGTAATTGCACATTCTAAACTTTTATTAATGGTGATGGTAATAACATGATTATCAAGGGCTCAAATGTGATTAATGGTATAGTCATGTCCACCATTGGTATAATTAGCATTGTTATTGTTCCCTGAACTAGATTCCTTCCCTTTTCCATGGTTTTGCAAGGGGGTCTTGAATATGGTGTGATCAACATTAGTCTTACCTTGTGAATTGTCCATTGTTATATCACCTTGTTCAATAAGGTCTTGGATAAGGTTCTTGAGTGTCCAAGATGATGATGTTTTATGTCCTATTCTATGATGGTATTCATAATTTTTTTTTCATTCCACCAATTTGGTTTAGCTAATGTTGGTTCGTATGTTTTAATGTTTGGAAGATGAATGATGTTTTATTGTAAAATTTTCTTCAGGATTGAATCGATGGGTTCCCCTAAGGGTGTTTATGTTTTATTAGGAATGTTGGCTCATGAAGGACCTTTACATTGTTGATTATTTTGGATTATATTCATTGTCTAATCATGGCTTGGTGTTGGGGTATTAGGTTTGGATGGACCTTTAAGATGAATGGTGGGGTGAATTTTTTTTACCAATTTAGCATCAACAACCCCATCATTAGTGTCATTCTTATTTCTAGACCAAAAATTTCCTTTGTCACTAGGAGGATCTTGAGTTTATTTAAATATTTTGACTAGTCCTTTTTCCACAAGAGCTTTCTCTATAAAGGATCCCTCCTTAATGAAATCTTCAAAGGTGGTGCAATATTGGATTTCAAGTTATGCATTAGTTTTGTGTGGAGGTTGTCTATAAAGATCAGAACCAACTATTTTTTTGGAATATGACAAGGAAATTTGCTATAAATGCTTTTCCATATTTGATAGAATGATGTGAGTGTCTCTCCCTATTTTTGTTTAGTTTTGCAGAATTTTTCTAGGTTCATGTCATTTTCAATGTTGTAGGAAAAGTGTGTAATGAACTTGTCATCCAAGTCACCCCATGTTTGTATCCTAGGAGGAAGGTGTGCAAACCACTCTATAGCCTACCCTGAAAGGCTATATGGAAATAATATCATCAAGTATGTAGGCTCAAAAGCAATTTCCATACATGTCATGTTAAACTCTCGTATGTGTTCCACTAGATCTCCTTTCCCTTTGTATCTATTAAAGCTTGGAGTGTTAAAGTGTGGTGGAAAAGGTGGCATATATATTCTTTTATCAAAGGGATAAGGACATTATTCCTCCATTGAGTATGTCTTCTTGGTTATCCCCAATTGTATTTTTTCCATTTTTTGTTGTATTGCTTGCATTTGTTGCATCAAGGCTTCATAGGTGATGGTGATTTTTTGGTTGAATTTGCATGAGGGGGCTAGTATTTGTGTTAAGAGTGTTGAGTTGGATATATGATGGGTTCGATGTAAATGTGGGATTTAGATTGGCACCCTATTACAAAGGGATCTAATTTCCCTGTTGATTGTGAGGTGCAAACATGGTATTGATTTAATGTTGTGGAGGTGTGAAGTTGATATTTGGAGGTTGTGGTATGAAATTGGTGTTTAGTGTGATGTGTTTTTGGGATGAAAATGGGTTGGTGTTCAAGCTTGACGCAAAGGAAATGTTGGTGTTAGGTGTAGTGTTGACCATTTGGGTTTGCACTCTTGGTGTGGAAATGTGAATCCTTCTTGTCTTGTTAGGTGGGTTTTTATTTGCATTGATTGATGGTGTAGTATTTTGAGTGCCAAATGGATTTGCAAAATTTATACTCATGGAACTAAAGGATGAAGCAAATGGAGTACCAAAGGTAGGGGTTGGTCCTTGATAAGTCGCATGTGTTCTTTTGGTCTCTAATGTTGGAGGATTGGGGATGTGTGTTGCAGTCACGTTATGTGTTGTTGCCCCAAGTGGAAAACTAGTGTGCATTTGTTGTTGTATAGGAGAAAATTTGCACCCGTCTTGCAAATTCCCATTTCACATCCCTCCACCTTAGAAAATCAAACCCGTCTAAGAAATTCCACATCACCTATCTACAATACATCCACTTGGAACTTTTCCTTTGTTTCAGTGGGGGAATTTCTATTAGGGTTGCACACATGATGCACAGACGTTTGCATGGTGCATTATCATCCCTAACATATTCTCGTCTCTAGAATCTATAGAGACATTGTATTATCCATTGGGGATGAATCATAACACCTCTATGTTGGCAACACAAGGGCAGACAACTGAGGGGGGTGAATTAGTTGTCATCGAATTTCAAACTTTTTCAACTTATTAACCTTATTCTAAGATCTGATCATTTATCATCAAAGAATAAATGAACAAAATATCAGAAGCACACATAACACCAAGATTTTTACATGGAAACCCTATTAGGGGAAAAACCATGGTGGAGGTCAGTCCACAGGATTATACCCTATTAAAAGTATAAAGAAATATGAATGGGGAATGCACATGCATTTAGGCACACTACCTAGAGCTCACTGCTCAATTAAAAAGGAAGACACACTTTCTTACAGAAAGGTTCTAATTAAATCCATCAGACTTTGAACTAAGAAAATCACATCTGCTAATTCCTACTTATAGTTTTCGTTAAACACATAAACACTTCTTCACTCTTCACTCTTCTTCACTCTCCTTCACTCTCTGCACTACCTTCGAATGATCTGAACAATATTCGCACATAGGAATTGCATACTTCACACTTGCACACTCATTCATGCTTCCAAATGATAAAATAATCACTCTTATATACCTGCAACAAGAGATTACATCACTATAAGTCGGCTTCAACAAAATAGCAAGAAATAATATAAACAGTTGGCTCAAATCAATAAATATTATTCATGCGAATCAACCAAGGTTGGCCAAAACATAGTGAAGACCAAAAACAAAATCCTCAAAAATGAACCACTTCAATTAATTACTCCTCGAAGATCCACAACACGCTTCAACACCTTGTCGGCCAAGAACATGAAAAACATGAACATGCAAGAGAAAATATCGGATCATGAGCATAATGATTAATGCAGACATGCAACATAGATAGAGAATGAACTAGAAATATCCAAAAACATCATGAAACACTAGAGAAGCATCCACAACAACTGAACTTACTAAAATTGCATGATCTTTATTCAAGAACACAAACTGAAGTAACAAAAAAACTGTCAGAATACAAATATTCATAGCTTGATCAAATCTTCACGCGGATCTCTGAAACTTGATGTGGATAAACTAGATATACTCAACAATAAAAACTTTAGTCCACAACCTTTGAACAACAATGTATTGATCACACCGACAGACTGAACTTCACTTCACCACTGACAACCTGTAGCACTTCTTATTACAATTTTCTCAATATCCTCGACATATACAACTTCTAATGCAACAATGCTAACAATGTCGACATCAATGACAACCACATATCAACAACACAACCAAAACATCCAACAATCTCCACCTTTGGAATTGATGGAAACACATGATGTGAAAAATACCATCAACACAACTACACTTACTCCCCCTTAGGTTCTGACTCTTCTCTCCTCAACTCTTCTCCCCACAAAGATTTTTCACATGATTCTTCTCCCCCTTTGTCATCAATGAAAAAGATCTCTTCTATTTAAGCTCTGAACCACATATCTAAACACCTAAACATCTGACTACTCCCCCTGAGTGGAAGTCACCACAACATCAATCCAGATCAAAATATGATCATGAAATGCACAGATCGATGCAAATCAATGCATCCTTAGTTCTGATTAGGAAGGGTAATCACCCCTAACTTCCCTCTGAGATATTCAAAATTATCCTTAGGCAATGGCTTGGTAAATATGTCTGCAATATGCCCCTTAGTAGGCTCATACTCCAATCTGACTTCCTTTCCACTTACTTTCTCTCTCAAAAAGTGAAACTTTATAGATATATGCTTGGTCTTGGAATGCAACACTGAATTCTTAGAAATGTTAATAGCACTTGAGTTATCATAGAATATAACAATAGGATCATCATACAAAACTTTGATATCCTTCAACATTTACTTCATCCATAGTACTTGAGTACAATTATTAGTAGCAGCAATATATTCTGCCTCTGTAGTAATAAAGAAATAACATTATGCTTTTTGCTTAACCATGAAATCAACTTCTTTCCCAAGAAAAATGCTCCACCACTAGTACTCTTCCTGTCATTCACATCTCCTGCGTAATCAGCATCAGTAAATGCACTCAAAGTAAGATCACCATCTTTAGAATACCACAACCCAAAATCAACTGTCCCCTTTAAGTATCTAAAAATCCTCTTCACAACAGTCACATTAGATTCTTTAGGATCAACTTAAAATATTACAACAATACATACAACATTCATGATATCAGGCCTGGTTTGAGTCAAATAAAGCAATCCACAAATCATTGATTTGTATCTAGTCTAATTTTCCTTCAGAGAATCATCAGTTGTCAACTTGCATCTAGTCACCATGGGTGTACCAACTGGCTTTGAATCTTCCATTCCAAATTTCTTCAGCAATTCTTTCACATACTTGGACTAAGATATAAAGATCCCTTATCCAACTGAGTAATTTGCAATCCCAAGAATAATTTCATCTCTCTAATCATTGACATCTCAAACTCATTCTGCATCTCATCAACAAACTTCATGCACAAGCTATCATCTCCTCCAAATATGATATCATCAACAAAAACTTCCACAATCAAATCTTTATCATCATTCTTGAAATACAAATTACTATCACATACCTTAGAGTCTTCTTAGAATTTTCTTCAACTTCAGGCTCTTCTGATCTCTCTTATGTTCTTCCACCAATTTCTCCTTCCTCTTGATCTTCTTGATTTACCAGAATGACTTGGACTTGACTTGAAGTCTGACCTTTGTTTGTACTATCATTCTAATCATTAGAATCATATCCATAGGTTATGGATGGTGCAACTATGTCTTCATCAACCTTAACATTTGCACTTTCAACTATTTTATTCAATCTCTTATTATAACACTGATAGGCCTTTCTTTTAGTAGAATAACCCAAAAAGATTTCTTCATCACTCCTAGCATCAAACTTTCCTATATCTTCATCTCTTTTGATATAACACTTGCTTCCAAAGATCTTGAAATATCTAATAGTAGGCTTTTGACCAGTCCATAGCTCAAAAGGAGTCTTAACAGTATCACCTTTGATTTGTACCTGGTTAAGTGTGTACACAACAATACTCACAACTTCTCTTCAGTAGATATGAGGTACATATCCTTCCAACATCATAGTTCTGGCAACATCTAGAATTGTTATGTTCTTCCTTTCCACAACTCCATTTTGTTGAGGGGTCTGCAGTGTAGATAACTGTCTCTTTATTCCATGCTCTTCACAAAAAGAATTAAACTCACCGGAAGTGAATTTTCCACCTCTATTTGATCTCAGACACTTAATCTTCAAACCTATCTCTGTCTCAACCATAGCCTTAAAGATCTTGAAATTTTCTAGAGCTTCAGATTTATCCCTTAAGAAAGTAGCCCACATCATTCTTGAATAGTCATCAATAAGCAACATGAAGTACATGTATCCTTGTAAACTTCTAGTTCTAGTAGGACCACACAAATCAGTATGCACAAGATCCAACAATCCACTTGACTTTTGTTGTTTACTCTGAAATGAAATTCTTGTTTGCTTTCCTAACTAACATTCTTTGCATATGGCATTAGTAAGTTTCATCAACGTAGGAAGATCTTTCACATCCTTAGTAGAACTTATCTTGACAATATTATCAAAGTTAACATGACACATTCTCCTATGCCACAACCAACTTTCATCAATTTGAGCAATCAAACAATTTTTACTAGCAACACTTAGGTGGAAAATATTACCTTTTGTTTTTGTACCTGATGTAATCACATTTCTAGAATTTTCCAATATTTCTCACTTACCATCCATGAACTGAATATTGTATCCCTTATCAACCATCTGTCCAACACTCAAAATATTATGCTCCAAACCTTCAACATACAGGACATCATCAGTATTATGCTTACCATCAAGAGAAATGCATCCTCTTCCATGGATCACACCAACTTTGTCATCACCAAATCTCACAACACCACCATCATACTTTTCCAAACTCACAAAATTACTTTTATCTCATGTCATATGATGAGAACAACCACTGTCAATTACCCATTCATCTTTCTCTTCAACTCGAGCAACTAGGGATTTCTCCACATTTGTACAATTAGCATATTTAGTAGACACAAGATTATTTTCCTTGATAGCAATAAACACAAATTCATCTTCACTTGCATTTCCTTTATCAGATTCATCATCTATCACACCTTCATCAACAACATAAACACCTCTTTTGGAATTTAGGCTTGTTAAATCTTGGCTTGGAAACTCTCTCAGGACACCTTGATGCAAAATGACCTATCTTATTGCAAGAGAAACATTTAATAGGAAAATTCCCCTTATACTTACCTTGTCCTTTGGCTTCTCTTTTCACAATCAATGCTTCAAGTTCTTCTAGCTCTCTTTCTTCTTTATCGAGTTGTTTCATTTCATCCTCATACTTGAATGTCTTTCTTGATGAACTTTCACCCAGATCATATCTCTATTTATCTCTTCCAGAAGTAGTGGCCTTGAATGCAGATTAAACCTTAGGAAGGGCATCACCAAATTCACTTAGCTCAAAAGCAGTAAGCTTACCAATCGACATATCTCTCGTAACATTTGTCACAGTCTGGAGCTCTTCAATAGCACTAGCTTTCACTTTGTAAGAATTGGGCAAGGATCTAAGCACTTTAGCAACAATCTCTAATTCATCTATCTTTCCACCAACACATTTGATACAACACACAAGTGCATTCACTTTTTGGATGAAAGTAGTAACATTTTCATCATCACCCATTCTCAACTTTTCATATTTTCCTTTCAGAATTTGTAGCTTAGCAATCTTCACATTAGCATCACCTTCATACAAGGTCTCCAACTTTTTCCAGATCTCATAAGAATTCTTTAGATCCATTACATTTGTCATCTCAGTATCAATCAAAGCACTTAACAATGCCTCCTTAGCTCTGATATCATACTCAACATCCCTGATCTCAGTAGAAGTAGTAGGACCATTATGTGGAATAACATATATATTACTTGTAATGCTCCAGTAGGGTTCACAAATGCATATTAGATGGAATTCCATTTGAGTCTTCCACAAGGAATAATTTGTTCCATCAAATCTAGGAATATCCTTCTTATAAGTCGCCATCCTGAATCACCTCAAGATGTTAAACTTCTTCCAAGGAACCTGATCTGATACCAATTGTTGGAAACACAAGGGAAAACAATTGGGGGGGTGAATCAGTTGCCACTGAATTTCAAACTTATTCAACTTATTAGCCTTATTCTTAGATCTGATCATTAATTATGAAAGAATAAAATAACAACACATCAGAAGCACACATAACACCAAGATTTTTATGTGGAAACATTGTTAGGGGAAAAACCACGATGGAGGTCAGTCCACGAGATTATAACCTATTAAAAATATAAAGAAATATGAATGGGAATGCACATGCATTCAGGAACATTGCCTAGAGCTCACTGCTCAATTACAAAGGGAGACACACTATCTTACAGAAAGGTTTTGATTAAATCCATTAGACTTTGAACTAAGAAAATAGTATCTGCTAATGCCTGGTTACAGTTCCGATTAAGCACATGAACACTTCTTCACTCTTCTTCACTCTTCTTCACTCTTCTTCACTCTCCTTCACTCTCTGCTCTACCTTCAAATGATCTAAATAGTATTCACACATAAGACTTGCAAACTTCACACTTGAACAATAATTCACACTTCCAAATGATAAAACAATCTCTCTTATATACCTGCAACAAGAGATTACATCGCTATAAGTCGACTTGAACAAAATAGCAAGAAATAATATAAACAGTCAGATCAGATCAATAAATATTATTCATGCGAATCAACCAAGGTCAGACAGAACATAGTGAATACTAAAAAAATCCTCAAATATGAACCACTTCAATTAATTACTCCTCGAAGATCCACAACATGCTTCAACACCTTGTTGGTTAAGAACATGAAAAACATGAACACGCAAGAGAAAATATCGGATCATGAGAACAACAATCAATGTAGACATGCAACATAGATAGAGCATGAGCTAGAAACATCCACAAAAATCATGAAACACCAAAGAAACATCTGCAACAATTGAACTTACTGAAATCACATGATCTTCATTTAGGAACACAAACTGAAGTAACAAAAAAACTGTCAGAATACAAATCTTCATAACTTGATCAAATATTTGTGTGGATCTTTGAAACTTGGCATGGATAAACTAGATATACTCAGTAAGAAATTCTTTAGTCCACAACCTTTGAAAAAAAATGTATTGATCACACAGACAGACTGAACTTCACTTCACCACTGACAACCTGTAGCACTTCTTATTACAATTTTTTCAATATCCTCGACATATGCAACTTCTAATGTAACAATGCTAATAGTGTTGACATCAATGAAAACCACATATCAGCAACACAAACACAACATCCAACACTCTATGCCTTCTTGTTGACCCAAGAACGACTCTTTCCCTCCTAAAATCTCTTCAAATGCATATTTTTCACATCCATTTGCTCCTCTTGAAAATTCTAGATGATCTCACATGCTGGCTAGATTTTTTCTTCACAAATCTTGAGCTCCAAAGCATCTTCTCTATGTCTTGTTACACTTTTTCCACCATTGGAATTGCAACTTGGCATCCCAAGGGACTGCTTCTTCATTGTTGCAGCAACATAGACCTTACCAATCTTGCATCCTCCTTTACGTGCTTGAGGGCACCTTGATTGAGAAGGTGATATTGTTTGTTGATTCACATAGAATAGTGTCATTGCTATTGTTTGATTTCTTTCCATTGTTATCTTTATAAAATTCTCTATCTCATGGATTTCCTAGTTTTCTGTGGAGGTGGAAACACCAAAGTGGGGGTTTGCCTGAGGAAAACCCCTATACATCCCCAACATTTTTCCTCTCTTGGCTGTGTGTAGGTATGTGTACGTGTGGAGCTTGCTGGTGAACTAGACTCGTAGTGAGTTGGTCTTCATCACCCTTGATTTCTATCATCCTCTATGTTACTTTTATAGTTACTTTTTTTTTTTTTATTATCATTCCAATTAGTATTTTAAACTTCAATTGCTAAGTAGTAAGTAGGTTTTTTTGTCCCTTTCACTATACTTTACACTTTCTAGTCATATGGATGCCGGTGCTCTAGAGAGATTCCAGCATGCCACGATGTCGTCCTCTACCTGCGCTACTTTCCTCAGGTAGAGAGTTGTCTGAGGTATAGTTCGGGTTCTAAAAACCCGTTTAGTTAGCCTCATCAAATCTCCCAAGTTAGTAGAGTGACAGTAGCACTAGAGAGTGCTCTTCATTGTCTATCCTTGACCTAAAACACTTGTCCAACCTAAGGTAGATTAGGTTAGCCCTCCGCTCTCGGCTCTTTGTGACCTGGGGCCTTGGTGTGGTTGGTCCCCCTCTTCTACATTTTGGTCAACTCGACATGAACCATTTTGGTTCCGTTTAGTAGTGCTGAAAGACCCTTTCTTCATATCCTAGGAGTGTTGTGGGTGTGAGTGTTATGAGGAACTCAATATTTCAACCCAACCTATAACCCCTAGTGGTGTAGTTGGAAGTTTCCATAGGCATCAAAAAATGAAACCCTAGTTGGGTCACTATCTAGTTGCAAAACCCTTGGGGGCTTTGTAAAAGTTCTGTCTAGGATACATAATGGCCTCATTTTTACATCTACCTAGCCCATCTATGCAACCCGTGAGTGGATCCCCTGGAATAACTTTCACCTTGTAGGACTTGCTGATGAACTATAATAGAGAGCCATCTCCCTTATACATCCCCACTTGAATCAATGGAAACACTGTAATAGGTGTTCTTGTTGACCCAACGTGTAAGGTTAATGTCATCACTGAGGATATTATGCTAATTAACTTCTTACACAAAGATGGGTATGACGAATCCAGGAGTACCATCCACACACATGATGGGATTTTCATACCTCCCATCAACTGCATCACCTTGTTCATTCTAGTTGGACCTAAATCTGTAAATTTACTCTTTTCCATAATCCTGGGGTCTAAACTCTTCACGGTGAAACTGGGTATCCCCCGGTTGGTCGCTACGAATGCAGTTCCCTCGATGGTGCATAAATGTATGAAATTCATCCATGAGGGTACAATGCATGTAGTCCATGACACTAGCTATAAACCACCAATTGCACATGGTGGCTACTCATTGGATCACTTTTGGCCTGCCCCTGTAGATTTGTTTCCTCCTAGTGATGGACCTCTTGTACCGAACCTATGTAAGTACAAAAGTGGGGGCATAATTCCTAAGGTGAGATACCCTCCTTCACCTTATGCCATTTTTCATATGTCTTGTCTTAAGGTGGAGCATGAGAATACCTTAGCTAAAAATAGAGAAGAAGGGAAGCATGCCTAGGGCCCTTCTTTTTTTTTTTGTTGTTTTCCCACTTGTCACATCCTGTCACCCTACTGTGGTGCCATTGTCATTTTCTCATAGGAACTTGCTGGAGAACTCGATGGTTCCCTCTTGGTGAAATCCTAAGCATCCTGCGTTCGACATTCCCATCTTACCACGATTTGTGCACTTTTTCACACACACCCCATAGGAGGCAGGGACCATCTTTTTGATTGCTTTTGTTCCTTGTTTTTCCATAGGTTTGAGATTTTCCCCTGAAGGGATGGGTTCCTCCAATTTTGATTCTGCTTCACCAGGGCTAATTCATGACTTATATGGACTTTTGGTGCCTTCATTTGCAATATTTTGATCTCATATGGTGCCTTAGACTTTAGATATTTGAGAAAAATTGGCTAAGGTCTTGAAACTCTGTGAAGTTGGATAAGTTTCAAGAAATCTATCCCTTGCCTAATTTTTTGAAGGGATGTTCTTTCGAAGAATCTGCCCCTACGTGGATTCCCCGAAATTCTATCCATTCAGAGAATCTGCCACTAGGAAGATTCCCCGAAGGTTGGTCTGCTCAGAGAATCCAACCCCTATTAGATTTTTTGAATCTGCATGCCTATCATATTTTTGAAGGTCTAAAGTGTCATATCACTGCATTTATAACTTGTCATTCGTCATACCTGGGGGTTTATTTAATGTCACATTTTGGGATTATTAAGTTATTTTTTTTCTTTTATTCGTCATTTTGTATTGTGCTTGATTCTGAAAACCCCGTTCCTTCTCCATGTTTGACATTGGTGATTTTGGGTGATTGCATTTAGGGACTTCTCATTGATCTCCAAGGTGCATTTGGTCTACTGGTTGTGTTTTCTCCATTTGAAAGGTAGGGGTTTTGAATCACCTCATTTTCATTTGATTTTGTAATGATTTTGGTAATTCGGTGATGCACGTGTCCTTGGTTTACCTCTTCATTGTCACATTTTGGGGGTCATTTTCTTTGATTTACTTTCTCATACTTGGTTTGCTTGAAATTTGATGTTGAATGGTGGATTTTGGGGGTGTTCATGGTACGATTTTATGATTTCTTGGCATCCAATTGAGTTTGTTCAAACTAGGGCATCATTCCTCTATTAGGGTTTCCCCTTTTTAGCTTGCATTGGCTAGATTTCACTAGATTACTTGAATTTTTGGTGCTTATGTTGGATTCTTGATACTACTCGTGGTGTCCCTTGAGTTTTCTATGCATTCCTTCAAATTTACTTAGGCTGGGGCATCATGGTTTTGAATTTTGAGATTGTTGTTGCTAGGGCACGAGGGTTCTATGAGGCTAGGATTCAAATTTAAGTCCTTGAAGTGCCTATGTTTTCATTCAAATTAGTTTGTTTTGGCTAATATGATGAATTTCATGTGAACCTTGATTGTGTCCCAAGCCCTAGTTCTCATTTTGCTAGTTTGGTGACTAAGAGGGTGCTTCGTGATCAACTTTGAAGTAGAAATCTTTAGGTGTTGCAGGTTGCACTTGCACTGTTGCCTAGGGTTTGTATTTGTATCATTATTTAAGCTGGGACACATAGATTCAGAATTGGATTTTTGAAGGATGAAGAAATGAGGAGCCAATGAAGGAATTCAAAAAAATTTCCCCTAGGCGGATTCTCTGAAGGTTAGTTCCTTCAGAAAATCTCGTCCCTCATGGATTCTCCCAATCTGCTCACCCTCCAAAACTTTGAGGCTTAAGTTGAGTTATCATATGCATGAATGGGATTTAAAGTGGACTTGAGTAACCTCTTGATAGTTTTAAAAGTAAACTTCAGTGATTTCAAGACCTTTGGGAAATCCCTCACATTGTGGATTCTCAGAATGTTATTCCTTTCAAAAAATCCACCTACTGACAGATTCTCTGAATCCATCCGAGTGTGAAATTTTTGAAGTCTTTCCAATAGTGAAAGGATTGTTTTAACGTGATGCCATCAATTAGCATGAGTTACCATGAACCACCAAAGGATGATTAATACCTTGAATTTGCAAAGTGATGTGATCTTTCAAAGATTTTGTCTCATGGAGGATTCTCCAAGCTATGTTCCTTTTGGAGAATCCATCTAGGGGTGGATTCCCTAAAAATCCTCATGGACCCCAAATTTTGAAATTTTTCTAGATGGGAATGAGTCCTTGGTGTTTTTTCAATTGGAGGTACGATCTCATGATGCTTGTGAAGGGATTCTAACTTGAACTGAGATAAATTGTGCTACTTTAGAAAACCCGCTTTCCCATGGATTCCCCGAATGCTTGAAACTTTGAAGAACCCTCCTAAGGGCAGATTACCCGAAATCCTTCTCCACTTGAAATCTCTGAATAGGTTAAAATTACGAGGTATTGCATTGTTTCATTTCAAGGTTTTGGCATTGGGATGTTGTGGTCTCCTTGACATTTTGAGATTAATTATGTGATACTCATTGATATCTATGACAATCTTGATAATGTGAGTATATTTAATGCTTTATCATGCTTGGTACCATGGTGATTATTGTCCTTTCTAATAGATGTAGGTCAGTTCTAGTCCTGTAAGGGGATCAAAGGCCAAAACATCTAAAGTTGGTCCCAAGGAGCCTCACACCAGGGCTGAAAGAATGAAGTATTACTTTAAGGGCATCTAGCTTGAATGAAATATCCTATCAACATGGAGTAAGATTGGTGACACAAACATGGGGCACATAGACTATAATGACTTTAAACAAAGAATGTTTGGAGATGCATCTTCTCAGCTAGCACAAATCATCACTAATATAGGGTTGGCTCAAGCTGTAGGATTCCCACCTACTGTACAATATCTAGAGCTAGTACTGGAGTGTGCTAAACATTATGATTTAGATAAGAGGGTTATCATTGGGCCTCAATGTAGAATCATGGCCAACTTGACAAAAGAATCCATTGCAGAGACTTTTAACATTGGCTCACACCATAAGCAAGTAAGGATTAATATTAAAGATGCAGAAGACTTCTATGCCAAGGATCCTGACAAAGCTTTGCTAATGATGAATAGTAATTGGATTGACAAGGAAAAGGCACATTACTCAAAGTTACCCAAGGAGCTGCACAAGAACGATTTTAAATTGGAATACAATGACATGATTACTCTCTTGGGTAGGGTAATGGGATTGAAGGATTCTTTCATATTCAAGGGTTGGATGTTTCTTGTTATCTGAAAGATTGTAAAGGGAACCCATTACCATTGGGTCAGGATTATTAGTGACAACTTGGACTCATAGTTGAGGAATGTCCAAGAAACTAAGAAATTTACCATGACATCTCACCTCATATATCTATTGGCCATAAAGAATAATTATAAGGGTTTAAGTTTTAGAGGGGTCCCTAGATAGGACATAATATGTGATGTTTTCCCTCAACTCCAATTCAACACATCAAATTATAGTAGGGTAAATGATTCTTTCTTTATGTATATTACAAGGCTACTACAAGATGCATTGCATGCACAAATCTCAACTGAGGCCATAGAGTTGATAAGGTAATATGGCCAATGGTTCATCTAATTTTAGAAGTTTTCTTATATTAGGATACATGGATAATTGACAGTACCCTTGAGGCTACCAAGATATCCAACAAACAAGCTCATTCTATGAGAGGTGACTAGGTAGATGGTAGCCTTTGATGTAGTGATACAGGACATGCGTAAACTGACACTTGGACCAAAATTTCCCTTGAGGATTGAAGTTCTAAAGGCCTACGCTTCCATCCAAAGTTCCCAATATTCAAATAAGGAGATGGCAGACTTCAATTTGTATTCACACACAAACAGGGACAACTTTGATGCAAATGGGGTTGCTCAAAAGTAGGTGAGTAGGGAATATAGAAACAAGATTCATATAGAGGACTATTGGGCCAACTGTAGGGATGAGTTTGAAGTGATCAAAATAAGATGTTCAAGGTTATCCTTGAAAATGAATAGATTACATATAATTTCCCAAGTACCAGACCAAGTGGATGATGATGTGGACTTCCTCCAACATCATGATTATGAATAGTACAAGGATAAGCCACTTCCCCCCATTAATTAGTATGAGGAGGAGGTTGTTGACCTTAATGTAATCAATGCCCCTATTTTGAGATACTCTGAGTTGTGGGTAAAACACAAGATTTTGGAGCTAGAAGCAGATGAAACAAAGTTCACATATGATTTGATAGGAGATCTTGAATCTCACTTAGAAGAGGAAACAAAAACAACCAAAGATGTTACAACAAAGCTTTCCTCGGAAGAGGAAGGGGAAAGGTCACAATTTATCATAAAAAGGAGTACAAGAAGCCATGTTAAAAGTAAGGAGAAGAGAAAACCAGTGGCCAAGGCAAGGACATCAAAGGAGATTACTAAAGAGGGTGTTGAAGAGGCTCAACCCTCTAAGAAGAGAAATATAATGACTGAGGGCTAGAAATTAGCAAAGGCCAAAAGGGCCAAAGTCATTGAGGAAGAGGCCACCGAACCTAAGGTGGTTGATGTTGAAAGTTATGGGGAAAAGCAATAGGTATATGTGAGGAGAAGTTCTCTTAAACCCAAGACCACTCCAGTAGAAAATGTGGATAAAGAGAAGGAGGTGACCATTGAAGAGGCACCTACTGATGATCTTATATAAAATATGGAGAATATAGCTCTAGGAAATAATTCTCCTCCTTCATCACCAATACAAAATATACAAATTTATGAAGATACAGTTGATTTGGAAGATAATACTGAAAAAGAGAATGTTCCTATTAATCCTGAGGAAGAGATACTAGATGAAGTAGTTCCCATACCAAAAGGTGGGAAATTGAGTGATTTTGAAAAGAAATTGGAAGAGAAGGATTTACAGAATAAGGAGGAAACCTCTGAGGTTACAGTGGATATGCTATCTCAGCCTCCACAGAAGGAACACACTGATATGCCACACATTGAAGTTGAAGATGATGATAAGTTCGATGGAGACAAGCTAACATGGATGATATAATTTTAAAATTCAAAGAAATTTCTACAAGGATGGAAAGAGAAAAAGATAAAGGGGCCAACCAGGATGGAAATTCTTGAGAAGCATGCCATCTACCTTAACCTAGGTAAAAGAACAAGTTGGTTGCATCTTGTATTTCATGCCATTCAATGTATTAATCTATAGAGTTGAATTTTTGAGATCGACCTCCAATATTTTATTGTAAATTTAAACTAGGGAATTTTAGGAGGGAAACAAGGCCAACCTCCTTGGTTGACCTAAGTTGTAAACCCTAATTTGGGCTGACCTAAATATGTATTTCTATAAATGGAGGTTATCTCCTCATTTTCAAGGGTTAGATAGTTAGAAAGTTAGAATTTTAGCTGAAGTTCTGGAGAAGTATTGTAATACTTGAGATACTTAGATTGTTGCAAGTTTTGGTGAAGCAAATACAAGTGAAGACATTGTTATCTAGTGTTCTTATTTGTGTTATTCATATATGCATGTTTCTTGTGTTTCTTGTGTTTCAGATCTTTGATATATTGCTCTAATTTATTTATGAGTAAACATAGAATATTTGTAGTTCAGTTGTGTTTATGATAGAGTATCTGAAGTGTTTGAGCAACCCTTGGTCCATAATTTTAGCATCTTATTGATTGTGAGTTGATGTGTAAAGTTAGTCTGGGCCTATATCTTATTGTGCTTAGTTCAATTGTGGGTATTTATTCATTTCAATTTCATACTTGGGTTGATGTGTGAATGCTTCAAAATATGAAAATCTTCATGCCTTAGGAGATTGCACTGTTTCTCTGATATTGCATATTTAATCTGGGTTTAGAAGGAATTGGTTTGAAGGGTTGGTCCATTTTGAATGCTCTGTTATTTTCATGATTGATCTTAGGAGTTATATTTAGAATCTCTCTAAAACCCTTTAATCTTTTGCTATTTCTTTTAATACCTAGGTTAATTTTAGGACTAGAAATCATCATTATATTTCCCTATTTGATGAACTTAAGAGTCTCCAACATTTTCACATATTATCACTAATTTTTTTATTCATTGTCAAGAATTGACATCAGAGACCTTGGGGTTATCTCTTGAGGCTTGCTAATAGAGATTTACCTTTCAAGAGAGATAGGATATTATATTTTGTTAGAGTTGTTTTGCAAAAAACACCATCGACAAATTGGCACTAGAGGGAGGGTTGAACAAAGATATTGCTTCATTCATTTCACACCCTTCTTCTCCTAACACCCATCAATAGATTGGCGCTAGAAGGAGGGCTGATTCAACAAGTTGGAGCATTTTCTATCATCAATATCTCTATAGAGATTCAGGAGACAAACAAGGTCTACAATAGAAGGATATTTTCAGGAATTAGGATTCCCTACTAGGTCAAGAAGGACAAAAAAGGCAGAGGCATCATCATCTTTACCCATTTGGCCATCTTCTTCCTCTTCATCATCTGATTATGAGTCTATTCCCACTAAACCCATTCCCATTGAATCCAATTCTTCACCCATTCAACAACCTCAGACACCAGTTAATCAACCAATACCACCTCCACCTCCATCTGTGGGTTTCGTGGCTAATAATCCTTCACCCTTAGCATTCAGTAACTATAATGTCATGCCCAAAAATCCCAAGATTTATGCTCCAAGTTTCATGTCAATGATCCCAATAGGACTACAAAAGAACACATCATAATCTTTTAGACTGCCTTGAAAGATAGAAAAATTATTCATGAGGATGTGGCTTGTAGATTGTTTCCCTACTTATTTGGGGAGGAGGCTTTCTACTGGTATAATCATTTTCCATCTAGTTCCATAACTTGTTGGGATCAAATGGAGGCTTCCTTCTTGCAGAAATTCAAGATTCCTATCAGTCCTAATAACTTGTACCGCCAATTCATATCCATTAAGAGGGAAGTCAATGAACCTATAGGCTCATTTAATAATAGGTTTCATAGGGCTTACTCTAGATTGCAGCCACCATATGCTATAGATGAGGCATCAAATAAAAAAGTCTATTATGAAGTTTTGGAAAGCCTCACTTCTACATTCATCAAGTGGCAACATCAACCACTAGCTTCATTGATTAATGCATATGCTGAGGCAATGAAGGCTAGCACATATTCAAGGAAAAATTTGTTAGGACCCTTGCCCTCATTATGACCTATTGCACATCCAAGACAAGTTCAAGGTATGAATCATGCTTTGGCTAATCAAAATACCCTAATGAACCCAGTTCCTTAAATATCCTTGGTCCCTCACCCAGGTCCTCCACTAAACTAGGCGCAACCACTGCCTCCTTACTTGCAGAATTCAGGACAGGTTACATTTCCTAAGCAACAGTCCAATGTCTTGATGTATTTACAACATTCAGAGGTGTTGAATCAATCACTCAATCTTCTGCCACCATAAGGTAACACTGATAAGGAAAGGCTAGATGAGCTGATAGAACAAGTTAAAACTCTATCTACGGAAGCCACCTATCTGAGGAACTAGTGTAGACATAGAAAATGTACTAATTGACATTGCACATTTGATCTTGACCACTAACACCAATTTCATCCTAAATCATCCCTCGGTCTAACCAATTAATTGAATACCTTTATTTGATTAAATTCATCAATGTTCCTCTCTTAATTAAATAAATCATTTATCTAATTAAGTCATCCTTTCTTGCTAATTAAATCAATCAGTCTGATCTAATTATCCCTATTTAATTAAATAATCAATTTTATTTGATTAAATCTTTAAATTCCATCCATTAAATTAAATAAATTAAAAATTATTTAGTTTAATCTAACTTCATCTCCTTGGTTAAATAAACCAAAAATATTTATTTAATTAATCTTGAAATCATATTCTTCTCATATTTGATTTAAATCAATCAATATGTCACATCATTTTAACCTCTCATTAAATTAATTAACCTTGATTAATTTAATATCTTCTCATGTCCCATCCTCTAGCTTTTGCAACTTGCACATGAAAATAGATTTAATTTATTTATTAAATCTCCATTTTCTCTCAAAAAGGCATAATAAAGGAATATTCCTCAAATTTGAATTCAAAATCCAAGTGGACTTTGTCCTTCCAACAAGGTATTTAATCCACCTAAACAGTCCTTTTTCCTTGAGCCAAGTGGCATTCAATGCACCTTATTTTCCTCTTACATGTCATTTCAACAATTTCAAATTTCAAATATATGCATTTATTGACACATCCTTCAAAACTTGCATATCCTCCATCCATTCACATGTTGACAAGTGGCACCTTTCCATTTGTTGATTCTTAGTCCCACATTGCTCCATTTTGGACATCTCTTCAACTTGACATTCTATAAATAAGAGGCTTCATTCCTCATTTTATCATCCACAACTTGAGTAAACTTACTATACTCAAATTCATAGCAATTTTCATCCAATTTCATCCAATCTGAGCTAGGTTATGTAGATTTTTATCTTGGAGCACATTGGAGGTCTTCATCAAGTGGATCAATCTTCATCATCAATCATCTTCATCACATCATTGGAGTTGGGAAAGGGCCAATTTTCACATCAAATTGGCAGCAACTCCTTCAAAAGATTAAGAGTTTTCTTTGTTTTAGAATAGGATTTGATATCTTTGTTTTAAGTTTGTTGTGTTCTTCATTTCATTCCTTTTCTTTTACATTCAAATGGATTTCTTGAGGAATCTCTATTCTAACTTGCATTTGATCTTATTAATGTGTTCATTTGTTGTGTTCATGTAGGTATAGGATATTGGTTCACATTTTGGTGCTAGAAGGAGGGCAAACTAGAAGATCAAATCACATTTTTTGAAAAATTCTGTGCTTTTTTGTGTGTTTGTGTGTTTACAGAAAACTCCACCACTGGAAGCTTAGCGTCTCTATTTAGCACCACTGAGAACTCAGCGTCGCCATATCACACCGCTATAAATTTCAAACCACGACACTCCCTAGTTCCTGCCCAAAATTCAAATTTTCAATTAGCACCTCTGAATCTTTTCGGCTCACTGGAATCTTTTCAAAATCCAAACTGCACCGCTGACCAGAAAAGTGACATTTTCATGCTCACTGGTCTGGCTACAAAGCGACGATGACTGGTAAGTGGAACTATACAACACCATTGGTGTTTTCAAACTGTGACACCTTCATGGATTACACTGTTGGAGGGAAGTAGAAAGTAAAAATTTATTTATAACACGTGTCTTTTATCAAAATATGGTTATTTGGTCTGTTTTCTTCTTTCTTGACCTCTATTTTTGTAGAACCTAACTAATTTTCTTGTAGGTTGGATTGATCAAAGGTGAAGAGGAAAAGAATCATGATGACCTCATTTCATGATACCAAGTGTTTTTAAACACTTTAGTGTTTGTTCAACACTCTTAGAGGATTCATTATTCCTCTTAAGGAAAATTTTGTTATCTTTCATGCCTAGGACTCACTAGTTTCATTTTGGGCTCTAAAAAGAAAATTTTAAATTCTTGTTACAAAAGGAGCTTAAAATGAACTTTAGGACACAAACTCACTAGATTTTGTTTGGGGCTAATAATTGAACAAGGAAAATTCTCACACTTCATTTGGTGCTATAAAAAGGAGTCATTATTGCTTTGTTGGATTAAAAAGAACATGTGCTACTTTGTTTTCATGATCGCTTACTCAAACTAACACCATTGAAAAGATGTATGCGCTTCTCTCGCACCTCATGATGATCTTGAGAATCAAAATGATTTTTGGTCTTAGTTTGGGATAAAGTAATTACCTCCAAACTTCATTTTGGAACTAAAATTAAACAAAATATCTTGTGAGTGTGAGCCAAACCTATCATGTGTATTCTCTCTTTGTTTCTCAACAAAGATTGATTAAGTTACAAATATGTTTGCTCACTATTGTTTATCTTAGAGGGCCTACCTTGGGGAAAAATTACTCACCCAAGGGAATGAATCAACTGGTAACACTCTAAAACCAAGAGTGTTTCCATTCGAGATATAAAAGTGGGTACTAGAACAAAGGCTAGTATCACGCAGTTGGCTCTGATAAGAAGGACATCAATGGTCTCTCACCACGTTGGGTAAACTCCTATGAACGGAAAGTCTGAATTAAAACCCTTGTTGTAGAAAGGCAAAAATCCCTATCTATTTGTTGGTGCAAGAATGATCATTCTAAAGCCGCCCCACACTTTTACGGTATTTAGTAGAAATAGAAAGTATTCCATGGGAGTTTCATGGGTGTTGATGCTTGGCTGCCCTATATAAGTAAGTGCCGTGGAGGGGAGCCAATGGGGTCAAGCATCTAACCATTTGCTAAAGATAAGCGTAGCTATACTTGTCCAAGTGGGGACTTAAAAAATAGGTAACCCTTGCCCTGATTTCATCAAAATTCCACATAACATACTTTGTGGGATTCAAAGAAATTGGGACATTGGACATCTAGTTTGAAAATCTAATCAAAGAAGTTTTTGTGGTAAAAAAAATCACTAAGCAAAGATAACAAAATTGGCTCTCACACATGTGTTAGTTCCTCATTATTTCCAAGAAAGTTAAAATCCCAAAACAAAAGTCCTTGAGAAAAAGTTAAAAATTTATGATTCACACTCAAAAGGTCATCAAGAAATACATTAGGAAGGGCAATCAAAAGAAACATATCAAAATAAACAAAAAATTCACAAGGTTCTATAGACTCATTCCTTTGAACAATCCAGAAATGTGTGCTCTGTTTGAACCACTTCTTGGTTAAGAGGTCCTTAGAAGTATTGTATGTTCTTCAATACTGAGGTCTAGTAAACAAGTGTCTTTTTAGGTACATTCTAGGATCAAAATCAAACCTTTTCATTCATCCTTGAACATCAAACCAAAATCACCTCACCATAACCTTTTGAAAAATATTGAAATTATCCTCCATGCTAGGATTTTTGGAAAAAATCAAAATCATCAAAACCTTGAAGCAAAATCCTTGAAATCTTTGAATCAAAAACATCAAATCATCTTTGGCTAGGTATGTGTAGATTCATCCTTTTGCATATGCTTAGTTAAATTATTAAACCATCTTGTTTAGCTAGGTATATGTAGATGCATCTTCTTCATATGCTTGGTTAAATTATCATCTTGTTTGAATAGGTGTGGGTAGATGCATCCTTCTCCCTACACATATTCAAATTATCATCCTTTGAGAAAATCTACCCCTTAGACAATCATCCAACATCTTAGGGTCTATTTGTTCATAAATCCAAAAACAAAGCAAACCCAAAATCAAATCAAAGTAAATTAAAATTTCAAAAACAAATCCAACAAGTACTAAAAAGTATAGCATCCCCTCAAGATTTCTCAAAAGTTCAAACATCCACATCATCCATATTTTACATCATCCCCATCATATCACCTTTGATCCTTGAAAAATATCCTAAATTTTTCTCTTTTTGTGCCTAAGATTAGATGAATCCAAAGAATTAAAGATTCATTTCCCATATTCTTCAAAATTGATCCCTATTTTATGGTGCAAACTAGATCTCAACACAAGAGGAACATGGAAGCCAACAAAGAAACATCCACTACAAGTGACCTAAGTCAAAAAAATTCTAAAACAAATCCTGTTGAATCAAGTAATCCTCTAATCAACTTTCCTTCATCATCACAAAACCCTCAAGAGGAAGTAGAGGATCTTACCAATAATCCCTTTGGAATGTCACATGAGGAAATCACCGAAATGATTCAAAATCTGGAGAACCATAATATTATCAATATCATGATGAGACTCAACCCTTCACTATACATGCTCGAATTAGAAAAACAAGGGGCTAAACTACCTTTTGATTTTGATGTGAGCTCTATAGTGGAACCATCCTTAGAGGTCATGCCTCCAATTTCATCCACACTCCCCATCTCATCTACACCCCCATCCCAAAGTATCACTCAAAACATCCCACAAATCACATCATCCATTGCTCCAACTTAGCCTAGTGTTAACAAGGGAAGCACATTTCTCAATGCTTTACAAACACCACCCCTTGTCAATAATCAAGACTTGGATGCAAACACCATTTTGGGGCAAACTGTACCCAAAAATCCATTACATACATATGTCCCTCTCACTTTCCATGATCCCAATGATCCATCATCATCATCCTTTCGTGCAACACCCCAAACCTCTCTCCCCATAACCTTACAAGGAGAGGGTGACATGTTCGGACCAGGGGGAATTTTTGACACTAAACTATTTCCTCAAGAGATCACATCCCTCACGTTTTCACCACTTCCACCATTTCCATCATCATCCATGCCACTTCTTGGCTTAGGCCTTCCCCCTTTACCAAATATCAATCAAAATCAAACCAACATCCTAAACATCAATCAAAGCATCATGCCAAAATCTCAAAACTTGTCATCGACATCACAAAAATAGATGGAAACTATCCTGATAACACATACCACCACCATCACATCATCAACCACCCCCTAACATCTCAAAACATGGTCTCTTAAGGACCAACCACATTGATCGCACCATCTACCAATCAAACCCCAATCATCAACACAACAACGCCTCTCACCACCACAACAAGCACCATTCCAAATCCACCACCACCACCACCACCACCACCAAGCTCTAATACATCAAGCCAATACAATATTGCATTGCAAGCCACTCAACAAGCTGCCTATCAAAAGGAATTCCTACAAGTACAAAAACAACAAGCCGCATAACTAGCTGCTCAACAAGCTGCACAATTAGCTGCTCAACAAGCCCCTCAAGCTATGCAAGCTTCTCAAGTTTCCCAAGCTGCATTACAAGCACAACAGGCTACCCAAGCCCAAATATTATTGCAACAACAACAACAACAAGTTGCACAAGCTCAGGCTCAAGATCAAGCCGCACAAGCACAAGCTCAAGCTGAGGCTCAAGCTTAGAAACGAGCTCAAGTGCACACTCAAGCTCAAGCCCAATATCAAGCACAACAAGCATAAACACAAGCGTAGTATCTTGTACAACAACAAGCAGTGCAACATCAGGCACATTAGTAAGTGCTGAAACAATATCAAGAACAACAAGAAGCATTGTTGGCACAACAACAACAATAGGCTCAACAATAGGTAATCCTAGCACAACAACAACAAGACCAACAACAAGTGTTTTTGATATAGAAGCAAGTACAAGCATACATGGCTCAGGAGAATGTGCAAATTCCACTAATCAACACATCAACCAATCCACTGATCCCATCAACAAGCGAACCACCTCAGAACACTTTCATCCTACCCCTTGATCCACAAAATGATGTTGTGGCTCAAATCAAATTACTCTCACAATAAGTGCTCAATCTTCAATCAGGATGAACCATAAAAAAATCTAGCAACTTGTGTCCTTATCCATTCGACATGAGCCTTGTGATGAAACTATTCCCAAAGGGATTTGAGATCCCCAAGTTTGAAAAATATCGTGGGATGGGAAACCTTGAAGATCACATCAGGGAATTCTAGGTTCATTGTATGGAAGTCACGTATGATGATATCTATCTGATGCGACTATTTCCTAGAAGTTTGGCTGGCCATGCTATGGAATGGTTCTCTCTCCTACCTACAAGCATCAAGAAATTCCAAGAAATCATAGACGCATTCATCAAAAACTACGCCTACAATATCACCATGGATGTTAGTCTAGAGGAACTATCAGCTCTAAAACAAGGTAAGAATGAATCATTTTCTTCATTCCTACAATGATGGTGATCTAAGGCCAATCAGAGCAATGGGTCATGCCTGAGGAACAACAAGTGTGCACTATCATATCCAACCTTGATGGCCTCTTAGCCTTCCACCTCAAAGTCCAAGGGATCACCACATATGATCAGTTGATTTCCAAGGCGTTCAGCATCGAACGAACCCTTATGACACAACCTGGAGGATCAACTTCATATCCTAAACAACAGAATAATCACCCATCTACAAGCTATAATAACAAACCTTGCACATGGGAAAGAAAAAAAATGTTACCAACGATGGTGTCATTGATGCCAAAGTTGTCATCAGTTCCCCTTGAAAAAATACACCCATACCACAACAAAAAATCCAAAACCATCATCAAAATAACCATCCAATGAACACAACAACACAACAACCAAACAATCAAGTGATCAAAACATCAACAATCAAAGGGGACCATCCTAGTGAAATAAGAACTTCATCAAGTGGAAGTACACCACCCTTGGGAAACCACTTGAAGTCATCATGAAGAAACTGATAAACAAAAACCTCATCAAGGCTCCCACCTATGAGAACTACCAAGAACCAAATGTAAAACCTCCTTGGTACAACGAAAATCAGCTCTGCAACTTCCACAAAATCAAAGGGCACACCACTAACAGTTGCATGAGGCTAAAAAACCTAGTCCAAGACCTCATTGATGAAAGAATCATAAATGTGGAACAACCAACAAGGAATCAAAATCTCAAAATATACATGAAATTGATGCCTAACCATAAGAATAAAGGGAACAATAACATTGATAAGGGGAAAGGAACCTTCAAGAATGTGAATCATGTGCATGACCATGTTGTTGCATCCTTGGATGACTATTATGCTACCATCACCATCAAAGGAGCCCATGCTGATTGTGGAGTCACCACAAGAGGTAGAAAAAATACCATCACAGGATCATCCCAACCAAACAAAGTACTTGCACCCATATCTATTCCCAATGGTTACAATGTCCTTGATCAACTAAAAAGAACCCCAACACAAATCTCCATCATGGAGTTATTAAAAATCTCATCCGCCCATAAGAAAATCCTTGAGGAAGCATTGGCTTCATCCACTGTCCCTGTAGATCTTGATGCAGAAAAATTCCAAGCTATGGTCGGAAACATCATTACCCCAAATCTCCTTATATTCTCTGACCAAGATTTTCTCGCTCAACCATCTCATAATCATGCAATCCATTTAGAGGTCCTAGTATAGAAAAATAAAGTCAAGCGAGTCTTGGTGGATGGAGGTATAGATTTGAATATTTGTTCCCTCAAGCTCATTAAGAGCCTAAAAATCTCAGAGGATTCCATCGACAAAGGAAAAGTTATTACAATCAGAGCATATGATGATCAGGAAAGAGTGTCCCAAGGCACAATCCAAATCCCTATTCAAGTAGGGCCAGCTATCATGGAAACCACCTATCAGGTCCTAGATGTCGACTTGCCTTATAACATTCTCCTAGGACGTCCATGGATCCATGCAATGCAAGCAGCAAAATCAACCTTCCATCAATGTGTCAAATTCACATATGAAGGACAAGAGGTCACCATCCATGGAGATCCTGAACCATTCTCCTATTGCAAGAACCTTGAGGAAAAATACTATAAAATACCTCAAGTACCTAAAAATGATGAAGGCCCATCAACACCGTACATTGATCCATCCACTCTCACCTCCACTTTTGCGATAGAGACACCCGCCATCTTTGATATCAAAGTCATCATCCAGGACAATGGTTGCGAAAACTATATGATTCCAAAAAATTCCTTTGTGGTAGGAGAGTTACCACAATCTCCTAGATCACGAGGACATCGGCAATCAAATCAAGCCTCCACTTCCAAAACATCCCCTAAATATCCCAACTTTAGAAGCTGGGGGATCTTAGCCAAGAATTCATAGAGGAGGACCCATCTCATCTTGTATACCAACATAATAGACCAACAACTAATCTACCAATGGATGATAGAAGTAAAGGTTTGAAAATGATGCTTGCAATGGGCTATGACAGAAACTAGAAACTAAGGAAAAACAACAATGGGCTTATAATACCCCTCATTCCTGAGACGTGAATGAGAAATCTTGGCCTCGGATGTACCCCTCTGAGTTTAACTATATGTGGACAAGGTCCCCCAGTTAAAGCAATCAAGACTCCCTGTGAACCAACACCGGTTGAACTTCACTTACCTGTATCCATTGGCCGCATCTTAGATAATTTCACTTTTGACATAACTGATGTCTGTAGTAGCAGTGATGATGAGGATCCCATAACCAATGTACCGAGGCTCTTTGATGACACCACCCTTCTCATGATTAACACTCTATCCTATGAGTTTGAAAATCAAAACCATGAAATCCATCTAGTCTACCCACAACTCCTTGATTATGACCAACGAGGACCACCAATTCTTGACACATTCAAAAATGATGAGGTGCTCTCATAATTCATGGGGTTGCAGGATAATATTCTATGTGGGGATCACAAAGCAGGATTCATCATTGAGCTGGATACACATGCATACTATGGGGAAACGATTGAATCCTTTAGTCGTAAAAGTGAAAAACTAAGAATAATCTCTAGGTCCTTGAGTGAAAACCACATTGTGGCACTCTCTGACCTGAAAAAAGTAAAAAGAAAGGATGCATCCAATAGTGAAAACCTCTCTTAGGTGCCTGAGCATGGGGGATTCAATCTTCCTTTTAGAGCTCTTCATTAGGAAAAATCAGTAGTCCTAGTAGAAAAATGCAATCTAGTTAATCTAGGAACAAAGGAGACCCTGCACATCACATTCTATGCAGTCATTACTATCAGAGGAACAAGAGCTCCTAGCAACCTTCTTAAGAGAAAGACAAGTTAATTTTGCATGGAGCTATGCTGACATGCCAGGGCTCAATCCAGAAATTATAGTTCATCATCTAGCTGTGTACCCTGAAGCAAAGCCTATCCGACAAAAAACTCAAGAAAATGCACCCTTAGATCACTTTGATAGTCAAAATGGAACTAAAGAAGCTATTAGATGCAAGATTAATTCAACCAATAAACTATCCAAAATGGGTGTCAAACCTAGTTCCTATCTCAAAACCCGATGGGGGCATCAAAATTTGCACAAATTTCAGGGACTTGAACAAAGAATGTTCAAAAGATGATTTCCCATTGCCCAACATTGACATTATCGTAGACATGATGACAGGACATAAAATGCTTTCCCTGATGGATAGTTTCTCGGGATACAACCAGATAATGATTGCTAAAGAAGACCAACAAAAAACGGTCTTCACTTGTCCATGGGGGACTTACTACTGGAATATGATGCCATTCGGCTTGAAGAATGTAGGAGCAACTTAGCAAAGAGCCATGACATTAATCTTCCATGACATGATCCATAAATTTTTTGAAGATTATGTTGATGAAATACTAGCCAAATCCAGAAAGAGGAAGGATCACATAGCAACCTTAAGTGCCATTTTTGATAGGCTGGAGGAATACAAGGTCCAATTAAATCCAAAGAAGTGCATCTTCAATGTACAATTAGGAAAGTTGCTAGGATACATAGTGTCAATGAGAGGTATTGGGGTAGACCTTGCTAAGGTAAAAACAATCCTTGAGATGGAGGCACCCAAAACATTAAAACAATTGAGAGGTCTCCAAGGTAGGCTTCAGTCCATCTGAAGGTTCATAGCATAGCTGGCAGATAAACGAAATCCATATTCTCACCTACTTCACAAGGGAGTAGAGTAAAAATGGGATAACAAGTGTGAAGAAGCCTTCAATAAGATCAAAGAATATTTGCTTACACCACCAATCCTCATGCCACCGATCCCAAGAAAGCCATTAAGTCTCTGTGTCAACAACAACAACCCTCAGTTCTCTTCTAGCTCAACATGATGAAAATAGGATAGAAAGGGCCATCTATTATATCAGTAGAACAATGGTTGGGCATGAGTTAAACTACTCATTCATTGAAAAAGAATGTCTAGCAGTAGTGTTTACTTCACAAAATAAAACTCATCACCAAGATTGATCCCCTCAAGTACTTATTGTCAAAGGAAATACTCATTGGAAGAATGGCCAAATGGGTCATGATATTATTAGACTATGACATTGAATATGTGGAGTGGAAAGCAATCAAAGGTCAAGTCATAGAAGATCAGCTTGCAGAAGCACCAATCTATTCATAGAATCCACTTATATAAGAGTTTCCAAATGAATCCATTTTCAACCTCAGCATAGCTAATCACTCGAAACTTTATTTTGATGGATTATACACGCAACATGGATCAGGTGTTGGTGTCCTTTTCATCACCCATAGGGGGACTACATACCTAGATCATATAAATTAGCATTCCCCTACACCAACAATATTACAGAATACGAGGCTTTAACCATAGGCCTCAGAATAGCAGTGTAGTGGCACATCATGGCCCTCAGAGTATACAAAGACTCCCAGTTGATAATAAATCAAGTGAATGGTGAATACCAGACTAAGGATGATAAGCTCACTCCATACAAGAAATTGGTGGAGACTCTCAAAGAATCCTTCATTGAGATCACATTCAAGAAAATTCCTAGAGCAAACAACAGAGTTGTAGATGCCATGGCAACAATTGGATCCTTACTAGAAATCCCTCGCAATGTCCTAAAACATGAATTCTTGGTAGAGCAGCTTCTCATGCCCGTATTTGAGGTACCAAACTCATAATTTGTGTGTGAAATCATTGGTCTTGGAGATCCCTAGTACCATGACATTTATACCTACCTACGAATAGGTGTCTTACCTGTTGACTTACCCTCAAGCTTAAAAAGAACTTTTATTTAAAAATCCTCTAGGTTTTTCATCCTAGGAAATACCTTATACCATAGAAGCATAGAGGAAACCTTATTATGCTACCTTAATACTGGCAAAGCCTCGAGTGCTTTAATTGAGGTGCATAACGAGATTTGTGGTTTACACTCAAGTGGAATGACCTTGGCCAAGAAACTACTGAGGATGGGGTATTATTGGCCCACTATGGAGAAAGAGGCACATGACTATGTCAGAAGGTGTCTACAATGTCAACACACTAATACATTTGACTGCAAAATATGACAAAACTGTCTAACGAAATATGTAAAATTCGATGTTCGTCGAGTTCTTGTAAAATTTGATGTGTAATTTCCAATTTTTTGAAAGTTTATCCCTGACGTTTGTCGAAATGTCAGCTATCAGTTTTGTCAAACTTTTGACAAACATGAAAAATTAAAAAAAATCAAATTATGGCCGACATAAAGAAAAGTGAGTTCACACCTGATTTATTGTGACATTGTTTTTCTCTACTTGAGACAGTTTGTGGAGAACTAAGGATGATTTTATTGGGAAAAATAAAAAAAAATTCAAGAAGATATCGCCAGGTTGAGGGTAGTCATTGTCTTTTTGTAGAATTCAATTGTGAAGTTAGATTTGTAGTTCCAGGTTTGTAAATCATATTTTAAAGCAACATCTCATCAGATTTCATTTTTAGAGGTTAAGGGTTTTGAGAATTTCATATACATATTTTGTTGTGTGGAATCACCATAAGATCACAATCGAGGAACAGATTCTTGTGACTGTAATTATGTGATCCATAACTCTATTGGTCATGTGGAATAGTTGTGCTATAAAAAATACATGATGCATTCATGTGTGACCCAAGTTTAATGTGGCTATGTTGTGATAGAAATGGAGGCACTCATATAATGTAGTTAATTCAGGTCGTATAATGTAGGTTTCAATCATGATTGGGTGCATTGAGGTTGTCTCAATTTTAACAGGGTATGATGTAATTATAGCATGATCGAAGAGTGATTACCTCTTTCTGCAATAAAGAGCATATAACTCTGGTTGATATGTAGAGTGGTTGTGTTATATCAATTATGTAGTGCATTCAAGCACAACCCATGTTTAATGGGCTATTCTAGAGAGTGATCAAGATTTTCTAAACCTTATGAATTTTACTTGACATATATTTGCATAATCTCAAATTCTTTTAGAGGCTTTTGAAGTATCAATGTATCCTATATAGGGTATAGAATGATTTATTTTAATTAAAAAATAAATAAATGATGTATTTCCCTATAATTAATAATGTGGAGATCTCCTAAATCTGCCCCAGCACATTGTCTTCTTTGGCACTGTTTTCATTACTCTAGCTACTAGGTTTTTGCATATGACATCTTTAATATCTTCATGACCGTGACTTTTAAATAGATTTCAGTCTTTTCTTTAATCCTTTTCATGGTAACCCTTGAGTTCCATAATCCACCTTCAATCTCTTCTAAGAACTTTGTCTTAAGCTAGACTGCATAGTATGCATATAAAGCAAGTCCTTCATACCTGCCATTATTCCAAACCACCACTCACTGCCTTGCTTAAAATGTTGCCTCCATAAGCACAATAGCATGTTTTAAAATCATAGTTGTCAGTGATTGACCATTAAGTTCACCACTTTCATCATGAAGATACAATGAGATTTTTTTCTTCAAACTCAAGGCATTATGGAAGATAACATTGTGAATTTTTTGTTGTGTATGATTTAATTTTCTTGCACATTTACTGCTTTGCTAACTTCCTTTAAGACTAGGTATTGCACCCTTAGCTACAATCTCAAATAGCTCACTCACTATCACTTGAAGATTCCTTTCATGAGCATCCTTCTATAAAATCAAACTATGCTCTATAGACTGCCTACTTACTATAGGGGACTCATTTTTTCATAGTACTATAGTTCTTAAGATCCTTCAACCTTATTAACACTACTTCATAGTCCACAAGGTATTATTCACTATTCTTCCATCTTTGGTGAGTCTCAAAACACTGCTCAAACATGCAATCCACTACCTCCATTATACAATATTAATGGCTAAGAAGAAACATTGAACCTATGATTACCACTGTTACTTCATTTGGACAGTCATTCCCTGATTGCATTTTCCTTGTCTAACACTACCAAAAGCATTTGAAAAACCCTTAAGGTCAGCAAGGGGTAAGGAAACTCACATTAAAATCTCCACTTTACTATGCAAGGTTTGAGCTTTATTATCTTGTCACTGCTTAGCTATTTTTGACTGTCACATCTCAAGTGATTGTCATTCTTCTTACCATAGATTGCATTTACAAATGTCACTAAACTACATAGTGTGCTTGTTATTGCTACAATCTTTAGATTGCAAAATTTTGTTATTACCTACAATGTCTCAATCTTTCTGGTATTGCAACCTCACTAATCTGCTATAGTTATTATTTATGTTTCTACAGAGGCCTAGGGTTTGTACCCTAATCATGCTCTTACCAATACTTCTGTTGTTTTTTATTAGGGCTCTCTCAATGTTGAGGGCCCTAGGGATAAGCTCGTCATAAGAAGTGACACATTGCATCTTTAACTAAACGGATAAATCCGTATTGACATTAGCCATGATGATTCTGAATTGTTGCTCCTTAGGAATGGGTCACTTGCTTTTACTAGCTCGCTACCTCCATTGTTGTAGGAATTTTGTGATCAAGTTCAATATTCTAATTTTAGGAGTCTTAACGGATGGAAATCATAGTAAAATCAAAATTTAATAAGTTTTGGAATTAACATTTTAAAGTGATTTTTGGGGTCATTAACTTTAGACTATCTTCTCTTTTGTAGGGGTGTTTGCATGCCAAATCTTTTTGGTGTAAAATATCAGAATTATTAGATTATATTACCTGTCTATGAATAAAAATTATTGGAGTGTGAGTTTGATATTTTTGAAGATCTAAATAGTCAAGCTTGGTAAAGAAAAATTATGTCACATAATATTAGTCCAGAACAAAATGAAGAGACACTTGATAGATTGTGGGCTAGATTGAAAAGAAAGGGTGATGGGAAATGTTATTGTCCTTGCAATAATTGTAAGGGCTTAAAGACGAGATGAATTTTAATCACAACAGCTGAGAAACATTGTGGGCAGCATGGTCACGTTGAAGGGGGGCATGATTATCGTCCATTGGTAAGTTGTTCATTATATGTGTTTATATTGATTGAATTTGTAAATGTTTATATTGTTTTAACATTTTATATATATATAATCACTTGATCATGATCATGGTTTATTTGTGTCTATCATTATTATAAAGGTGGGGCACCCTAGGGAAGATGATATGGATTATCATGGCCCAGAGAATGTGGTTTTGCAAGCAGATGAACATGGAGCTGTGAATATCGAAGATGAAGTTAATGATCCTATGGAAGAAGATGATCATGTGCCAGAAAATACAGTTGAAGATGATGGTACGAATACATTGATCCATGCCATATTTAGTGGCAGAGTTGATCATGATGATCAAGATGACTTTGATGATGTTCATGATTTACCTGTACTTGACAAGGCATACGATCCCCTTTATGAAGGCTCTGAAACAACTCTTCTATCTACTATATTGTTATTATTGAACTTGAAGGTTATGAATGGTTTATCAAATATAGCAATCTCAAGGATGTTAAGGTATGTCATATATGTCATCTTTTTTCATCTATTTTAATTGTTGTTAGTTCATCACTAGTAAATAAAGGATGAAATATGTACCATTAATATTCTTTATATGAATAAATTATTTTTTGTTGTAGATTGATTAGTGAATTTTTGTTACCACCATCAAATATTTTACCTCGCTCATACCAAGATTTATGTGCCATTATGAAAGATATCGGAATGGAGTATCAAACAATAGATGCATGTCCCAATGATCATATTATATATCATAAACAACAAGAATTTGCAACAAAATGCCCAGAATGTCATATCAGTAGATATCAAATAGATCAACTAACAAAAAAGGTGCCTTGCAAGGTTCTTCTTTATATTCCCATTATTCCATGTATGCAACGATTATTTAGGTGCGAAAGCTTAGTGCAATTGATGGATTACCATGCACGAAATAGAAGTGGAGATGACATTCTTTGAATTCCTGCATATGGTTCTGCATTTAGGGACATTGAGGAAAAATGGCCACACTTTAAAGAAGAACCTCGTAATCTCAAGCTTTCATTGGGAGCGGACGGTGTCAATCCATTTGGAGAGATGGGATCTATTTACTCAGTGTGGCCTATTTTTGTTATCAACAATAACATTCCTCCATGGATGTCAACAAAGGGGGAGCACATAATGTTGTTAAGGGAGCACATAATGTTGTTAATGATTGTTCCAGGTATTTGTTTACATCAATTTTCTTTAACGTAGTAGCATCTCATTTGTCTTATTTGTTGCATAATGACATATTTTTTTCATTCAATAGTCATGTACATTAATTTATATATATTGCAGTAAAATGGTTATAATAATTATGTAATATTTATGTTCATTCAACTAGATAAGTACCAAGTTAAAGATATGAATGTCTATATCGAGCCTCTTATTGATGAGTTACTAAAGTTATGGATTGGCGTCACTATGTATGACGTCTCCAGACTAATAGGACAAAGATAATTTCAATTCCATGCAATGCTTGTATGGACAATTCATGATGCCCTAGGGCTAACACATTTTTGTGGTATGTTATAACGTTCAACTGCACTTTAACAATATTTAATTTGATGAAGTAGATATCATGAATGTTTTTTAAATAATCTATTCATTATATATAATTATAAAAATTGACATATTTAATCAATTATATATCATCTTGCAGGTCTTCAAACAAAGGGAAAATTTGCATGTCCAATTTGTGGTCCAAAGATGAAATCTCGTCATTCAACAAGTTTAGGAAAGTAGGTGTTTGATGAGTATAGGCACTTCCTCCATAGAAATCATAAGTATCGAACTCTTGAAAAACATCATTTCAATGGGAAAGAGGAGACTACATCAAAACCACAAAGAATGTCACCTCGCCTATGGAAGTTGGAATATAATAGAATTAATCATCAAGGTTATACATCAGATCAAATTGTTTATCTATTATATATGATATGTTTTGAATTTATATTTTTATATTGTGTTGTGTTTACTCATGTTGTAATTGACAATGATTGTTGTTGTTAATTTGTTTAACTTATATGCTTCATGAAGGTCGTCAAGGCATTAATGGCCGCTTCCACAGGGACTGAAAAGTTATCAGTTAATTTAGTAGGTTGCCCTACTATGAGCAGCTACAAATTGTGCATTTGTTTGATACAATGCATATCGGAAAGAATATAACAAAAACGTTATGAAAAATATTGGATGGAAGGCATGACAAAGAAAAAATTGTCAAAATTTGTAGTGACATTCAGGAAGCCAATCATGCAATGAAAAATGTCATTCAATTAAATAGTGATGAAGACCAAATTAATATAAGTGCCCTTCCTTAGTTATTAACAGAGCAAAAAAGTAATGCTATAAAAGAAGTCATACAAAAAATTCAATTTTTCACAAATTTGTTGCGAACATAAACAATATAATAACAAAGAAAGGTGAATTTGGGTCAGGGATGAAAACACATGATTGTCATGCCTTCATTAAGGTAATTATTCTGGTATATTATATACACTTGTATAATGCATGTACTTTTCAGTGTATTGTGTTTACTACTTTTGGAAAAATAATGAAAAGATCATTTTATAATTGTTGCAGTACGTTCTACCTCTATCTCTCCTAGACAACTTTGACAACAATGTCAAGCAAGTTATATATGATCTTGGAAAATACATGAGGTAAGTAGCGAGATTTGTTCAATTCACTATATACATCTTATAATTGCCATTTGTTTTACTTGTTATGTAATATACTGTATATTTTTGTTAAATATCGTTAATATATTTGTGCCTTGAATCACTTGTAGATAGCTATCATCTAAAGAAATCCATAAAGAAGATATAAATTATTGGAAGAGAAAAATTCCTCGTCTAATGTGTGAAATGCAAAAGTGTCTACCTTCAACATTTTTCAATGCACAAGAACACTACCTCATATACCAAGTTGAGGAGATTGAATTGTGTGGACCTGTACACACAAGGTCAATGTGGATGGTTGAGAGGCACTTGAAAATTTTGAAGGCTTTGGTTAGACAAAGAGCACATCCTGAGGGTTCTATGATGGAGGGATATATGGTATACCAGACCATGGTGTACATTAGTGAATATCTTCCTAAGTTTGTAGCAAAGATCCATTTAGATCGCATTTGGGATCCCAACTCCATTAACAAATTCGAAGGGGAGTACCAGTTGGGGAAAGGTAGATTGAGGAAAGTGAGAGGTAATTATAAGATGGTCATGGAGATTAATTGGAATGCATTTTACATATGATTTTTATGTATATTGTACTTATTTAATTTTTAATCTTCAATATACATTAATTATAAATTAAGGTCATATATTGTGGTATTTAACTAATTATATGTCGTTTGTGAATTTCAATTTATTTTGGTACAGTTGGTCGAGAGTGGGATGCACTACATTTGTACGTCACCAATAATCTTGATTGGATGATGGTATGGATTGAACGATGTCAAAAATATGGTCGTGCATTAACATGGGAAGGTGTGGCTTCATTGGTTAAAGAAGCTCATCGTAATGGAGATTCCAATGTTACACAAAGGGAAATTGATTTAGCATATGGTTTAAGAGATAAACATGTACATACAAATATATTAATCACGCATATTATTTAATTATTTTCAAGGATATTGATGTATATATATCTTGAGATTGTTTTCTTTGCATACATTCAGCCAAGAATAAATATGTTTATCAACTAATGATATTGCAATAATTTTTACATGTTTGACATATTGCAGGTGAAACACCACAAGGCTATGTGGTGCAATGGTTGTAAATTTTGAATCAAAATGTTGGATGACATGAAGAAAACTTGTGATTATGGTATAACTACAGTCTTTCAGGTGACTAATGTTTCATCTAGAAGTGGCATACATCCAAAAGTCTTAGAAAATTGATACTATGGGATTTTGGATGATATATTTGAGTGTGACTTTAAGTTTTTCAAATTAATTTTGTTCGTCATCCTATGGTACAAGCTATGATTGAATGAAAATAATCATGAAAGAACTGTTATTGAACATGATAATAGATTTACCATGGTTAATACAAGGTTGATTGAGCGAGCTAGAAATGAGCCCTATGTTCTTCCAAGCCAATGTGAGTAGGTATTTTACACAGAGGTTCCAGGTAAACTGGGTTGGTCATTTGTTGTTAGACATGATCCAAGAGGAAGGTTGGTAAAGTATAATGTGGTGGAAGAAGAAGATACTGAAGAACTAGAAGATGATGTAGATGATGATCAGGATCAATGGTTAGTTGATGATGTTCCTGATGAAGATGTCGAAGAGGAGGAACTAGATGATGATGATGTAGGAGTTAATGTTCATGAAGATGAAATCCATGTGGATGATGACATTATCGAATATGATATCGATGATGATGATGATGATGATATGACCAATCCTTACAATGTCGAATTTGGATTGGATGATACAGACAAAAAGTTGGATGAAGAAGAAGATCAATGACATTGAAATGTATAAGTTATGCGATTATATTATCTATTTGATATTAATTTCTTGATAGAATTATATTTGACTTATGTGGTTACATAATTAATTTAATGATGTACTTTTTAATGTTTGAAAGGTCAAAAAATTAAAACATTTCAATAATGAGATTAACAACCTTGAAATTAGTGTGTTTTATATTTCATGTGATCATAAAATATTAAAAAGTCAGTTGTAGAGGTGGTTGTTTAGTGGTTGACGTGTATGTTGGTTCTTTTTACAATGTAACCAGGTTTGTCTTCTAATATACCTATGGAATTGCCAATTCTAATTGAAGGCAGCTTGAAGGACCTGGACCAACTAACGAGGACTTTAAAAGCCTCGTACACTTCAGGCTCTGCAAGACTTAGGAGGGTGATCCCTTAATGTGTTTACAACCTCTACACCATTATTATAAACAACATTAACAATAGCAGATGATCTCACTTAATAGATAAACATGATAAGATAATATCAACTAGAATTGGTTGTTCATAGACAATATCAACTATCTGGAGTGTGAGATAACTAAACACAATCCATTATATAAGATAATCAATGATTTGCAATTTGTAGCAAGCTCTAGGAAAAAACAAACAAATATTGAACTACACGAATAATTAAAACTTAGATCAGTGCCATATATCCATTGTAGGAGTCAAATTCATAAGCATCTAGAGGTTTATAATAGATTTAATACATCACATATAAGATCCCTGACAATATTGCATTACAATTTCATTAGTGTGTATTCTAACCCAGGACTACTTATCAAATCCTTATACAACACATATCTACCTATAATCCCATTCAAGCATTTTGATTAATTCCTTGAATTAAAGCTAAAATAGAATCATACACACCACAATAGTGAGATGGATAAAACAACCCTTAGTTATTTCATTCAAAGTTTAGATATGCATGTACAATGGAGAGACATGAACTCAAATTTTTATTTCAACTCAAATGCTAGTACTGTTATACAACATTAAATCTCTATAAACTCAAAACCTATTACATAATGACTCAAAACCTAAATTGCATTTCTCTAAAACCACCAAACTTTACAATTCACTCTACAACTTCACCTAGACTCAAAAAAAGTTATCTAACTTGCTAACCCGTATTTTTAGCCTTGAAATCTTTCTTATAGAAAATGAAGGAGCAAACAAGCACCAGGCTAGAAAGTACACCTATCACCAGTCAATTGGAGCACCTGGTGATATTCCAAAATTTGTTAAAACAACCACCACCTTGAAAAATATTCTTGTTCAAAAATCGTTACAACAATAATCATCCTGAAGCATATTCTCGTTCATTATGTCGGTGGAGGAAGGTTGATACAATAACAAAAAACTAGCGAAACCCACGCCAAGAAATTCATCCATACAAAACTAGAAATGTTGTAACCACAGCATCTAATTTTCCACCTATCGGTAGCCCACTCTTTTTACTCATCATCATTAAAATACTTAGCCACCCACCTCTGGTATTCTTCGTTAGTTGGTTAGTCAAAATCAATCAACTCTTTTACCTTTGTACTATAAGGTAAATACTTTACCGCTACCTAATTAGCATCTCTTTCAAAAGATTCCAAAAATGAGCCGGTACCAATAATCTTATCCATATAATTTACCAACAAATCATAATCTGAGTCATCACAAATTATTTTAATTTGATTATTGATGACTTTACTTGCTTGATCTTTCCATTGTTGGAGTGTTATGATTTCCCCTTGCTCATCAATTATATCAGGTAATAGTGTGTTACCCCAATTATTGAAGTTCTTTACGAATTCCCTAATCTTCCTACTTAGATCATCTGGTAAGCTCTGAAAACCTTGCAATGATTTAACTAATATATAAGTAGGCTTCAATGATTGGGGCTTGTTATTTACATCAAACCTTAAGGCTTTATTCATAACATCTAGATTATTTGCCCTACGGATCCAATTTTGAATTATTATAATTACTATCCCCTGATCCCTATCAATATTATTTATTGCTTTAAATAGCAAAGAATACAAAGAATGTATAGAGGGCAGTTTATTATCCACCTTTTCATTTAAATGCTCCAAAATAAGAGTAACAATTTCTTTTTCTTTTAAAAGAAAACCCTCATCTTTTACCCTTAATGATGTCTATAATTGATCAATTTTCTACATGAATTGCCTCTTTGTTGGATCAATAGAGCACTCTGTTTGTTCATCAACTTGTTTTAGAGGAGGGGTAAGAGTAGGATTTTAAATGGGAGACCTTGGTGTAGAAACATTTGGAGAAGCAGGAGGCATTGACCCTGCTATGGGAGGTGATGTGTTGGTTCCTGGAGCATTGGATGTTTCCCCAGTATGTCTATACTTGAACCTTTCTACTTCAGTTTGCAGCTCAACATTCCTCCGTTGCATTTTACTATATTCTTCAATTAAAATGTTATTCTCCATTAGGCTCTTTCTTTCAGCCTCCTCCTTTTCAGTAGTCTTTTGGGCCAATTTGGCCACATTCACAGTTAAACTAGTGGCTTCAGTTGTTGTAGTCTCTGAAGCCCTCTTTATTATTAATCCTCCTTTGAAATTTGGATTAATATTAGCAATGTCTGGCTTTCTTCCTTGTGGAGCCAATGCCCAAATTGCCAAGGTCTCATATTCTTCACTAAAGGCAGAGTTTTGTAATGCTACCTTAACTTCTTCTTCAGAATCCTAAAAATGATTCTTGGACTTCATAATGGCATTGAAAGCCATTGCATCTGTAATGTCCCATTCAGGAAAAATCAAAACACCAGCTTGATTCACTAGTTGTCTTCCTTCTTCAAGAGTGATGTTTTTGAACTCTTCCATTAGTTTAGCTTTCACTTCATCATTCTCCTGATCTGACATGTCAGGCCTTAGTTCTCTTCTCTCCTTGCATTTATTTTGATATTCCTCAAATTTCATCCTCCATGCCAATTACAAGAATACAAGAGTCTTTATAAATGCATTGTCATCTAAGAACTCCTTGCAAGCCTCTATTCTTGCATCTTGCTCACTCTTACCCTTCATATCCAAATCAGATAGAACCAATTCAGCTGACCTAGGAGGGGACGACATACCAACCTACATGTCTTGATTAGTAACAATAATTTCATCTGTGAGATCCTTAGGTAAGTGATCAGTTCTTTGCCTCTTAGGGCTTGGCTCGGGTGGTGGTGATGGGGGACTGCGCTCTAGTGAAGATTTTAATTCAATGATTTTGATAGCCCCAGGTACTTTGAATTTTAGGCTTGGTTATGAAGGCGCCTTCATTATTTTCTTTCATTTTCTACCTACTTCTTCCTCATCACTACTAGTATCCCTTTTCCTCCTATAGATGGGCCGCCTTTCTGTAGGTTGACATACTGGCATTGTTTCAATTGGCATATCACTTTGTCCTTGTATATCTAGACTTAGCCTTAAATTTATCTTTTGGGTTGTCAAGGTGTTATTTCCTTAAAATTATTCATTAAAAAATCAATTCTCTTGTGGTATGGAGTGAATTCCATCAATGGATCATACGTCAGATCCATTTCATGCACACTATCCAGTAGCTTACTATAAGCTATCCACTTTTCTTTGTTCAATTCCTGTTTATTTAAATCAAATTCATTCTTGATTAGGTCCTCAGGGAAATTGAACTCATGTGAAAATTTGCCACCTTTTATTCTTTGTCTGGAAAGAGCAAAGAAACCTTCAGGATCATGTTGTCACCTTGGACCAAATCTCAAATGGTAATCAACAAAGAATCTGTCAAAATGTGTCCAGCCTCCCTTTAAAAATGTAAAGTTAGAAACTAATGTATAATTAGGGAATACTATTCCCTTCCCCTTTCCAATTAGGTTATCTTCATGAATACACCCCATCTATCACATAATTTTTGCAAACCCTAGTCTTGGTGGCACATTGTATGACAGTATGTGAGGGGTTCCTTGAAATCCATATATTCTCAAGACAGTGCTGACTAGATATGGGATAATGTCACCCCAGTTATGTAAAACCCTCAATTTTAGTTTTCTCTCCTTCGACCTAAGGAAATCATGCACTTCCTAAGGGATCCTAGGTACATATACCATCAATCTAGCCCTCAATCTTGTAGCAAAACAATTATCAAATTATCAAATTGCACATAATTGGTGCTTTCCTTATTACAGGACAAATCTGAAGCCCATATCTATACTAGAAATCTTTCTTCATTAATTGATTATCTTAAGTTCATCTTCTCAGCAAAGAAATCAACATTCCTAAACAAGAACATATGCATCAACATGGAATACCAAAAGAATTGAGTATTAGTATCACCATTTTGTAGCTTTGACAGTCCTTCATCTATCCTTTCCACCAAAAAAGAAGCAAAGTCATATGTTACAGAGAAGTTAGGGTGTTGTATTTGTAGGCCCATGAACATGTATGCAATCGACATTACTACACCAGGGCTGAACCCAAAATCTGACATAGTGAATAGAAAGTAGCTAGGAAAGACTTTCCAAAATAATTCAGTCTGAAGGGTTCCTAGTCACTAGGGCTGATGTGAAATTGTGAACCCCCTGCCTTAACCAAATGAGGTGGAAGCAGCTTAACCCTAAAAAGAGATTGAAATTTTGTATACTCCTGCTTCATTTCTTCAAGATTAATAAGAACCAAGTCATCACTTGGCTCACTCAAATCAAAAGTCTATTGGATAACATCTCTGTTAATTTCTAATAAAACCTCTCCATCATTATCTTTGATTACCCGTGTGATAGGGTCATATCTTTTGGCCACTGTTCTAAGTAAGTCCACATTAAGGAACACATTTGGAACAACCGTCTTTCCCATGTTGTACATCCATCCATTTGAAAAAGGATGAGGCAAATTTTCCTATCCATACCATAATCTAAACATTTCTAATCCTATGAGTGGAACCCTAGCATCAACAATGTTGGAATTATTACACACCAACCTTTCCTTCTCTCATTTGTTGATAATAGAAATTGATCTAGGAAATCATCATACAAGTTTCTTTTCAAATACTCAATGTGACCAAAGTGCTGCTTGGTTGGCGCCATTTTAGAGAAACTAGGGCCTCACTATAATGTTATACTTCAAGTGGCTATGACTAAGTAGAGATAGGAAATTACAGAGTAAAAATATCATAATTCCTCACAATCTATGATTAAACAATAGCCCTAACAAAATATTTTAATGAACTCAGTGAAAAGCATAGCAGACACCCCTTTCCCAAATTTAGGTGTAGAATGACTGGGAAACAGAGAAAATTAACTCATGGATTTTTTCGCACAAACTCTAATTTCTGGTAGCAGCTACTCGCAATTTCACCTTTGGCTCTGAAACTATTTTCATGAAATACTTGGATGCTTTGTGATACAAATGAGATGAGTAAATTGATTTTATGTCGATCAAATTGCTCCAGTGGATGTCTCATCCGCCATTAAAGCTCACTCACGGGCTACACGAATGGCTCTAACCATAATTTTATACATATTTAAATTTGAGTCATTGATCCTTCAGTTTGATCAAATCATCAATGACCATCTTCAAAATAGGTTGACATAATCGCCAACACGGAAATAAAAGGGCCAACTATGTTATATGCCGCAAAGGAATTCCACGTGGTGGTTGCCTGCGATATCGCAATCCTTTGATTTATCATCGCAGGATGGCGAGCACCGTTGATCTTTTTACCATAAATCTTGCTCCTTCAAAAATGGTCGCCATCCTTTCCTTTAACTATCGAGCAGCTTTTCCCTTAAAAACATAACATATGCATTGAAATAAAACACGTGCATCTTACAAGTGCATTAGTAATCCGCCTTGTACTACATTTAAAAATGACGAACACTTTCTTCACTCTTTAGGCTTCATTGGATGAGACACGTGGCAGGCACCTATGACATCGTGATCCCAAAATTCCTAATCATGGGATGACAGGCATCGTCAATCTTGAAAAGATAGCTCATCAATGGTCACGTAGATTTCATCCTTTAGGAAGGGCACGTGGCACCCACCCGTGATATCACGATCTCTGTAATCCCTGATCGTGGGATAGCAGGCGCCATTGATCTCATTCCTTTAATATAGTTGCCAGCCATGTCGTTAACCTTCAAGCAGCTTTTCTAGCGAGATTATAACATATCCATTGATTTAGAACATGTGCGTCTCAAGAACACTTTAGTAATCTGCCCCTTAATACATTTAAAGCCGACTAGTGTTTCTTTTACTCTTTAGGCTTCATCAGATGAGACACGTGGTGCCCACCCATGATTTCGCAATCAACCCAAGCACCATCACGAGATAGCGGGGAATGGCTCAGATCAAATGGTAGTTGGTTAGAAATAGCTCAAATTTGACCCCCCGGATAGGACACGTGGCACCCACTCGTGATTTTGTGATCCTTCAATTCTCGATCACAGGATGGCAGGCACCGTTGATATCTGCAGGAAATAGATCAATGACAACACTAAATTAACCCTTGCAAAATAAAACATTCATTAAAAGGAGAAGTGGGCATTACTAGGCGGACGATAAATAAAAAATTTATATTTATAGAAGAAAAATAAAATAAATTTACAATTTGTTTTATAATTTCACTTTTAACTTTAAATGTATGTTCACTCATTAAGTTGTATTTTTTTTACAATCACATTTTTATTTTAGATGTTTGTTTATAAAATATAAAGATGCATTAAAAATATATTAGAAATATTTTTCTTTATATTATATAACATTCATAACATTAAATTAACATAGAATAATTTCACAATATCACTTAACCAATCAAGAAAAATTTAATCATTACTATGCAACATTATTTTCACATCAAACTAACAAATAAACATTGAAAACAAATTTATTTTTTTATATTATAACATTCATAACTTAAACCTTTTATACACAATATCAAGTTAATTATAAAAAACATAAAATTATTTATAAGCAACTTAAATTTTTTAACAATTTAATAAAATATAATTTAATATAATTAAGAAAAATTAAATAAGAATTATAGATAAATTTATGAAATATTTATTTACTTATCAAGAAAAAATCAATGATAAATTTACTTATTATAGATAAATTTACTTACCAATCTATTTTAACCATAAAAAAAAAATTAATCATTAGTGATTGCAACATTATTGGCACATCTTTTAAACTGACAAATAAACATTGAAAACACATTTATTTTTTATATTATAACATTCATAACTTAAACCTTTTTATACACAATATCAAGTTAACTATAAATTGTATAGAGTTTAGATTTTCTATCTCTCATATATCAACATAAGTAAATTTGAAAATATTTTATATTATATAATTTCAAAAAAAAATTGAATGAATTTATAGAAGATTATGTTTATTAAAGTGATAGAATCTAATCCCAATACTAACATTAATTATAAGTCTAACAATAACCCCAACCCTAAAACTAACTCTAATTAACTTCAAACCTAACTTTGATTTTATATCCAACCCTAAACATAACTATGATTCTAAAACTAACATTAATGAAACCCTAATTGAACCATAACCCTAACCCTAATACTAACTCTTGCCCCAATTCAACCCTAACACTAACTCCAAGCTCTATCATAGAACCTTAATCTTTACCCCCAACCCCAACCCTAATCCTAATTGAATCCTATACCTAATTTTAATTAAAGTGATGCAGGAGAATCCAGTGGTGTAAGGGCAATCTTGCATCACCCAAAAATAGTTAAATTTCAAGTTTCTTGATTTTTAGATATTTTTACATTTTTGGATGCCCTTTTCGTCATAATGAAATTTTTAATTTATGGTTTTTATTTTCTATTTTTGGGTGGAAAGATATTACAATTTTAGTTTCTCAAATTTGCACCTAAAATTTTTTTGAGTTAGATTTGAGGCACTTAGATTTCCTGGATTAGCCCCGAAACTTTCCAAAATCAGCATAGCCAATTTCGAGTGCGTTATTGACTTTGTGACATTTCCAACGGTTCAAACGGTTCACGAATCGGAGTCCCAGATCAAAAGTTATGGCCTCGAGAAGTTGGTGCACTTTCTAGAAGATACAATTGCAAATGCTCTTTTGAAATTTGAACTTCATGTTGTAAATTTTCGGCGCCAAACCACCTAAACTCAAATTTGAATGTTGTTTTGGCTCCAAACTAAAGAGGAGCTCTATTTATGGGCAGGTTTCTAATTTTTGGGTAACTTTTTGGGACAAGCTCGCATATTGTGAAAGGGTTATTTTGTAGCTTTCTGTAACTTGCATGTGTTGTAGAACTTGGGGATTTGAGACCCTCTGCATGTAAGAAGCTCTATTTTCTGAATAATAAAATTATTCTCTTGTTTGTGGGTTATTTTCTAAGTCTTAGGTTGTGCCTTCATCAAGTGGTATCAGAGCGGGTTTTCTTGAGCGTGTGGACAGATCGCCGATCATGAGGTAGTTCACACTAGGACCGTGGTTGTGGGTCAAGGTCAAGAAAAATGCCTCCAAGAGTGATTCCTGGTAGGTGTGGTGGTGCCAAAGGTGGTCAAGGCAGCATAAATGCTGGTGGAAGAGATGCACTAGCAGCCCTCCAAAGACAGATTGTTGTGTTACAAGAGCAGTTGAGAAGAGGGTTAAACCTAAGGGAGGAAAGTGAAGATGAAGGAGAGAAAAAAGGTTCAAATGTAGAAGAGGAAGAAGAAGTAATTAATCAAGACCAAATGTGGCTAATAAGGGCCATTTCAAAGATCAAGAAAAGACCTAGAGCAGAAGTACCTAGTTTTTCTGAAAGTTTGAACCTAGAAGAGTTGATCGACTGGATCAACGAGCTAGAAGAATATTTTGAGTATGAGGAAATAGAGGAATCGGATCAGGTTAAATTTGTGAAAATGAAGCTGAAGGGCCATGCTAGCATTTGGTGGAAAGAGGTCCAGTTGGAAAAAAATCAAAGAGGAAAAGGAAATATCACCAGATGGGATCGCATGGTAGAGAAACTGAAGAAGCAGTTCATATCAGTGGACTACGAGTTAGATTTGTTGAAGAAATTGCAAGAGTTGAAGCAAGGAAGCAGATTTGTGAAAGAATATATTGAATATTTTCATAGGATAATCATCAGAATGGGCCACACAGAGGCCAATAAGGAGAAGGTAGCCTGATATCTTAATGGGTTACGACCAAGCATTCAGGAGGAGTTAAGCCTAGTCAGAATGACCACCATTGAGGATGTGTATCAGTTTGCTCTGAAGGTGGAAGAGAAGTTGAGGTTGATGGCAAATGCAAAAGGATGAGGAGGTCAAAGTGGAAGGGCAGGAACACCTTGAAGAAGCTGAAATGATGATGAAAAGTGAAGATGAAGTGGGTAAGCTGAAGCCAAAGGAATGACAACTTCTACTACCCTCATGATCGAAATAGTGGTGATCAAAGAGGTAGAGGATGAGGGAGATATGGACAAGGATCTGGAAGAGGTGGTTTCAAAGGAACGTGTTTCCAGTGTGGTGAAGAAGGGAATCGAGCCTATGAATGTCCACAACACCAAGGAAGGGCAAACAAAAGGCCAGAAGGTCATGGAAGGGTTACACATGCGAGATGAGGAAGTCAATCTGAACATTAGGATGATGCTAAAAGGGAGGCCTAGTGATTAGAAGAGCCACGGTGGCCCGAGGAAAAAGGAACGAGAATAGAAGAATCTGTTTCGCACAAGGTGCAAGTGTGAATGAAAATGTTGTGATGTCATTATTGAGGGTGGGAGCACCGATAATCTGGTGTCAGAAGAGATGGTCACAAAGTTGAAGCTGAAGAGGGAAAGGCACCCACATCTGTATCGGATTGCCTGGTTGCAGAAAGACCACAAAGTTTTGGTCAATGAGAAGTGCCTAGTAAAGTTCAAGATCGGGAGCTACCATGATGAGGTACTCTGTGATATCATCCCCATGGATGCATATCACATGTTGTTGGGGAGGTCGTGGTAGTTTGATAGGCGAGCTATACATGATGGCCATGCAAAAACTTATTCCTTGACAAAGGATGGGGTTTGTCACAAGTTGAAACCCCTGAAGGAGACCGAAGAAAAGGTATGCAGTAGTGCTAGAATTTGTTATGTAGATGGAAGAAAAATTTTAGAAGGTATGAAGCATGAGCGTGTGTGTTATGCATTGATTCCTAGAGTGAGTAAGGAGGATAGTGAGAAGGTTCCAAAAGAAGTTTTTGGGATGTTGGATGAGTTTTAGGATATTGTTTCTAATAATGTACCTGAGGGTTTACCACTAATAAGGAAGATCAGTCATCAGATTGACTTGATCCCTGGAGCCAGTTTGCCAAATAAGGCAGTTCATAGAATGACTCCAGCAAAAAATGAGGAGTTGAACAAACAAGTTCAAGAGTTGTTGAAAAGGGTTTACGATATGAGGAGGATTTGAGTCATGTGCGGTACTGTAGTACTAAAACAAAGAAGGATGAAGTGGAGGATGTGTATATAGATTCGAGCAATAAACAAGATAGCACAATCAGTCTGATTTCCCACACTTAAGGATGGATGACACGATGGATTGTTTGAGTGGAGCTCAGTACTTCACAAAGATTGATCTGAAGAGTGGATATCACCAAATCCGGATTCGAGAGGGAGATGAATGGAAGACTGCCTTCAAGACCAAAGAGGGCCTGTACGAGTGGTTAGTCATGCCTTTAGGGCTAACCAATGCACCGCACATTCACGCGGCTCATGAACAAGGTACTAAAAGAATTTATAGGAAGTTTTGTTATTGTGTATTTAGATGATATTTTTATTTTTTGTAAGACATTGGATAAACATCTGATGCATATTTGGAGTGCCTTTGAGAAGTTAAGAGAAGAGAAACTATTGATTAATCTGAAGAAGTGCAGTTTTGTGAAGAGGGAGTTAGTGTACTTGGGGTTTGTTGTCTCAGCAGAAGGTCTCAAGATGGACCCAGAGAAGGTGAAGGCTATTCTGGAATGGCCTACCCAAAGAACTGCTATCGAGGTGAGATCTTTCCATGGTTTGGCTAGTTTTTATAGAAAGTTCATTAGATACTTCAGTAGTATTTATGGACCC
>VDFB02075321.1:435588777-435620587 GCA_007258455.2 Sequoia sempervirens
AATTGGTAATGGGGGTAGGTCTACCATTTCCTTATAGAGCCATCATGTAATATCAGCTAGGTCCTCGTTACTCATGTCTCCCCATTTGATGAAAACTATTTTTGGTGGGACTTAAAAAATTTCTTTGGGTTCCATTCTAAAACATGGCCGACCATAGACCTTCAGAGACTTGGGTATTGTTGTGATGCTATATGTTGTATGTAGTTTGAATTCTCCATAGCCAAGATCTTGGATCTTGACAGTGGTCTTAGCCTTAGGGTTTGTGGAAGATGGTGTTGTGGCAGAAGACGTGGACAGAGTGGACGTTGAAGATGATGCGAGTGTGGATGGGTCAATGTATTTGGAAGAAGAGGAGCCAGGTGCTTCTTGGTTAATAGGCACTTGGTTTACAGAAATATCCCTTAGGTTGGTACAATATTGAAAAGGGTCGGGGTCTCCATATGTAGTGATTTATGTGCCGTGAAATGGGAATTTTAAGCATTGGTGATATGTGGATGCAATGGCTTTTAAGGCATGAATCCATGGGTGACTGAGCAAGATGTAAGGTAATTCTAGATCTAGGACTTGGTAGGTTGTATCCACAATGATTAGTCCCACTCTGATAGGAAGAGAAATAACACCTCGTGAAGAGTGTTCTTCATCATCATATGCTTTTATCACTATACTCTTTGTAGGGTCCACGCATGCATCAGAAAATCCTAGAGCCTTAACCAGTTTCAAGGAGCATATGTTCAATCTTGCTCTGCCAACTACTAAAACTCTTCTAACCTTTTTCTTATGGATGGAAGTTTCAATGTGTAATGCATCGTTATGGTTAGTCTTAGGTGACGAGTAGTCTTGATCATAAAAGGTGACGTGGTGAGGTGTAGTGAGGTATCCCACCATGGTCTCAAATTGGTTGACATCAATATCCTTAGGAATTGACGACTCTTGTAGGGTTTTATCTAGTATAGCCTTATACGTGGGAGAGATGTGAAGCAACTCGAGTATATAAATTTGTGCAGGAGTTTTGCCAAGTTGGTCAATAAGGTTAAAATGACTCTTGGGTTGCCATTGCTTTGGGGTCGTGGTGGGTTGTGATTGCCTAGGAGATGGACCAGGTATGGTAAGCTTAGGTTGCCTAACGGGAGGCAGACCAGCTACGGTGACCTTGCCACTTCGAGTAGCATTGCATTGGGGTGCTCTCTTAATTGTGATGGTATTAACACATTCATTATCAGTTCAGATATTCTGTATAGTGGTTCCACCAGAATAGTCATGCCTGGCTTAGGAAAAATTGGCTTGATTATTGTTTATCTATGGACCTAATGTGGAAGCATTATTAGAACCATGGTCTTGTAGTGGGTTCTTATGGATGGTATGATCTGAATTAGAGGAAAATTGTGGTCCGCCTACCTTAATGATATGATTCTCAATAAGGTCTTGTACCATATTTTTTAGTTGTCGACAAGTAGAAGTTTTATGTACTTTTGCCCGATGATAATCGCAAAATGCATTATCATCCCACCATGCTAGTTTGAATTGTCTTGGGTCATATGGTTTTGGTTCTTGAAGTGTGATGACACCATTCTAGAGGCATTTCTTGAGAACCTCTTCAATGGGCTCACCCAAGGGAGTGTATGTGTGACCCCTAGGGAATTGTCTCATCTGACGATATTGTCCTTGATTATTTTGGCCACTTTGGTTGTTTGAAGGGACATTGGTAGGGGGTGTCAATATAGTTGTTGGTTTTTTTTGTGGTTGAAACCCTTTTAGAGCTAGTACAAGACCCATAGTGTTTGCAGCCTTGGCATCCACAACACCGTCATTGGTAACATGTTTATTTTTTACCTAGTACTTATTTTTGTTAGTGGGGGGATTTGCATTTGTGTTTTTAGGACCGTATCTTAGCTCTCCCTTTGCGATAAGGGCTTTCTCAATCTGGACACCTTTTTCGACTAGGTCCATGAAGGTTGTGCAACAATGCACTTGCAATGCATATTTTAAGGGTCCTAGAAGTGTTTGAATGAACATGTCCACCTTTTCCTTTTTGGGTATGTCGATGTGGCAACAACTAGCTAGACTTCTCCATTTTTGAAAGAATGGGATGAAGGTTTCACTAGCATCCTCTTGCATGAGATTGCATAATCTAGTAATAGAGATATCCATGTCAGTGTTATACGTGTAATTTTTTATGAATTTGTGTTTAAGATCATCCCATGTTTGGATATCCTTTTGGGTGGAGAACCATTCAAGGGCAAGACCTACAAGAATATTAGAAAAAAGTCTCATTAAGTATGTTTGTTCATAGGTGACATCCATATAGTTGGTTGCAAATTCGTGGACATGTTCAATGGGGTTTGTCTTTCCTCTGTATTTGGTAAAATTAGGTGACACATATCCCAGAGGAAATGGTGGCATGTATAAGTTCATGTCGAAGGGATATACATTTAGATCATATGACACTCATGATTTTTTTCCAGATATTTGCATGTTTTCTATGGTATTCTCTAGACCCATCAGTTTTGCTTGTAAGGCATCTATTACAGGGTGATTTGTGGTCCCATACATTGGATTGATTGGTACACCATAGGTCCCCATTTGTTATGCGTGGATATTAGTGTATTGTGGAGGGATGGATTGTTGTGACATGTATGATGTATTCAGATTTGTGTGTTGTTGGTATTGACAGTTTTGATTGGGGGTATGTTGGTGAGTATGAATATGGGATGAGTATGTTGGGATGTGTCCCCCAACCATTTGGGTTGATATTTGGGGAATATGGTGACCATAAACATTTTGATGTGTAAATGATGCCATAGGTTGTGTGTGTTGACTTCTTTGTCCAAATTGTTGGGTTTGGACAAGGGGAATGGTTGTATTTTGTCCTTGGGATTTGATGGTATTGGACTATGTTGACTTGTTAACATTTTGTTGTTGTCCTTGAATAAAGACACGTCATTTACCTCCCCCCAAAGGATTTTGTGAGATACCAATGAGAGGATATGATGAAGGTGTACTCATGGTACTAGACGTAGTTGTCAACAAATGATTTGTATGACTTGATGATTCCCCCGTGGCATTTACCATAGTGGTAAAGAGAGGATTGGAATAACTTTCCCACATTGCCGAGGAGCCAAAGGTGGTTCCAGCCGATTGTGATGGTGTTGTGGATATTGTGGGCACTATGACAGATTGTGATCCTCCAATGGATGTAGCATTTATTGAATTGGAGGTGCTTGGAATGTTGGAGGTAGCATTCACTGTCGTTGTAGCATCAAAAAAGGTATTGCTTGTAGTGTTTGGAGGTTGACTACTATTTGACATGTTAAGCCCATTGTTGACATTAGGGTCAGGAGATGTTGATCTGAATGTGTTAATGTCGAATCCATGGGGTAACTTAGCTCCTTGACTTAAGAGTATGGCCAAATATCTATCTCTATCATATAGGACCATTTGTTCCATGAATTGAGAGGCCTCTGGATCTTGTGTTGCTACCTCTAGGTTTTCCTCGTGTATTTTTCCATATTCATCCTTACATAAGAATAGTTCAAAGGGAGTGCTTGATGAGGATGGTATGGTCATGAGAGGTTGATTATTCGCATTGCCAAATGAATCGTCAAAAGTCCAATTTGGGTCATACGTGTGATTGTTGACATTGGAAGTGGAGTCTTGTCCAAAGTTTGCTATTTTTCATTTTTGTTTTTGGAGTCTAGTTTCCACCATAAAATGAGATTGCTCAAATGAAAATGACAACTAAATGCAAGGATGATAATGCAAGACTATGTTTTGTAAAGAAAATGCCAACTAGGATGACTAAGTGATGATGACATTTGCCTAGGGAAATGATTGATGTAAGATGACAAGGTTGTCAAAGCCAAAATTTTGAATGAGGACTAGGATGGTAAAGTTGACTAAGGACTTAATATGATAAATGCAAGGTCTAGGTTCAACCTGATGACTAGGATGAATAATATTTTTGGATTTTTGGGAATAAAATATGCAAGGTATAAAATAGAATGCAATTTGGAGAAATGGGATACCTAAACACTTCTAAGCTCAATCTTTGTTTTCAATTTCAGTTACTAAAGGACTTGTTGAAAATGACAAAATGACAAGGTCAAAATGAGTAGTGAGTTTTCCTAACTAGATTGTTGAGTTGGAAAATCTCACAAAAGGGACAATGACTAAAAAAGGGAATGATGATTAAGTCCAAGATAAATTAGTTTAGAAAGTAATGGAATTGCAAATTGTGCTGAGATTAACCTAATCTGAAGTATGCAAGGATGAAAACCTAAGGTCAAGCTAATGTCTAATGTTTGCAACTAAAAATTTGAAGGATGAAGCCTATGGTCAATAATGCAAACTAATGATTGAAAATTTTGAGCAATTTCAAAGTTGGTTTCTGACAGAATCCTCTTGGAAACAGTGTTTGACAAAAGATTGATAGAATTTAGACTTAGTTTGGACTTTGTATGAAGATTTTTCTTATGTTAGGCAAATGCATCATTTGAGACCTCAAATGTGTTGTAGAATTGCGAATGCGTTTTGGTATAGTGAATGCAGCTCTAGGACTGGCAAATGCGACTGAGTTTTGCAGATGCGGTTCTGTGAGTTTCAAATGCATCGCGACACAAAAAGATGTGGTGTTTTGAATTGCAAATGAGGTTTAACAAGTCTAATGCGTTGAAAAATCTGGCAAATGTGGTTTGATAGAGTGATTGCATTTCAAGAGTTGTGACACAGTTTGCTAAAATTGAGGTTTTATTTAGAGCAAATCTGATCTGTCTAATGTTGAATATTTTGTGTAGAAGTGAAAATGTGGTGAATAATGTTGAAAAATCCAGCAAGCACTTAACAAGCACAATGTTTTGTGTTTAAGCAATCACACATAAGACAAGTACAATCCTAATAGGCCAATAGGCCAAGGGTTTGTATACTTGGCATAGCCCATCGATATACCCTGGATTGGTGCTAAACACCTTTCCTTCTTAAGAGTGGATAGCTTATAATTTTGGTGGCATTGGCTCCCCTCCACGACTCATTAACATCATTTGAGCACACCAACTTTGAATTCTTGGGTAGTGACTTCCCAAAAACTACTATCTCTACTCAAGGGGATCAGTAGTGAGTGTCTTCAGGCATGATACTATACCCTGCACTATACCAAGCAACGGTTGAAAAATGGTTGGGCTCTAAAACAAAAGGTGTTTAGTAAGGGCATTCCATTCGTAGGGCATGATCCATGCGATGAGAGTCCCCTTTCAGATCCATCTCATAGGAACCATATGCGTGATTCTTGGGCTTTCCCCAAGAATCCACTTTTATATACCGGTTGGAAGTCCCTTGGTTTTAGGGTGCTACCAGTCTGAGTCATCCTAGGGTGAGTACTTTTTCCCACCAGAACAGGCCCAAGTTCCAGAGTTAGTAACCATTTCTCTTACACCTAGGATTTCCTGAAAGTGAAAGGGGAGAGGATAGTTTGATTACTAAGTCATAAGGGTGTATAAAAAATAAGAATGGGTCTGGTTTTTTGATCACTAAGTTTTCACAAGGTGAGAGCATAATCACCTACCATTTTGTAAACACATTCAAAGAAAAGTAGAAAAACATGTTCGTTTTATGTGCACTAAAAATAAATGTGTACTAATCTAAAAAAGACAAGCACAATGTTTAGTATTTAGTCTTCGACACTCAAACCTACAAACCACAAGTTAGGAGTTTTATCCACCAGTCTTGGACCCACAAAATGTAATTGCCACATGCTGCAAACTAAGATTAGTAACAGGAAAACCTATGCTAGGCAGAATGCAGAAGAAAAATAGAATTCCAAAAAAAAGAATAGAAAAACATAAAAACCCGAATGTAAAAAAGAAGAAAACGTTACTAGGAAAATGCATCACAACAGAGCCAATGCGTCACTCTATGTTGCAAATGCAGCTCAGTGTTACAGATGCAGCTTTCTCAACCTCATTTATGACACAATAAAGTGATTGCATCATTTAAGATGGCGAATGTGTCACAACACATTAAATGTGGCTCAACAAAGTTTAAATGTGTCACTCTGTACCTGTACCTGCAAAAAAAATAGAAAACTGAAATCGTACGGAAACTACAAAAAAAATTAAATGCGTCGGGTTCACCAATGTATCTAAGGGTAAAATTTTAGGTATGTTAGATGTTAGAAAATCAACAATACATATAAACCCAAATAACTACAAAGTACAATGAAAGAAAATATAGATGAAACAATTATACTAGTTAATCGCTGAAGCCTCCATGATTCATGTTTGTAGCACCTTCTAACTTGCTGGTTGATGTGTTGCCCTCTGATTCAATGTGCGAGCAATATGAAAATAAAGCCTAAGTCCTACAAAAGCTTTGAAGGATTTAAATAAAGTCTATGCCTATGCCTATGACAAAATGACTCTAAAATTCCTATGCCAATAAATGTCTAAACTTGATGAAGTAAATGCAATATCTAAGAAATAAGCATAAATCTGTCTAGTCAAAAATGTGAGCAAAATTGTCATTTTATAGAAAATGCCATTTTGGATGGATGGAGGAGATTGACTTTGACAAAAGCCTAAAATCAAAGGACGAGATCTGATTTGACAATCCCTAATCAGGGTTAGGGAAAAATCCTTAAACAAGTGGTCGAGATGTCATCTAAGAGAATCAAATTGGTGGTGGAGAATAGATGAGATAATTAATTAGAAAAATAAAGATTTTCAAAAATCAAGAAGATAAAGACTCCCTGATTTGTAAGATTCAAAAAATCTAGAAGATAAGAGTTGAACTGAAGATCAGTTTTGGAAAATCAAGAATCTGCTTGATTACTTGATTTTTGGAGGAAAGTTACCATTTTGAATTAATTTAATTCAAAATATGGATTTGGTGAGATAATAAATAATTGATTTTCAAATTATTTACTAAAATGAACTGACAATTAAGAATGTGAAATCATTTTAAATAATTAACTTATTTAAAATGAGAGAAATCTTAAATTAGGTAATTAAATAATTATGATAATTATTTAATTGAGAGGATATGATTAGTAATTAAATAAATTAATAAATTCATTTAATTATGAGAATTAGTGACATATTAAATAAATAAATGAAATTCATTTATTTAATAATTAGGAAGAATAAATGAATAAAGATAATTAAACAAATTTAGAAATTTATTGAATTAGAGGAAGACTTAGACAATTAATGATGTTTTTAATAAATAAATAAAATTTATTTATTTAATAATCATGAAGAATAAAAGGACATGAATTAATTAAATAATTATGAATTATTTAATCAATAATCGAATGTGGACCAAGGACATAATTAAATGTCATAATTATGCTACGACAAAAGTGGTAAAAATGGAGCTTACAGGCCTAGGTCATTTTTAAGTTTCTACAAGAATACCAAATTCTAAACCATGATTTGTGTAAGACCCATCAAAGTACAATTTCCATGTTGTAGGGGTTTCTATTGCAAAGATGGATTCATCAAGAAAATCAGATACTAGAGGATGTTTTGTTGTCATTGGTGCAATCAACTATCACTTGTCCTTTTCTTGCTTTAAGATCAACATATTCTATATCATATTCAGTCAAGATGATGACCCACTTTTCTAGTTTACCTATCAAAGTTTCTTTGCTCAATAAATAATTCAAAGGATCAATCTTAGCTATCAATTTTGTTGAATGGTTCAACATATAGTGTCTAAGCTTTTGTGCGGAAAAAACAACTATAAGGCATGCTCATTCAATGGGGCTATAATTAAGCTCATATCCTACAAGAGTGTTATTGATATAATAGATTGCTCAATCCTTTCCATCATTGTCATTCTATGATATCAATGCCTCTAGTGTGGATTTCGTTGTTGATATGTATAATATTAGTGTAACTAAGGTAAAAATCTAGGCTAGCATGAAAAAAAATGCATTAAAAAAACCCTAGCTAAACAATGAAGCACAAAGGAGTAAAAATGCATAAAAGAAAGGAAATATTTCAACAAAAATCTTCAAGCCCTCCATGATTGACCTTCATTGCACCTTCTCCATTTGCTACAATATTATGTTTTCCCTCAAATTTTTGATGAGAAACTATGACTATGACAAGACCTAAGAAAATATTGAAGGATTTGATCTAAAATGCAAGTATAATCAGATTTCTAAAAGAAAGAAGAAGTATGGAAGCCTAAATTCTGAAGCATGAAGTATGAAGAAGTGATGAAGTTAGGAGATGATCAAAAGTCCCCAAATGAGGTTGACATTGCCTTTTTATAAAAAAATAATTTTAGATGAATGGCCAAGATTGAAAGTTTGACAAAGCCCTAAGATCAAAGGCTAAAATTAAATGTGACAACCATCAATTAGGGTTAGGGAAACATTAGGGTAAAATTTGAAATGAAGGGCTATGATTTTATTTTAGAAAATTCAAATCAATGGACAAGAATGCATGTTTTGTTGCTTCTGGATTCGATTGTGTTCCAATTTTTTCATCAACATTTTAGATCACACTCTGTGATCCATCATCATGATAGAGTGTGATCCAAAATGTTGATGAAAAAATTGGAACACAATCGAATCCAGAAGCAACAAAACTAATTTCATATGGATTGTGGAAATCTAATTGCAAGAATGCATGTGACAAGAAGATATTGGGCATGAAAAAAGAGGATGTTGGAGAATCAAATAATCATTTAAAATTATTTGATTCAAGAAGTGATGTTGACCTTTTGAATTAAAAATTAATTTAATTCAAAAGTGGTGGGGTCATGTGATAGTAAATAATTATTTCAAATTATATACTTGGTGGGAAAATAGAAAGTGGGGAATTTTAAATAAATGACTATTTAAATTTAGAAGAAAAGTCAATATGATAATTAAATAATTAATGATAATTATTTAATTATGGAGAAAATGGACAAGGTGGACAATAATTAAATAAATCATAGGAATTTATTTAATTATAAGAAGACATAAGGAATTAATGACGTACTTAAATAAATAAATAAAATTTATTTATTTAAATAATGAAGAAGAAATAATGGACAAATAATAATTAAATAAATTTAAGAATGTATTTAATTATAGAGGGACATAAGAAATTAGTGACGTATTTAAATAAAATAAATGTAATTTATTTATTTAAATAGTCAGGAGGACTAAAAGACATGAATTAATTAAATAATAGTTGAAATTGGACAATAGGACATAATCAAATATTTTAATTATGTGAGGAGGATGTTTGAAATATGGGTCAATGAGTTTGACTCGAAACTACACGGTTGAATCCTGATAGCAATATCATAAATTAAGAATTATTTAATTAATAGTTGAAATTGGACAATAGGACATAATCAAATATTTTAATTATGTGAGGAGGATGTTTGAAATAGAAAAATGTGATTTGTAGGTTTAGTACATTTTTATGTGTCTACAATTAGGTGTGTTGGTGGTTTTTTGTAACCAGGTTGGTCTCCTATTCTACCTATGGAGTAGCTAACTCCAATCATGGGCAGCTCGGAGGACCTAGACCAACTGACAAGATTCAGTTAGAGACTGAGATCTTCTGCACTTTAGGCTTTGTAGAACCAGGGCAGGTATACCCACACAATGCCTCAAAGAAGACCAGACATTTCTTTTTATAGCAGATAACTCCTGATGTCAAGCGTTGAGGACCTCAAATGGGGCTAGATTGTCAGTAGCTCAACCTTGAAGCAACCAGGAGGTAGGAAACAAGCTAAACAAAAGATATTCAATGATTTATAAATTGTTTTCTGAGAGGAACCAGGCCGCAAGATAGATCAGTGCCTAATCCAGGGTCATGGAGTCATACACAAAAGATGGAATTCATTTGCAAACATGACTCAATCAATGGATTTTGTTTTGCTAATGCCTTACATCAGTTATCAGTGCCTTACACTGAAAATTTGGCTCTTGTATCAACCAGAATCTTCTTACCAAATCCAACCTGCAAACAAGTAATCACTGCTATCTATTCAAAGGATTTAACTGCTTCCTTGAAGCAGACCTATCAACAAATAACACAGTCCCATGAAGTATGAGAAGATGAACAAAAACACCTTATGCATTTATTCAAATGATTAAAAGCCTACAAATGTGGAGACAATATGATGATATGCATGAAAGATAAGCATCTTCATGTATTCATGCTTAACTGATTACATTTACGGAGGAATTCAACATTACAGTTTACAGACTAAAAAATGACCTAAGACCAAACCCTAATCTATCCCAAGCTAATCCCAAAACTCAGAAAAATGGAACTGAACCAAGGGAACCAAACCTAAGGGACCAAACCCAAGGGACAAAACCCAAGGAGCTGAACCCTTCACACTGGCCATGAAATCTCCCTTTATAGGAATAGGGAGAGCAACAAGCAACTGGACAGGGTGACTTTACATGTCATCAGGTGACTAGGACAAACCCTAAAATAGTTTGCAGGCCAAGTCATCCGATCCACCAGCATATCTGAATATCATTGAATGCTCTATCAAGTGGTTTAGGGAGAAGATCATGCAACCAGGTTGAATCGAGCAAGTATAGGAATGGAAAGCCATGGCAGTCAAACCAGGAAGGTACACAGACCATGCCATCCAGGAAATCCACGGTTGCAATCATCACAGATCCAGAGGCCACAAATGCAGAATTCAGCCGTTCCAACCACTTCTCCATCTCAGACAGTCCACTGCCCTAGTTCTGCAATTAATTTCATCCTCAACCACACCAAATCGCACCAGCAATCAAGGTTTAGGACCAAATCGGGGTCATCATGTTGATCCACAAAAATCTTCATCGCCATTCTCGAGCCACGGGCCAAGTGACTAACCACATTGAATGCATTTCTAGCTCGATCCATGTCCACTATGGCTTCCAGAAAACCAGTTGGCATGACACTACGAAGTTGAGAAGACAACACACCGAGAACCTAATGTTTCATCGAGCAAGCATACCATTTGACAAGACTGAGCACATTCAGCCAAACATCACAGTGACAACAATGCCACATCGGTAAGAGAAGGCACAATCGGTAGAAGATCATGTCGACACCCCAAAAAGAAGCACCATCAGCAAGAGAAAGTGGTGTCGGGAAGACCTTAGGGCGACAAAAAATGGTCAGTGAAGAGATACACCAAAAATCCAATCATATCAACAACACACCATCCGATCAGGGAGACATCTTGCTAAAGAGAACATGCTACATCGAGTGCTCATCATAGTCGGCAAGAGGCTAACAAGTCAACGAAACATTCTAGTGAAGTCCACCAAGTTAGGGAGAGTCACACCGAAGTGACCAAACATATCAACCAGACATAAGGAAGTCGGGGAGACGTCTGGCCGAAGTTCACATATTGCACCAAAAGCATCACAGAGTCAAGGAGAGATGGCAGAGTCAGCCAGACATCATGGCGAAGTCACCGCGGCCAAAGGGAGTTATATCGAGCATCAAAGGTGCCGTCAAAGTTGGCAAGACAAGCAAGGGTCGGGGAGACATCATATAGACTATCCCATGTTTTGCTGAAACATCCTGAGCTCACAATAGATCGCCAAGACATCAATGATCTCACACTAACTGAAACCTTTTTTCTTTTGTGCATCGCTATAATAATTAGATATTGGGAAGACCTCCTGCAGAGCACACCACATCTTTCTGAAAGTCTCCATTCATCTGATGTCATTGAAACAACTCAAAGCTTATGTTGACAAAGACCCTTTATGTTCCATCGGTGAGACCAAAGGTCACTCATTGAGACCTCTCGAATTCGGCAAGATGTTATATTGAAAACCTAGACTCCTGCCGATACGCTTCCATATGTACTTGTCAGTGAGACCAAGAGGAGTCAGGAAGACATCTCCCTGACACAACCAACACAGGATGACAAAGATTTTGGGGAGACAAGCTGGGGTCGCCAAGAGGTAATCCCGAGCACCAAAGGTCACAGCGAAAGCAACGCGAGGCTAGTGAAAATGGTAGCTAGGGGCCGGTAACGAACAAAAAATGGGGCTCGGGGGAACCACTTAAGTTAAAATGAACCAGGTGGATAGGTCACCAACAAAAGAATAAGCAGCCAGAAGAAAAGTAAGTTGCAGACCCAAAATGATCTCGTTCCCACCTCTACAAAAGATAGCGGACACAGAGCCAGAACCAAAACAAAACCAAAAAGCCACGGGGTGGAGACAAAAGGAAAACCAGCACAAGCGGAGCTGGGGCTGGAACAAAACTAGAAAGTGAAACATAAGCAAGGTTATGAAACTGGTATCCATTCTGATCCCGCCTCCGCCAGAGGAAACAAAAGATAGACAACCGAAGACGCGGAGTCGGGGCCGGAATGGAACCCGAAAGAGAAACCAAAGACCAAAATCCAGATTCTGATTTCACTCTGATCCCACCTCTACTAGACAAGGAAAAACATAAGACAAGGAAGAAAAGGAAAATATAGCCACCAGAGACATGAACACTTAGCACACTGAGCTCAACCCTGATGGGAGCCCATTTAACCCACATGCCAAAAATATATAAAAATCCGAAGCTAAAGATTTGTCAGGGAAATCAAAGGCAAACAACTAGAAAATGAGAGACAACCAAAATAGGCACTAACAGAGGCTCCAGTTGGAGATGTATGCCCCTTGGTGGGCATAGCAAGAATTTAGATCACTGGGAGAGCAGACCAGAATAAAAGGGAACCCAAAACAGCGAGGAGCCAACTAGACAAGGTTAGCAGACACAGCAAAAAAAAACTGACTAGAAAAGCAAAAACCTAACCTAATGTTCATGGAAAGAGAAATGCTTCAGATGCAGCACCACATCAAGAATTGTCCATGAATAGGCAATTCAAGAGTCACTTTGTTGATTCTTTATTTCATTTGATGACACTAGGCCACCAAATGAAAAATGAGAGCCAACTCTTACCTCTTTCAAATATAATTCTGCTAAATGAGCTGACATTCCCTAACTTGTGCTTGCCCCTACCAATCTGCAACAGTATAAATGAATGCACCTCTGCAAACACAAGCATCTGATTTCCCTTATGCAAGTGAAAACTTTCCCTGTGTTTAATTTTGTCGTTAATTGGCAACTAGATCAAATAGGTCTCATTATTGCCACCTTCTGATTCTTTGATTCTATATCATGTGGCAATACATGTGAATACTGATTAGGACTGCATAGAAACATAGTCTGATCACAATTAGATACCTGGCAAAACATGTTAGTACCTCTCAATAGGCTCTCATATTCATCATTATAAACATGTACATGATCCTTATGCATTTGAAAATCAGGCACACTTTCAAAATGCTGACTGTTATGTGACAAAAGGCTAGCATTTCTATCATTTACATCACCCTGAAGCTGAAAACAACTAGCTCCAGTGCTCTGCATATTGTCACATTCTGTGAAAACTTCATCAAGTGTATACAAAGGGATACACTCACCATTCAACACATCTTACAACTGCTCTATATCATTTTTAGTAGGAGGAGGCACATCATTAGTGCAATGATGGTTTAAACTACTACTCCCACTTCCTCTTTTCACTTGGCTCCATTCTTCATCATGCTGGCAATGAGAGTCATCAGAGCATTCTGACTCATCCTCATGGTGTGCCTTAAGCATGGTATCATAGCTTGTAGAGGGAGCATCAGGACAATAATGCATCTTGCAAATAAAACCTATCCCTCTACAACTATTCAATTGCAATATTCAAATATCCCCTGATGACAGTGCTTGATCTCACCAAATAAAGGGGAATAAAGTTTTTTTTTTTTTTTAAAAAAAGCATGAAGAATACCTGGAAACGTTGCAGCCATGGAACTATTCTTTGAATCTTCAACAGGTTCACCTTGATAGAGTTGCCACCTCTTTGCAAAGGACTGAGCTTCAAATGGTATGAAGCTCACTTACATGTAAATCTTTCTCTGAGTTCCATCTGGTAGAACACCATAGGTCTTGTAGCTTTCAGGTTCACTGCAGCAAAACTTTTCTCCAGGATTGAGATTCTTCATACTTTGAACAACACCAACATGGAAAATGATATGACTCTTTTGATATGGTACTTTATAATCAAATTTCTGAGTAATTCCCTAGCAGAGTCGCCAATCTGTTGGTGGTTTTTTGTAAACCAGGTTGGTCTCCTATTCTACCTATGGAGTAGCCAACTCCAATCATGGGTAGCTTGGAGGACCTGGACCAACTGACAAGATTCAATCAGAGATTGAGATCTTCTACACTTTAGGCTCTGCAAAACCAGGGCGGGTATACCCACACAATGCCTCAAAGAAGACCAGACAATGATTTTTATAGCAGATAACTCCTGATGTCAAGCATTGAGGACCTCAAATGGGGCTAGATTCTCAGTAGCTCAACCTTGAGGAAACTAGGAGGCAGGACACAAGCTAAACAAAAGATATTCAATGATTTATAAATTATTTTCTGAGAGGAACCAGGCCGCACGACAGATCAATGCCTAATCCAAGGTCATGGAGTCATACACAAGAGATGGAATTCATTTGCAAACAGGACTCAATCAGCGGATTCTATTTTGCTAATGCCTTACATTAGCTATCAGTGCCTTACATTGACAATCTGGCTCTTGTATCAACTAGACTCTTCTTACCAAATCCAACCTGCAAACAAGTAATCACTGCTATCTATTCAAAGGATTTAACTGCTTCCTTGAAGTAGACCTATCAACAAATAACACAGTCCCATGAAGTATGAGAAGATGAACAAAAACACCTTATGCATTTATTCAAATGATTAAAAGCCTACAAATGTGGAGACAATCTGATGATATGCATGAAAGATAAGAATCTTCATGTATTCCTGCTTAACTGATTGCATTTATAGAGGAATTCAACGTTACAGTTTACAGACTCAAAAATGACCTAAGACCAAACCCTAATCTATCCTAGGCTAATCCTAGAACTTAGAAAAATGGAACTGAACCAAGGGACAGAACCCAAGGAGTTGAACCCTTCACACTGGCCATGAAATCTCCCTTTATAGGAACAGGGGGAGCAACAAGTAACTGGCCAGGGTGACTTTACATGTCATCAGGTGACTAGGACAAACCCTAAAATAGTTTGCAGGCCAAGTCATCCAATCCACCAGCATATCTAAAGATCATTGAATGCTCTATCAGGTGGTTCAGGGAGAAGATCACACAACCAGGTCGAATCGAGCAAGTACAAGAATGGCAAGCCATGGCGGTCAAACCAGGAAGGTACACAGACCATGCCATCTAGGAAATCTGTGGGTGTGATCATCACAGATCCAAAGGCCACAAATGCAGAATTCAGCCGTTCCAACCACTTCTCCATCTCAGATAGTCTGTTGCCCTAGTTCTGCAATTAATTTCATCCTCTACCACACCAACTCGCACCAGCAATTGAGGTTTAGGACCAAATTGGGGTGATCATACCGATCCACAAAAATCTTCATCACCATTCTCAAGCCACGAGGCAAGTGACCAACCACATTGAATGCATTACTAGCTTGATCCATGTCCACTATGGATTCCAGCAAACCAGTCAGCGTGACACCATGGAGTCGAGAAGACAACACGCTGAGAACCCAATGTTTCATCAAGCAACCATACCATTCGACAAGACTGGGTACATTCTGCCAAACATCACAGCAACAACAATGCCACATCAACGAGAGAAGGCACAATCGGTAGGAGATCATGTCAACACCCCAACAAGAAGCACCATTAGCAAGAGAAAGCGGTGTCAGGCAAACCTCAGGGTGATAGCAAATGGTTGGTGAAGAGATACATCGAAAAGCCAATCATATCAGCAACACACCATCCGATTGGGGAGACATCTGGCTGAAGAGAACATGCTATATTGAGAGCTCATCATAGTCGACAAGAGGCTAACAAGTCAGTGAAACATCCCAATGAAGTCCACCAAATCGGGGAGAGTCACACCGAAGTCACTAAAAGTATCGACCAGACATAAGGAAGTTGGGGAGATGTCCGGCCGAAGCCCGCATATTGCATCGAAAGCATCACAGAGTCGAGGAGAGATGGCTGAGTCGGCCAGACATCATGGCAAAGTCACCGCGGCCAAAGGGAGTTATATCGAGCATCAAAGGGGCCGTCAAAGTTGGCAATACAATAAAGGGTCGGGGAGACATCACATAGAATGTCCCATGTTTTGCTGAAACATCTTGAGCTCACAATAGATCGCCAAGATATCAATGATCTCACATCAACTGAAACCTTTTTTCTTTTGTGCATCGCTATAATAATTAGATATCAGGAAGACCTCCTGTAGAGCACACCACATCTTTCTGAAAGTCTCCATTCATTTGATCTCGCTGAAAAAACTCAGAGCTTATGCTGACGAAGACCCTTTATGTTCCATCAGTGAGACTGAAGGTCACTCGCCGAGACCTCTCAAATTCAGTAAGATGTTATATTGAAAACCCAGACTCCTGTCGATACGCTTCCATATGCACTTGTCAGTGAGACCAAGAGGAGTCAAGAAGACATCTCCCCGACACAACCAATACAAGCTAACAAATATTTTAGGGAGACAAGCTGGGGTCACCAAGAGGTAATCTCGAGCACCAAAGGTCACAACGAAAGCAATGCGGGGCTGGTGAAAATGGTAGCTAGGGGCCGATAACAAATGAAAAACGGGGCTCAGGGGAACCACTTAAGTTAAAATGAACCAGGTGGACAAGTCACCAACAAAAGAACAAGTAGCTAGAAGAAGAGGAAGCCGCAGACCCAAAACGATCCCGTTCTCGCCTCCGCAAAAGACAATAGACACGGAGCCGGAACCAAAACAAAACCAAAAAGCCGTGGGGTGGAGACAAAAGGAAAACCAGCGAAATGAGAAAGTGAAACACGAGCAAGGTTCCGAAACTGGTATCCATTCTGATCCCGCCTCCGCCAGAGGAAAAAAAAGACAAAGACAACCGAAGACACGAAGTCGGGGCCAGAATGGAACCCAAAAGAGAAACCAAAGACCAAAATACAGATTCTAATTTCACTCCGATCCCGCCTCCACCAGACAAGGAAAAACACAAGGCAAGGAAGAAAAGGAAAATCTGGCTACCAGAGACATGAACACTTAGCACGTTGAGCTCAACCCTGATGGGAGCCCATTTAACCCACGTGCCAAAAAGATAGAAAAATACCAAGCTAAATATTTGTCAGGGAAATCAAAGGAAAACAACTGGAAAATGAGAGACAACCAAAATAGGCACTAACAAGGTGTCTACCATCAATGGAAGGCATGAGTACTAGAGGAGACAATAGATAATCCTTTATTTGTTGAAATGCCTCTTGACAACATTCAGTCCATATGAAGGGCTCTTTTTCATAACAAATATTGAAATGGATGACACTTATCTCCTAATTGAGGAATGAACCTTTAGATAGACTGCAACCTTCCTTATAGAATTTGCAATTGACTTATGTTTGTTGGTAGAGGCATATCCATGATTGCTTTCACTTTTGTGGGATCAACTTCAATTCCTCTATGAGAGATAATATATCCTAGAATTTTTCCTGATTGGACCTCAAAAATACACTTCTTCAGGTTTAGCCTAACCTTATACTCTTCCATCCTTTTGAAAATCTTGCCTAGTACTGCTAGATGACCATTTCTTGCTAAGGATTTTTCTTGTAAATCATCAACATAATCTTCCATAAGCATATGCATGTAGTCATGAAAAATGGTGATCATAGCTCTCTGATATGTTGCTCTGGCATTCTTGAGACCAAATGGCATAAAATTACAAAAAAGGTACCCCAAGCATAGGTGAAAGTTGTTTTATGTTGATCCTCGGGGGTGATTATGACCTGATTATATCTTGAGACACTGTCCATAGGCAATAACATCTCATATCCCGTTGTGAGATCTATGATGTCAATATTAGGCAATGAGAAATCATCTTTAGGATAAGATTTGTTTAGATCTCTAAAATATATGCATACTCTAATTCCACTAGTTGGTTTGCTGATAGGAATAATATTTGATATCCATTCTGCATAGTCTATGTGATGAATGAAACCAACATCAAAATTTTTCTTCAATTCAACCTTCACTAGGAGTGTAATTTGTGGGTGCATTTTCCTCAATTTCTGCTTGACTAGTTTAGCATTTGGGATCAGTGGTAAATGATGTAGAACAAGTTTAGGGTCCAACCTAGGCATATCAGCATATTTCCATACAAAATTGATTTGTCTCTTTGAAAAGAATTTAGTGAACTCTAGTTTTTCTTCAATGGTCAAAGATGTTGCAAGGTGAATGATTATAGATTATCCTTTGTTCTAAGATTTACCTCTTTTGATTCTTCCACAAGCAATGGTAATCTTTCTCGATCTATGGGGAAACTATCCAACCCTCCATCATTAGGTACCTTAGAGATGTTTTTACCTTTAGATACGTCCTTTATTTTTTACTTTTTCTTGGTCTAAAGGTGCCTTTCGATTTTCACCTAGAGACCTATTCTTTTTATTTTTTATTTTCCTCACTTTTACGACTAGAGGAAGGAGTAGACTCTCCAAAATATGCTACATTTTCAAGCTCTATGATGAAACCACCTTTATGATCCCCACTTGGTATCCCTTCTTGAAGTCCCATGAACTCAGCGGTTACTTTGCCATTCTCAAATGTGTCTAAACTCGATGGTCCTTATTGATTCCAATCTATTAGCTATGGGTAAATGAGGGGTAAGCCATCATTGGTGTCATCAGGGGTCAATGAATAAGTGGATATGGTGAAAATAGAGGTATCATCAAGATCCCAAAATGAATCGATCTAGATATTGATGTCCATTATATTGGTTGGGGAAGAGGACAGGTCAAGCTCTTGGAAGATATCTACTAGGTCATAGTTACTCGATGTGTAGGGATCCCATTTCCACTCATTAGAGTCAGTTTTAGTATAGTATTCCTTAGATTTATCAATTTCATTTGAAGCATTAATTTTCTCACTCAAAGGAAACTTAGTACTAGGAGGACTCACTTTTGGTGGTACATACCCTAACCCAATATTCTTTGGTAACCAAGGAGGTAGTATGGGTTCTATCATTCCATGTTTGTTCAAACCAAGACCACTATGTCCATCATAGCCTGTCCATCATAGCCTTGTTGCTTCATTATCTAGAATCCTTATTCTTCATCTTTATAAATCCATGTAGAAATATCCTTGCCTATAGATTCCTTTATTAACTCTCCCCATCTAGTGAAGGTAGTGGGAGGATTATGGATGATGATTTCAATTTATTTCTTGGTACGACAAGGTTTTCCATAATATTTTGGTGATATAGGAAGCTTCCCAACACAAAATAAGCTCTCCATGTTATATTCCTCACATCCCTTGTCATGGATCTAGACATTGGGTTTGGAAGGTGTGGTGAATGGAGTGGATGATTTGACTAGGGAAGATGGATCAATGTAATGTGATAAGGACAAAGATGGAGCTTCTTGATTGATAGGAAGTTGATATTCAATGGTCCCTCTTAGATTTCTATAATATTGGAAGGGATCAAGATCACTTGCTATAGTAATTTTGGTTCCATTATGGGGAAACTTCAGAAATTGATGGTATGTGGATGGTACAGCTCTCATGGCATGAATCCTTGGGCAGCAAAGGAGAAGATTATAGGGTAAGTATAGATCCGAGACTTGGAATATTGTGTTTTGAGTAGCAGGCCCAACCCTCACGAAAAGTGTGATTATACATTTGGATGAACATTCGACATCCTCATAAGGCTGGATAATAATTTTCTTAGATTCATCTATACAAGCTTTAGAAATCCCATTGACGTGACCAATTTTAGTGTACATATATTTAGACCTACTCCACTATTTGATTTTATGTTTATTAATGTAGACTTCAAGGTGAAAATGATCATTATGATTTGGTTTATGTGTGGAAATAACTTGCTTAAAAAACATGACATGATGGTTTGTGGATAGGTATCCTACCATGGCCTGAAATTGGTTGATATTTAGGTCAATGGGTATGGATGTATCTTGCAAGGCTTTGTCCAGAATGGTCTTATGCTTAGGGGATATGCGAAGCAACTCAAGAATGGATATTTGTGCAGGAGTCTTTCCTAGATGATCCAAGAGGTTATATTGACTTTTTGGTTTCACATTGGGAGCGGACCCTTATAGGGTCACCTTAGCTTTGTGGGTGGTAATTGCACATTCTAAACTTTTATTAATGGTGATGGTAAGAACATGATTATCAAGGGCTCAAATGTGATTAATGGTATAGTCATGTCCACCATTGGTATAATTAGCATTGTTATTGTTCCCTGAACTAGATTCCTTCCCTTTTCCATGGTTTTGCAAGGGGGTCTTGAATATGGTGTGATCAACATTAGTCTTACCTTGTGAATTGTCCATTGTTATATCACCTTGTTCAATAAGGTCTTGGATAAGGTTCTTGAGTGTCCAAGATGATGATGTTTTATGTCCTATTCTATGATGGTATTCACAATTTTTTTTTCATTCCGCCAATTTGGTTTAGCTAATGTTGGTTTGTATGTTTTAATGTTTGGAAGATGAATGATGTTTTATTGTAAAAGTTTCTTCAGGATTGAATCGATGGGTTCCCCTAAGGTTGTTTATGTTTTATTAGGAATGTTGGCTCATGAAGGACCTTTACATTGTTGATTATTTTGGATTACATTCATTGTCTAATCATGGCTTGGTGTTGGGGTATTAGGTTTGGATGGACCTTTAAGATGAATGGTGGGGTGAATTTTTTTTACCAATTTAGCATCAACAACCCCATCATTAGTGTCATTCTTATTTCTAGACCAAAAATTTCCTTTGTCACTAGGAGGATCTTGAGTTTATTTAAATATTTTGACTCGTCCTTTTTCCACAAGAGCTTTCTCTATAAAGGCTCCCTCCTTAATGAAATCTTCAAAGGTGGTGCAATATTGGATTTCAAGTTATGCATTAGTTTTGTGTGGAGGTTGTCTATAAAGATCATAACCAACTATTTTTTTGGAATATGACAAGGAAATTTGCTATAAATGCTTTTCCATATTTGATAGAATGATGTGAGTGTCTCTCCCTATTTTTGTTTAGTTTTGTAGAATTTTTCTAGGTTCATGTCATTTTCAATGTTGTAGGAAAAGTGTGTAATGAACTTGTCATCCAAGTCACCCCATGTTTGTATCCTAGGAGGAAGGTGTGCAAACCACTCTATAGCCTACCCTGAAAGGATATATGGAAATAATATCATCAAGTATGTAGGATCAAAAGCAATTTCCATACATGTCATGTTAAACTCTCGTATGTGTTCCACTAGATCTCCTTTCCCTTTGTATCTATTAAAGCTTGGAGTGTTAAAGTGTGGTGGAAAAGGTGGCATATATATTCTTTTATCAAAGGGATAAGGACATTATTCCTCCATTGCGTATGTCTTCTTGGTTATCCCCAATTGTATTTTTTCCATTTGTTGTTGTATTGCTTGCATTTGTTGCATCAAGGCTTCATAGGTGATGGTGATTTTTTGGTTGAATTTGCATGAGGGGGCTAGTATTTGTGTTAAGAGTGTTGAGTTGGATATATGATGGGTTCGATGTAAATGTGGGATTTAGATTGGCACCCTATTACAAAGGGATCTAATTTCCCTATTGATTGTGAGGTGCAAACATGGTATTGATTTAATGTTGTGGAGGTGTGAAGTTGGTATTTGGAGGTTGTGGTATGAAATTGGTGTTTAGTGTGATGTGTTGTTGGGATGAAAATGGGTTGGTGTTCAAGCTTGACGCAAAGGAAATGTTGGTGTTAGGTGTAGTGTTGACCATTTGGGTTTGCACTCTTGGTGTGGAAATGTGAATCCTTCTTGTCTTGTTAGGTGGGTTTTTATTTGCATTGATTGATGGTGTAGTATTTTGAGTGCCAAATGGATTTGCAAAATTTATACTCATGGAACTAAAGGATGAAGCAAATGGAGTACCAAAGGTAGGGGTTGGTCCTTGATAAGTCACATGTGTTCTTTTGGTCTCTAATGTTGGAGGATTGGGGATGTGTGTTGCAGTCATGTTATGTGTTGTTGCCCCAAGTGGAAAACTAGTGTGCATTTGTTGTTGTATAGGAGAAAATTTGCACCCGTCTTGCAAATTCCCATTTCACATCCCTCCACCTTAGAAAATCAAACCCGTCTAAGAAATTCCACATCACCTATCTACAATACATCCACTTGGAACTTTTCCTTTGTGTCAGTGGGGGAATTTCTATCAGGGTTGCACACATGATGCACAGACGTTTGCATGGTGCATTATCATCCCTAACATATTCTTGTCTCTAGAATCTATAGAGACATTGCATTATCCATTGGGGATGAATCGTAACACCTCTATGTTGGCAACACAAGGGCAGACAACTGAGGGGGGTGAATTAGTTGTCATCGAATTTCAAAATTATTCAACTTATTAACCTTATTCTAAGATCTGATCATTTATCATCAAAGAATAAATGAACAAAATATCAGAAGCACACATAACACCAAGATTTTTACATGGAAACCCTATTAGGGGAAAAACCATGGTGGAGGTCGGTCCACAGGATTATACCCTATTAAAAGTATAAAGAAATATGAATGGGGAATGCACATGCATTTAGGCACATTACCTAGAGCTCACTGCTCAATTAAAAAGGAAGACACACTTTCTTATAGAAAGGTTCTGATTAAATCCATTAGACTTTGAACTGAGAAAATCACATCTACTAATTCCTACTTATAGTTTTAGTTAAACACATAAACAATTCTTCACTCTTCACTCTTCTTCACTCTCCTTCACTCTCTGCACTGCCTTCGAATGATCTGAACAATATTCGCACATAGGAATTGCATACTTCACACTTGCACACTCATTCATGCTTCCAAATGATAAAATAATCACTCTTATATACCCACAACAAGAGATTACATCACTATAAGTCGGCTTCAACAAAATAGCAAGAAATAATATAAACAGTTGGCTCAGATCAATAAATATTATTCATGCGAATCAACCAAGGTTGGCCAAAACATAGTGAAGACCAAAAAAAAAATCCTCCAAAATGAACCACTTCAATTAATTACTCCTCGAAGATCCACAACACGCTTCAACACCTTGTCGGCCAAGAACATGAAAAACATGAACATGCAAGAGAAAATATCGGATCATGAGCATAATGATTAATGCAGACATGCAACATAGATAGAGAATGAACTAGAAACATCCAAAAACATCATGAAACACTAGAGAAGCATCCACAACAACTGAACTTACTAAAATTGCATGATCTTCATTCAAGAACACAAACTGAAGTAACAAAAAAACTGTCAGAATACAAATATTCATAGCTTGATCAAATCTTCACGCGGATCTCTAAAACTTGATGTGGATAAACTAGATATACTCAACAATAAAAAATTTAGTCCACAACCTTTGAACAACAATGTATTGATCACACCGACAGACTGAACTTCACTTCACCACTGACAACCTGTAGCACTTCTTATTACAATTTTCTCAATATCCTCGACATATACAACTTCTAATGCAACAATGCTAACAATGTCGACATCAATGACAACCACATATCAACAACACAACCAAAACATCCAACAATCTCCACCTTTGGAATTGATGGAAACACATGATGTGAAAAATACCATCAACACAACTACACTTACTCCCCCTTAGGTTTTGACTCTTCTCTCCTCAACTCTTCTCCCCACAAAGATTTTTCACATGATTCTTCTCCCCCTTTGTCATCAATGAAAAAGATCTCTTCTATTTAAGCTTTGAACCAGATATCTAAACACCTAAACATCTGACTACTCCCTCTAAGTGGAAGTCACCACAACATCAATCCAGATCAAAATATGATCATGAAATGCACAGATCGATGCAAATCAATGCATCCTTAGTTCTGATTAGGAAGGGTAATCACCCCTAACTTCCCTCTGAGATATTCAAAATTATCCTTAGGCAATGGCTTGGTAAATATGTCTGCAATATGCCCCTTAGTAGGCTCATACTCCAATCTGACTTCCTTTCCACTTACTTTCTCTCTCAAAAAGTGAAACTTTATAGATATATGCTTGGTCTTGGAATGCAACACTGATTTCTTAGAAATGTTAATAGCACTTGAGTTATCACAGAATATAACAATAGGCTCATCATACAAAACTTTGATATCCTTCAACATTTGCTTCATCCATAGTACTTGAGTACAATTATTAGTAGCAGCAATATATTTTGCCTCTGTAGTAATAAAGAAATAACATTATGCTTTTTGCTGAACCATGAAATCAACTTCTTTCCCAAGAAAAATGCTCCACCACTAGTACTCTTCTTGTCATTCACATCTCCTGCGTAATCAGCATCAGTAAATGCACTCAAAGTAAGATCACTATCTTTAGAATACCACAACCCAAAATCAACTATCCCCTTCAAGTATCTAAAAATCCTCTTCACAACAGTCACATTAGATTCTTTAGGATCAACTTAAAATCTTACAACAATACATACAACATTCATGATATCAGGCCTGGTTTGAGTCAAATAAAGCAATCCACAAATCATTGATTTGTATCTAGTCTGATTTTCCTTCAGAGAATCATCATCAGTTGTCAACTTGCATCTAGTCACCATGGGTGTACCAACTGGCTTTGAATCTTCCATTCCAAATTTCTTCAGCAATTCTTTCACATACTTGGACTAAGATATAAAGATCCCTTATCCAACTGAGTAATTTGCAATCCCAAGAATAATTTCATCTCTCTAATCATTGACATCTCAAACTCATTCTGCATCTCATCAACAAACTTCATGCACAAGCTATCATCTCCTCCAAATATGATATCATCAACAAAAACTTCCACAATCAAATCTTTATCATCATTCTTGAAATACAAATTACTATCACATACCTTAGAGTCTTCTTAGAATTTTCTTCAACTTCAGGCTCTTCTGATCTCTCTTATGTTCTTCCACCAATTTCTCCTTCCTCTTGATCTTCTTGATTTACCAGAATGATTTGGACTTGACTTGAAGTCTGACCTTTGTTTGTACTATCATTCTAATCATCAGAATCATATCCACAGGTTATGGATGGTGCAACTATGTCTTCATCAACCTTAACATTTGCACTTTCAACTATTTTCTTCAATCTCTTATTGTAACACTGATAGGCCTTTCTTTTAGTAGAATAACCCAAAAAGATTTCTTCATCACTCCTAGCATCAAACTTTCCTATATCTTCATCTCTTTTGATATAACACTTGCTTCCAAAGATCTTGAAATATCTAATAGTAGGCTTTTGACCAGTCCATAGCTCAAAAGGAGTCTTACCAGTATCACCTTTGATTTGTACCTAGTTAAGTGTGTACACAACAATACTCACAACTTCTCTTCAGTAGATATGAGGTATATATCCTTCCAACATCATAGTTCTGGCAACATCTAGAATTGTTATGTTCTTCCTTTCCACAACTCCATTTTGTTGAGGGGTCTGCAGTGTAGATAACTGTCTCTTTATTCCATGCTCGTCACAAAAAGAATTAAACTCACCGGAAGTGAATTTTCCACCTCTATTTGATCTCAGACACTTAATCTTCAAACCTATCTCTATCTCAACCATAGCCTTAAAGATCTTGAAATTTTCTAGAGCTTCAGATTTATCCCTTAAGAAAGTATCCCACATCATTCTTGAATAGTCATCAATAAGCAACATGAAGTACCTGTATCCTTGTAAACTTCTAGTTCTAGTAGGACCACACAAATCAGTATGCACAAGATCCAACAATCCACTTGAATTTTGTTGTTTACTCTGAAATGAAATTCTTGTTTGCTTTCCTAACTGACATTCTTTGCATATGGCATTAGTAAGTTTCATCAACGTAGGAAGATCTTTCACATCCTTAGTAGAACTTATCTTGACAATATTATCAAAGTTAACATGACACATTCTCCTATGCCACAACCAACTTTCATCAATTTGAGCAATCAAACAATTTTTACTAGCAACACTCAGGTGGAAAATATTATCTTTTGTTTTTGTACCTGATGCAATCACATTTCTAGAATTTTCCAATATTTCTCACTTACCATCCATGAACTGAATATTGTATCCCTTATCAACCATCTGTCCAACACTCAAAATATTATGCTTCAAACCTTCAACATATAGGACATCATCAGTATTATGCTTACCATCAAGAGAAATGCATCCTCTTCCATGGATCACGCCAACTTTGTCATCACCAAATCTCACAACACCACCATCATACTTTTCCAAAATCAGATTCATCATCTGTCACACCTTCATCAACAACATAAACACCTCTTTTGGAGTTTAGGCTTGTTAAATCTTGGCTTGGAAACTCTCTCAGGACACCTTGATGCAAAATGACCTATCTTATTGCAAGAGAAACATTTAATAGGAAAATTCCCCTTATACTTACCTTGTCCTTTGGCTTCTCTTTTCACAATCAATGCTTCAAGTTCTTCTAGCTCTCTTTCTTCTTTATCGAGTTGTTTCATTTCATCCTCATACTTGAATGTCTTTCTTGATGAACTTTCACCTAGATCATATCTCTGTTTATCTCTTCCAGAAGTAGTGGCCTTGAATGCAGATTCAACCTTAGGAAGGGCATCACCAAATTCACTTAGCTCAAAAGCAGTAAACTTACCAATCAACATATCTCTCATAACATTTGTCACAGTCTGGAGCTCTTCAATAGCACTAGCTTTCACTTTGTAAGAATTGGGCAAGGATCTAAGCACTTTAGCAACAATCTCTAATTCATCTATCTTTCCACCAACACATTTGATACAACACACAAGTGCATTCACTTTTTGGATGAAAGTAGTAACATTTTCATCATCACCCATTCTCAACTTTTCATATTTTCCTTTCAGAATTTGTAGCTTAGCAATCTTCACATTAGCAACACCTTCATACAAGGTCTCCAACTTTTTCCAGATCTCATAAGAATTCTTTAGATCCATTACATTTGTCATCTCAGTATCAATCAAAGCACTTAACAATGCCTCCTTAGCTCTGATATCATACTCAACATCCCTGATCTCAATAGAAGTAGTAGGACCATTATGTGGAATAACATATATATTACTTGTAATGATCCAGTAGGGTTCACAAATGCATATCAGATGGAATTCCATTTGATTCTTCCACAAGGAATAATTTGTTCCATCAAATCTAGGAATATCCTTCTTATAATTCGCCATCCTGAATCACCTCAAGATGTTAAACTTCTTCCAAGGAACCTGATCTGATACCAATTGTTGGAAACACAAGGGAAAACAACTGGGGGGTGAATCAGTTGCCACTGAATTTCAAACTTATTCAACTTATTAGCCTTATTCTCAGATCTGATCATTAATTATGAAAGAATAAAATAACAACACATCAGAAGCACACATAACACCAAGATTTTTACGTGGAAACATTGTTAGGGGAAAAACCACGATGGAGGTCAGTCCACGAGATTATACCCTATTAAAAATATAAAGAAATATGAATGGGAATGCACATGCATTCAGGAACATTGCCTAAAGCTCACTGCTCAATTACAAAGGAAGACACACTGTCTTACAGAAAGGTTTTGATTAAATCCATTAGACTTTGAACTAAGAAAATAGTATCTGCTAATGCCTGGTTACAGTTCCGACACATGAACACTTCTTCACTCTTCTTCACTCTTCTTCACTCTTCTTCACTCTCCTTCACTCTCTGCTCTACCTTCAAATGATCTGAACAGTATTCGCACATAAGACTTGCAAACTTCACACTTGAACAATAATTCACACTTCCAAATGATAAAACAATCTCTCTTATATACCTGCAACAAGAGATTACATCGCTATAAGTCGACTTGAACAAAATAGCAAGAAAGAATATAAACAGTCAGATCAGATCAATAAATATTATTCATGCAAATCAACCAAGGTCAGACAGAACATAGTGAATACTAAAAACATCCTCAAATATGAACCACTTCAATTAATTACTCCTCGAAGATCCACAACATGCTTCAACACCTTGTCGGTTAAGAACATGAAAAACATGAACACGCAAGAGAAAATATCGGATCATGAGAACAACGATCAATGTAGACATGCAACATAGATAGAGCATGAGATAGAAACATCCACAAAAATCATGAAACACCAAAGAAACATCCGCAACAACTGAACTTATTGAAATCACATGATCTTCATTTAGGAACACAAACTAAAGTAACAAAAAAACTGTCAAAATACAAATCTTCATAACTTGATCAAATATTTGTGTGGATCTTTGAAACTTGGCATGGATAAACTAGATATACTCAGTAAGAAATTCTTTAGTCCACAACCTCTGAAAAAAAATGTACTGATCACACAGACAGACTGAACTTCACTTCACCACTGACAACCTGTAGCACTTCTTATTACAATTTTTTGCATATCCTCGACATATGCAACTTCTAATGTAACAATGCTAATAGTGTTGACATCAATGAAAACCACATATCAGCAACACAAACACAACATCCAACACTCTATGCCTTCTTGTTGACCCAAGAACGACTCTTTCCCTCCTAAAATCTCTTCAAATGCATATTTTTCACATCCATTTGCTCCTCTTGAAAATTCTAGATGATCTCACATGCTGGCTAGATGTTTTCTTCACAACTCTTGAGCTGCAAAGCATCTTCTCTATGTCTTGTTACACTTTTTCCACCATTGGAATTGCAACTTGGCATCTCGAGGGACTACTTCTTCATTGTTGCGGCAACATAGACCTTACCAATCTTGCATCCTCCTTTACGTGCTTGAGGGCACCTTGATTGAGAAGGTGATATTGTTTGTTGATTCACATAGAATAGTGTCATTGCTATTGTTTGATTTCTTTCCATTGTTATCTTTATAACATTATCTATTTCATGGATTTCCTAGTTTTCCGTGGAGATGGAAACACCAAAGCGAGGGTTTGACTGAGGAAAACCCCTATACATCCCCAACATTTTTCCTCTCTTGGCTGTGTGTAGGTATGTGTACGTGTGGAGCTTGCTGGTGAACTAGACTCGTAGTGAGTTGGTCTTCATCACCCTTGATTTCTATCATCCTCTATGTTACTTTTATAGTTACTTTTTTTTTTTATTATTATCATTCCAATTAGTATTTTAAACTTCAATTGCTAAGTAGTAAGTAGGTTTTTTTGTCCCTTTCACTATACTTTACACTTTCTAGTCATATGGATGCCAGTGCTCTAGAGAGATTCCAGCATGCCATGATGTCATCCTCTACCTGTGCTACTTTCCTCAGGTAGAGAGTTGTCTGAGGTATAGTTCGGGTTCTAAAAACCCATTTAGTTAGCCTCATCAAATCTCCCAAGTTAGTAGAGTGACAGTAGCACTAGAGAGTGCTCTTCATTGTCTATCCTTGACCTAAAACACTTGTCCAACCTGAGGTAGATTGGGTTAGCCCTCCGCTCTCGGCTCTTTGTGACCTGGGGCCTTGGTGTGGTTGGTCCCCCTCTTCTACATTTTGGTCAACTTGACATGAACCATTTTGGTTCCATTTAGTAGTGCTGAAAGACCCTTTCTTCATATCCTAGGAGTGTTGTGGGTGTGAGTGTTATGAGGAACTCAATATTTCAACCCAACCTATAACCCCTAGTGGTGTAGTTGGAAGTTTTCATAGGCATCACAAAATGAAACCCTAGTTGGGTCACTATCTAGTTGCAAAACCCTTGGGGGCTTTGTAAAAGTTCTATCTAGGATACATAATGGCCTCATTTTTACATCTACCTAGCCCATCTATGCAACCCGTGAGTGGATCCCCTGGAATAACTTTCACCTTGTAGGACTTGCTGATGAACTATAATAGAGAGCCATCTCCCTTATACATCCCCACTCGAATCAATGGAAACACTGTAATAGGTGTTCTTGTTGACCCAACGTGTTAGGTTAATGTCATCACTGAGGATATTATTCTAATTAACTTCTTACACAAAGATGGGTATGACGAATCCAAGAGTACCATCCACACACACGATGGGATTTTCATACCTTCCATCAACTGCATCACCTTGTTCATTCTAGTTGGACCTAAATCTATAAATTTACTCTTTTCCATAATCCTAGGGTCTAAACTCTTCACGGTGAAATTGGGTATCCCCCGGTTGGTCACTACGAATACAGTTCCCTCAATGGTGCATAAATGTATGAAATTCATCCATGAGGGTACAATGCATGTAGTCCATGACACTAGCTATAAACCACCAATTGCACATGGTGGCTACTCATTGGATCACTTTTGGCCTGCCCCTGTATATTTGTTTCCTCCTAGTGATGGACCTCTTGTACCGAACCTATGTAAGTACAAAAGTGGGGGCATAATTCCTAAGGTGAGATACCCTCCTTCACCTTATGCCATTTTTCATATGTCTTGTCTTAAGGTGGAGCATGAGAATACCTTAGCTAAAAATAGAGAAGAAGGGAAGCATGCCTAGGGCCCTTCTTTTTTTTTTTGTTGTTTTCCCACTTGTCACGTCCTCTCACCCTACTGTGGTTCCATTGTCATTTTCTCATAGGAACTTGCTGGAGAACTCGATGGTTCCCTCTTGGTGAAATCCCAAGCATCCTGCGTTCGACATTCCCATCTTACCATGTTTTGTGCACTTTTTCACACACACCCCATAGGAGGCAGGGACCATCTTTTTGATTGCTTTTGTTCCTTGTTTTGCTATAGGTTTGAGATTTTCCCCTGAAGGGATGGGTTCCTCCAATTTTTATTCTGCTTCAGCAGGGCTAATTCATGACTTATATGGACTTTTGGTGCCTTCATTTGCAATATTTTGATCTCATATGGTGCCTTAGACTTCAGATATTTGAGAAAAATTGGCTAAGGTCTTGAAACTCTGTGAAGTTGGATAAGTTTCAAGAAATCTATCCCTTTCCTAATTTTCTGAAGGGATGTTCTTTCGAAGAATCTGCCCCTAGGTGGATTCCCCGAAATTCTATCCATTCAGAGAATCTCCCACCAGGAAGATTCCCCGAAGGTTGGTCTGCTCAGAGAATCCAAACCCTATTAGATTTTTTGAATCTGCATGCCTATCATATTTTTGAAGGTCTAAAGTGTCATATCACTGCATTTATAACTTGTCATTCGTCATACCTGGGGGTTTATTTAATGTCACATTTTGGGATTATTAAGTTATTTTTTTTCTTTTATTCGTCATTTTGTATTGTGCTTGATTCTGAAAACCCTGTTCCTTCTCCATGTTCGACATTGGTGATTTTGGGTGATTGCATTTAGGGACTTCTCATTGATCTCCAAGGTGCATTTGGTCTACTGGTTGTATTTTCTCCATTTGAAAGGTAGGGGTTTTGAATCACCTCATTTTCATTTGATTTTGTAATGATTTTGGTAATTCGGTGATGCACGTGTCCTTGGTTTACCTCTTCATTGTCACATTTTGGGGGTCATTTTCTTTGATTTACTTTCTCATACTTGGTTTGAAATTTGATGTTGAATGGTGGATTTTGGGGGTGTTCATGGTGCGATTTTATGATTTCTTGGCACCCAATTGAGTTTGTTCAAACTAGGGAATCATTCCTCTATTAGGGTTTCCCCTTTTTAGCTTGCATTGGCTAGATTTCACTGGATTACTTGAATTTTTGGTGCTTATGTTGGATTCTTGATACTACTCGTAGTGTCCCTTGAGTTTTCTGTGCATTCCTTCAAATTTACTTAGGCTGGGGCATCATGGTTTTGAATTTTGAGATTGTTGTTGCTAGGGCACG
>VDFB02075321.1:435620687-435641408 GCA_007258455.2 Sequoia sempervirens
TGTTTCTCTGATATTGCATATTTAATCTGGGTTTAGAAGGAATTGGTTTGAAGGGTTGGTCCATTTTGAATGCTCTGTTATTTTCATGATTGATCTTAGGAGTTATATTTAGAATCTCTCTAAAACCCTTTAATCTTTTGCTATTTCTTTTAATACCTAGGTTAATTTTAGGACTAGAAATCATCATTATATTTCCCTATTTGATGAACTTAAGAGTCTCCAACATTTTCACATATTATCACTAATTTTTTTATTCATTGTCAAGAATTGACATCAGAGACCTTGGGGTTATCTCTTGAGGCTTGCTAATAGAGATTTACCTTTCAAGAGAGATAGGATATTATATTTTGTTAGAGTTGTTTTGCAAAAAACACCATCGACAAATTGGCACTAGAGGGAGGGTTGAACAAAGATATTGCTTCATTCATTTCACACCCTTCTTCTCCTAACACCCATCAATAGATTGGCGCTAGAAGGAGGGCTGATTCAACAAGTTGGAGCATTTTCTATCATCAATATCTCTATAGAGATTCAGGAGACAAACAAGGTCTACAATAGAAGGATATTTTCAGGAATTAGGATTCCCTACTAGGTCAAGAAGGACAAAAAAGGCAGAGGCATCATCATCTTTACCCATTTGGCCATCTTCTTCCTCTTCATCATCTGATTATGAGTCTATTCCCACTAAACCCATTCCCATTGAATCCAATTCTTCACCCATTCAACAACCTCAGACACCAGTTAATCAACCAATACCACCTCCACCTCCATCTGTGGGTTTCGTGGCTAATAATCCTTCACCCTTAGCATTCAGTAACTATAATGTCATGCCCAAAAATCCCAAGATTTATGCTCCAAGTTTCATGTCAATGATCCCAATAGGACTACAAAAGAACACATCATAATCTTTTAGACTGCCTTGAAAGATAGAAAAATTATTCATGAGGATGTGGCTTGTAGATTGTTTCCCTACTTATTTGGGGAGGAGGCTTTCTACTGGTATAATCATTTTCCATCTAGTTCCATAACTTGTTGGGATCAAATGGAGGCTTCCTTCTTGCAGAAATTCAAGATTCCTATCAGTCCTAATAACTTGTACCGCCAATTCATATCCATTAAGAGGGAAGTCAATGAACCTATAGGCTCATTTAATAATAGGTTTCATAGGGCTTACTCTAGATTGCAGCCACCATATGCTATAGATGAGGCATCAACTAACAAAGTCTATTATGAAGCTTTGGAAAGCCTCACTTCTACATTCATCAAGTGGCAACATCAACCACTAGCTTCATTGATTAATGCATATGCTGAGGCAGTGAAGGCTAGCACATATTCAAGGAAAAATTTGTTAGGACCCTTTCCCTCATTAGGACCTATTGCACATCCAAGACAAGTTCAAGGTATGAATCATTCTTTGGCTAATCAAAATCCCCTAATGAACCCAGTTCCTTAAATATCCTTGGTCCCTCACCCAGGTCCTCCACTAAACTAGGCCCAACCACCGCCTCCTCACTTGCAGAATTCAGGACAGGTTACATTTCCTAAGCAACAGTCCAATGTCTTGATGTATTTACAACATTCAGAGGTGTTGAATCAATCACTCAATCTTCTGCCACCATAATGTAACACTGATAAGGAAAGGTTGGATGAACTGATAGAACAAGTTAAAACTCTATCTACAGAAGCCACCTATCTGAGGAACTAGTGTAGACATAGAAAATGTACTAATTGACATTGCACATTTGATCTTGACCACTAACACCAATTTCATCCTAAATCATCCCTCGGTCTAACCAATTAATTGAATACCTTTATTTGATTAAATTCATCAATGTTCCTCTCTTAATTAAATAAATCATTTATCTAATTAAGTCATCCTTTCTTGCTAATTAAATCAATCAGTCTGATCTAATTATCCCTATTTAATTAAATAATCAATTTTATTTGATTAAATCTTTAAATTCCATCCATTAAATTAAATAAATTAAAAACTTATTTAGTTTAATCTAACTTCATCTCCTTGGTTAAATAAACCAAAAATCTTTATTTAATTAATCTTGAAATCATATTCTTCTCATATTTGATTTAAATCAATCAATATGTCACATCATTTTAACCTCTCATTAAATTAATTAACCTTGATTAATTTAATATCTTCTCATGTCCCATCCTCTAGCTTTTGCAACTTGCACATGAAAATAGATTTAATTTATTTATTAAATCTCCATTTTCTCTCAAAAAGGCATAATAAAGGAATATTCCTCAAATTTGAATTCAAAATCCAAGTGGACTTTGTCCTTCCAACAAGGTATTTAATCCACCTAAACAGTCCTTTTTCCTTGAGCCAAGTGGCATTCAATGCTCCTTATTTTCCTCTTACATGTCATTTCAACAATTTCAAATTTCAAATATATGCATTTATTGACACATCCTTCAAAACTTGCATATCCTCCATCCATTCACATGTTGACAAGTGGCACCTTTCCATTTGTTGATTCTTAGTCCCACATTGCTCCATTTTGGACATCTCTTCAACTTGACATTCTATAAATAAGAGGCTTCATTCCTCATTTTATCATCCACAACTTGAGTAAACCTACTATACTCAAATTCATAGCAATTTTCATCCAATTTCATCCAATCTGAGCTAGGTTATGTAGATTTTTATCTTGGAGCACATTGGAGGTCTTCATCAAGTGGATCAATCTTCATCATCAATCATCTTCATCACATCATTGGAGTTGGGAAAGGGCCAATTTTCACATCAAATTGGCACCAACTCCTTCAAAAGATTAAGAGTTTGCTTTGTTTTAGAATAGGATTTGATATCTTTGTTTTAAGTTTGTTGTGTTCTTCATTTCATTCCTTTTCTTTTACATTCAAATGGATTTCTTGAGGAATCTCTATTCTAACTTGCATTTGATCTTATTAATGTGTTCATTTGTTGTGTTCATGTAGGTATAGGATATTGGTTCACATTTTGGCGCTAGAAGGAGGGCAAACTAGAAGATCAAATCACATTTTTTGAAAAATTCTGTGCTTTTTGTGTGTTTGTGTGTTTATAGAAAACTCCACCACTGGAAGCTTAGTGTCTCTATTTAGCACCACTAAGAACTTAGCGTCGCCATATCACACCGCTATAAATTTCAAACCATGACACTCCCTACTTCCTGCCCAAAATTCAAATTTTCAATTAGCACCTCTGAATCTTTTCGGCTCACTGGAATCTTTTCAAAATCCAAACTGCACCGCTGACCAGAAAAGTGACATTTTCATGCTCACTGGTCTGGCTACAAAGCGACGATGATTGGTAAGTGGAACTATACAACACCATTGGTGTTTTCAAACTGTGACACCTTCATGGATTGCACTGTTGGAGGGAAGTAGAAAGTAAAAATTTATTTATAACGCGTGTCTTTTATCAAAATATGGTTATTTGGTCTGTTTTCTTCTTTCTTGACCTCTATTTTTGTAGAACCTAAATAATTTTCTTGTAGGTTGGATTGATCAAAGGTGAAGAGGAAAAGAATCATGATGACCTCATTTCATGATACCAAGTGTTTTTAAACACTTTAGTGTTTGTTCAACACTCTTAGAGGATTCATTATTCCTCTTAAGGAAAATTTTGTTATCTTTCACGCCTAGGACTCACTAGTTTCATTTTGGGCTCTAAAAAGAAATTTTTAAATTCTTGTTACAAAAGGAGCTTAAAATGAACTTTAGGACACAAACTCACTAGATTTTGTTTGGGGCTAATAATTGAACAAGGAAAATTCTCAAACTTCATTTGGTGCTATAAAAAGGAGTCATTATTGCTTTGTTGGATTAAAAAGAACATGTGCTACTTTGTTTTCATGATCGCTTACTCAAACTAACACCATTGAAAAGATGTATGTGCTTCTCTCGCACCTCATGATGATCTTGAGAATCAAAATTATTTTTGGTCTTAGTTTGGGATAAAGTAATTACCTCCAAACTTCATTTTGGAACTAAAATTAAATAAAATATCTTGTGAGTGTGAGCCAAACCTATCACGTGTATTCTCTCTTTGTTTCTTAACAAAGATTGATTAAGTTACAAATATGTTTGCTCACTATTGTTTATCTTAGAGGGCCTACCTTGGGGAAAAAGTACTCACCCAAGGGAATGAATCAACTGGTAACACTCTAAAACTAAGAGTATTTCCATTCGAGATATAAAAGTGGGTACTAGAACAAAGGCCAGTATCACGCAGTTGGCTCTGATAAGAAGGACAGCAATGGTCTCTCACCATGTTGGGTAAACTCCTATGAACGGAAAGTCTGAATTAAAACCCTTGTTGTAGAAAGCCCAAAATCCCTATCTATTTGTTGGTGCAGGAATGATCATTCTAAAACCGCCCCACACTTTTACGGTATTTAGTAGAAATAGAAAGTATTCCATGGGAGTTTCATGGGTGTTGATGCTTGGCTGCCCTATATAAGTAAGTGTCGTGGAGGGGAGCCAATGGGGTCAAGCATATAACCATTTGCTAAAGATAAGCATAGCTATACTTGTCCAAGTGGGGACTCAACAAATATAGTCTTTCATATCCATAAGGTTGTGCTTGTTCTTGGTTACAAAACACTTTGCTTGTTCGAAAACATTTGGAAAAAAACATTTAACATCATCATCAAAATTTCAAACCCTTTAGGAGGCAAATACAATTGACCAAATTTATGTGTTATTGCTTGCCCTTGGGATTTTATCCTTAGAGGTTTCTAAACACTTGGATTTACATCTCAACTTTCCTACTAAAGTTAAAAAATAGGTAACCCTTGCCTTGATTTCCTCAAAATTCCACATAACATACTTTGTGGGATTCGAAGAAATTGGGACATTGGACATCTAGTTTGAAAATCTAATCAAAGAAGTTTTTGTGGTAAAAAAAAATCACTAAGCAAAGATAACAAAATTGGCTCTCACACATGTGTTAGTTCCTCATTATTTCCAAGAAAGTTAAAATCCCAAAACAAAAGTCCTTGAGCAAAAGTTAAAAATTTATGATTCACACTCAAAAGGTCATCAAGAAATACATTAGGAAGGGCAATCAAAAGAAACATATCAAAATAAACAAAAAATTCACAAGGTTCTATAGACTCATTCCTTTGAACAATCCAGAAATGTGTGCTCTGTTTGAACCACTTCTTGGTTAAGAGGTCCTTAGAAGTATTGTATGTTCTTCAATATTGAGGTCTAGTAAACAAGTGTCTTTTTAGGTACATTCTAGGATCAAAATCAAACCTTTTCATTCATCCTTGAACATCAAACCAAAATCACCTCACCATAACCTTTTGAAAAATATTGAAATTATCCTCCATGCTAGGATTTTTGGAAAAAATCAAAATCATCAAAACCTTGAAGCAAAATCCTTGAAATCTTTGAATCAAAAACATCAAATCATCTTTGGCTAGGTATGTGTAGATGCATCCTTTTGCATATGCTTAGTTAAATTACTAAACCATCTTGTTTAGCTAGGTATATGTAGATGCATCTTCTTCATATGCTTGGTTAAATTATCATCTTGTTTGAATAGGTGTGGGTAGATGCATCCTTCTCCCTACACATTCAAATTATCATCCTTTGAGAAAATCTACCCCTTAGACAATCATCCAACATCTTAGGGTCTATTTGTTCATAAATCCAAAAACAAAGCAAACCCAAAATAAAATCAAAGTAAATTAAAATTTCAAAAACAAATCCAACAAGTACTAAAAAGTATAGCATCCCCTCAAGATTTCTCAAAAGTTCAAACATCCACATCATCCATATTTTACATCATCCCCATCATATCACCTTTGATCCTTGAAAAATATCCTAAATTTTTCTCTTTTTGTGCCTAAGATTAGATGAATCCAAAGAATTAAAGATTCATTTCCCATATTCTTCAAAATTGATCCCTATTTTATGGTGCAAACTAGATCTCAACACAAGAGGAACATGGAAGCCAACAAAGAAACATCCACTACAAGTGACCTAAGTCAAACAAATTCTAAAACAAATCCTGTTGAATCAAGTAATCCTCTAATCAACTTTCCTTCATCATCACAAAACCCTCAAGAGGAAGTAGAGGATCTTACCAATAATCCCTTTGGAATGTCACACGAGGAAATCACCGAAATGATTCAAAATCCGGAGAACCATAATATTATCAATATCATGATGAGACTCAACCCTTCACTATACATGCTCGAATTAGAAAAACAAGGGGCTAAACTACCTTCTGATTTCGATGTGAGCTCTATAGTGGAACCATCCTTAGAGGTCATGCCTCCAATTTCATCCACACTCCCCATCTCATCTACACCCCCATCCCAAAGTATCACTCAAAACATCCCACAAATCACATCATCCATTGCTCCAACTTAGCCTAGTGTTAACAAGGGAAGCACATTTCTCAATGCTTTACAAACACCACCCCTTGTCAATAATCAAGACTTGGATGCAAACACCATTTTGGGGCAAACTGTACCCAAAAATCCATTACATACATATGTCCCTCTCACTTTCCATGATCCCAATGATCCATCATCATCATCCTTTCGTGCAACACCCCAAACCTCTCTCCCCATAACCTTACAAGGAGAGGGTGACATGTTCGGACCAGGGGGAATTTTTGACACTAAACTATTTCCTCAAGAGATCACATCCCTCACGTTTTCACCACTTCCACCATTTCCATCATCATCCATGCCACTTCTTGGCTTAGGCCTTCCCCCTTTACCAAATATCAATCAAAATCAAACCAACATCCTAAACATCAATCAAAGCATCATGCCAAAATCTCAAAACTTGTCATCGACATCACAAAAATAGATGGAAACTATCCTGATAACACATACCACCACCATCACATCATCAACCACCCCCTAACATCTCAAAACATGGTCTCTTAAGGACCAACCACATTGATCGCACCATCTACCAATCAAACCCCAATCATCAACACAACAACGCCTCTCACCACCACAACAAGCACCATTCCAAATCCACCACCACCACCACCACCACCAAGCTCCAATACATCAAGCCAATACAATATTGCATTGCAAGCCGCTCAACAAGCTGCCTATCAAAAGGAATTCCTACAAGTACAAAAACAACAAGCCGCATAACTAGCTGCTCAACAAGCTGCACAATTAGCTGCTCAACAAGCCCCTCAAGCTATGCAAGCTTCTCAAGTTTCCCAAGCTGCATTACAAGCACAACAGGCTGCCCAAGCCCAAATATTATTGCAACAACAACAACAAGAAGTTGCACAAGCTCAGGCTCAAGATCAAGCCGCACAAGCACAAGCTCAAGCTGAGGCTCAAGCTTAGAAACGAGCTCAAGTGCACACTCAAGCTCAAGCCCAATATCAAGCACAACAAGCATAAGCACAAGCGTAGTATCTTGTACAACAACAAGCAGCACAACATCAGGCACATTAGCAAGTGCTGAAACAATATCAAGAACAACAAGAAGCAACCCAATTATAACCTCAACAAGAAGCATTGTTGGCACAACAACAACAATAGGCTCAACAATAGGCAATCCTAGCACAACAACAACAAGACCAACAACAAGTTTTGTTGATATAGAAGCAAGTACAAGCATACATGGCTCAGGAGAATGTGCAAATTCCACTAATCAACACATCAACCAATCCACTGATCCCATCAACAAGCGAACCACCTCAGAACACTTTCATCCTACCCCTTGATCCACAAAATGATGTTGTGGCTCAAATCAAATTACTCTCACAATAAGTGCTCAATCTTCAATCAGGATGAACCATAAAAAAATCTAGCAACTTGTGTCCTTATCCATTCGACATGAGCCTTGTGATGAAACTATTCCCAAAGGGATTTGAGATCCCCAAGTTTGAAAAATATCGTGGGATGGGAAACCTTGAAGATCACATCAGGGAATTCTAGGTTCATTGTATGGAAGTCACGTATGATGATATCTATCTGATGCGACTATTTCCTAGAAGTTTGGCTGGCCATGCTATGGAATGGTTCTCTCTCCTACCTACAAGCATCAAGAAATTCCAAGAAATCATAGACGCATTCATCAAAAACTACGCCTACAATATCACCATGGATGTCAGTCTAGAGGAACTATCAGCTCTAAAACAAGGTAAGAATGAATCATTTGATTCATTCCTACAATGATGGTGATCTAAGGCCAATCAGAGCAATGGGTCATGCCTGAGGAACAACAAGTGTGCACTATCATATCCAACCTTGATGGCCTCTTAGCCTTCCACCTCAAAGTCCAAGGGATCACCACATATGATCAGTTGATTTCCAAGGCGTTCAGCATCGAACGAACCCTTATGACACAACCTGGAGGATCAACTTCATATCCTAAACAACAGAATAATCACCCATCTACAAGCTATAATAACAAACCTTGCACATGGGAAAGAAAAAAAATGTTACCAACGATGGTGTCATTGATGCCAAAGTTGTCATCAGTTCCCCTTGAAAAAATACACCCATACCACAACAAAAAATCCAAAACCATCATCAAAATAACCATCCAATGAACACAACAACACAACAACCAAACAATCAAGTGATCAAAACATCAACAATCAAAGGGGACCATCCCAGTGAAATAAGAACTTCATCAAGTGGAAGTACACCACCCTTGGGGAACCACTTGAAGTCATCATGAAGAAACTGATAAACAAAAACCTCATCAAGGCTCCCACCTATGAGAACTACCAAGAACCAAATGTAAAACCTCCTTGGTACAATGAAAATCAGCTCTGCGACTTCCACAAAATCAAAGGGCACACCACTAACAGTTGCATGAGGTTAAAAAACCTAGTCCAAGACCTCATTGATGAAAGAATCATAAATGTGGAACAACCAACAAGGAATCAAAATCTCAAAATATACATGAATTCGATGCCTAACCATAAGAATAAAGGGAACAATAACATTGACAAGGGGAAAGGAACCTTCAAGAATGTGAATCATGTGCATGACCATGTTGTCGCATCCCTGGATGACTATTATGCTACCATCACCATCAAAGGAGCCCATGCTGATTGTGGAGTCACCACAAGAGGCAGAAAAAATACCATCACGGGATCATCCCAACCAAACAAAGTACCTACACCCATATCTATTCCCAATGGTTACAATGTCCTTGATCAACTAAAAAGAACCCCAACACAAATCTCCATCATGGAGTTATTAAAAATCTCATCCGCCCATAAGAAAATCCTTGAGGAAGCATTGGCTTCATCCACTGTCCCTGTAGATCTTGATGCAGAACAATTCCAAGCTATGGTCGGAAACATCATTACCCCAAATCTCCTTATATTCTCTGACCAATATTTTCTCGCTCAACCATCTCATAATTGTGCAATCCATTTAGAGGTCCTAGTATAGAAAAATAAAGTCAAGCGAGTCTTGGTGGATGGAGGTATAGATTTGAATATTTGTTCCCTCAAGCTCATTAAGAGCCTAAAAATCTCAGAGGATTCCATCAACAAAGGAAAAGTTATTACAATTAGAGCATATGATGATCAAGAAAGAGTGTCCCAAGGCACAATCCAAATCCCTATTCAAGTAGGGCCAGCTATCATGGAAACCACCTGTCAGGTCCTAGATGTCGACTTGCCTTATAACATTCTCCTAGGACGTCCATGGATCCATGCAATGCAAGCAGCAAAATCAACCTTCCATCAATGTGTCAAATTCACATATGAAGGACAAGAGGTCACCATCCATGGAGATCCTGAACCATTCTCCTATTGCAAGAACCTTGAGGAAAAATACTATAAAATACCTCAAGTACCTAAAAATGATGAAGGCCCATCAACATCGTACATTGATCCATCCACTCTCGCCTCCACTTTTGCGATAGAGACACCCGCCATCTTTGATATCAAAGTCATCATCCAAGACAATGGTTGCGAAAACTATATGATTCCAAAAAATTCCTTTGTGGTAGGAGAGTTACCACAATCTCCTAGATCACGAGGACATCCGCAATCAAATCAAGCCTCCACTTCCAAAACATCCCCTAAATATCCCAACTTTAGAAGTTGGGGGATCTTAGCCAAGAATTCATAGAGGAGGACCCATCTCATCTCTTATACCAACATAATAGACCAACAACTAATCTACCAATGGATGATAGAAGTAAAGGTTTGCAAATGATGCTTGCAATGGGCTATGACAGAAACTAGAAACTAAGGAAAAACAACAATGGGCTTATAATACCCCTCATTCCTGAGACGTGAATGAGAAATATTGGCCTCGGATGTACCCCTCTGAGTTTAACTATATGTGGACAAGGTCCCCCAGTTAAAGCAATCAAGACTCCCTGTGAACCAACACCGGTTGAACTTCACTTACCTGTATCCACTGGCCGCATCTTAGATAATTTCACTTTTGACATAACTGATGTTTGTAGTAGCAGTGATGATGAGGATCCCATAACCAACGTACCGAGGCTCTTTGATGACACCACCCTTCTCATGATTAACACTCTATCCTATGAGTTTGAAAATCAAAACCATGAAATCCATCTAGTCTACCCACAACTCCTTGATTATGACCAACGAGGACCACCAATTCTTGACACATTCAAAAATGATGAGGTGCTCTCAGAATTCATGGGGTTGCAGGATAATATTCTATGTGGGGATCACAAAGCAGGATTCATCATTAAGCTGGATACACATGCATACTATGGGGAAACGATTTAATCCTTTAGTCATAAAAGTGAAAAACTGAGAATAATCTCTAGGTCCTTGAGTGAAAACCACATTGTGGCACTCTCTGACCTGAAAAAAGTAAAAAGAAAGGATGCATCCAACGGTGAAAACCTCTCTTAGGTGCCTAAGCATGGGGGATTCAATCTTCCTTTTAGAGCTCTTCATTAGGAAAAATCAGTAGTCCTAGTAGAAAAATGCAATCCAATTAATCTAGGAACAAAGGAGACCCTGCACATCACATTCTATGCAGTCATTACTATCAGAGGAACAAGAGCTCCTAGCAACCTTCTTAAGAGAAAGACAAGTTAATTTTGCATGGAGCTATGCTGACATGCCAGGGCTCAATCCAAAAATTATAGTTCATCATCTAGCTGTGTACCCTGAAGCAAAGCCTGTCCGACAAAAAACTCAAGAAAATGCACCCTCAGATCACTTTGATAGTCAAAATGGAACTAAAGAAGCTATTAGATGCAGGATTCATTCAACCAATAGACTATCCAAAATGGGTGTCAAACCTAGTTCCTATCTCAAAACCCGATGGGGGCATCAAAATTTGCACAAATTTCAGGGACTTGAACAAAGAATGTTCAAAAGATGATTTCCCATTGCCCAACATTGACATTATTGTAGACATGATGACGGGACATAAAATGCTTTCCCTGATGGACAGTTTCTCGGGATACAACCAGATAATGATTGCTAAAGAAGACCAACACAAAATGGTCTTCACTTGTCCATGGGGGACTTACTACTGGAATATGATGCCATTCGGCTTGAAGAACGCAAGAGAAACTTAGCAAAGAGCCATGACATTAATCTTCCATGACATGATCCATAATTTTTTTTAAGATTATGTTGATGAAATACTAGCCAAATCCAGAAAGAGGAAGGATCACATAGCAACCTTAAGTGCCATTTTTGATAGGCTGGAGGAATACAAGGTCCAATTAAATCCAAAGAAGTGTATCTTCGATGTACAATTAGGAAAGTTGCTAGGATACATAGTGTCAATGAGAGGTATTGGGGTGGACCTTGCTAAGGTAAAAACAATCCTTGAGATGGAGGCACCCAAAACATTAAAACAATTGAGAGGTCTCCAAGGTAGGCTTCAGTCCATCTGAAGGTTCATAGCATAGCTGGCAGATAAATGAAATCCATATTCTCACCTACTTCACAAGGGAGTAGAGTAAAAATGGGATAACAAGTGTGAAGAAGCCTTCAATAAAATCAAAGAATATTTGCTTACACCACCAATCCTCATGCCACCGATCCCAAGAAAGCCATTAAGTCTCTGTGTCAACAACAACAACCCTCAGTTCTCTTCTAGCTCAACATGATGAAAATGGGATAGAAAGGGCCATCTATTATATCAGTAGAACAATGGTTGGGCATGAGTTAAACTACTCATTCATTGAAAAAGAATGTCTAGCAGTAGTGTTTACTTCACAAAATAAAACTCATTGCCAAGATTGATCCCCTCAAGTACTTATTATCAAAGGAAATACTCATTGGAAGAATGGCCAAATGGGTCATGATATTATTAGACTATGACATTGAATATGTGGAGTGGAAAGCAATCAAAGGTCAAGTCATAGAAGATCAGCTTGTAGAAGCACCAATCTATTCATAGAATCCACTTATATAAGAGTTTCCAGATGAATCCATTTTCAACCTCAGCATAGCTAATCACTCAAAACTTTATTTTGATGGATTATACACGCAACATGGATCAGGTGTTGGTGTCCTTTTCATCACCCATAGGGGGACTGCATACCTAGATCATATAAATTAGCATTCCCCTTCACCAACAATATTACAGAATATGAGGCTTTAACCATAGGCCTCAGAATAGCAGTGTAGTGGCACATCATGGCCCTCAGAGTATACAGAGACTCCCAGTTGATAATAAATCAAGTGAATGGTGAATACCAGACTAAGGATGATAAGCTCACTCCATACAAGAAATTGGTGGAAACTCTCAAAAAATCCTTCATTGAGATCACATTCAAGAAAATTCCTAGAGCAAACAACAGAGCTGTAGATGCCATGGCAACAATTGGATCCTTACTGGAAATCCCTCGCAACATCCTAAAACATGAATTCTTGGTAGAGCAGCTTCTCGTGCCCGTATTCGAGGTACCAAACTCATAATTTGTGTGTGAAACCATTGGTCTTGGAGATCCCTAGTACCATGACATTTATACCTACCTACGAATAGGTGTCTTACCTGTTGACTTACCCTCAAGCTTAAAAAGAACTTTTATTTAAAAATCCTCTAGGTTTTTCATTCTAGGAAATACCTTATACCATAGAAGCATAGAGGGAACCTTATTATGCTACCTTAATGCTGGCAAAGCCTCGAGTGCTTTAATTGAGGTGCATAACAAGATTTGTGGTTTGCACTCGAGTGGAATGACCTTGGCCAAGAATCTACTGAGGATGGGGTATTATTGGCCCACTATGGAGAAAGAGGCACATGACTATGTCAGAAGGTGTCTACAATGTCAACACACTAATACATTTGACTGCAAAATACGGCAAAACTGTCTAACAAAATATGTAAAATTCGATGTTCGTCGGGTTCTTGTAAAATTTGATGTGTAATTTCCAATTTTTTGAAAGTTTATCCCTGACGTTTGTCGAAATGTCAACTATCAGTTTTGTCAAACTTTTGACAAACATGAAAAATTAAAAAAATCAAATTATGGCCAACATAAAGAAAAGTGAGTTCACGCCTAATTTATTGCGACATTGTTTTTCTCTACTTGAGACAGTTTGTGGAGAACTAAGGATGATTTTATTGGGAAAAATAAAAAAAAATTCAAGAAGATATCGCCAGGTTGAGGGTAGTCATTGTCTTTTTGTAGAATTCAAGAAGTCAGATTTGTAGTTCCAGGTTTGTAAATCATATTTTAAAGCAACATCTCATTAGATTTCATTTTTAGAGGTTAAGGGTTTTGAGAATTTCATGTCTAGATTTTGTTGTGTGGAATCACTATAAGATCACAATCGAGGAACAGATTCTTGTGACTGTAATTATGTGATCCATAACTCTATTGGTCATGTGGAACAGTTGTGCTATAAAAAATACATGATGCATTCATGTGTGACCCAAGTTTAATGTGGCTATGTTGTGATAGAAATGGAGGCACTCATATAATGTAGTTAATTCAGGTTGTATAATGTAGGTGTCAATCATCATTGAGTGCATTCAAAGTTGTCTCAAGTTTAACAGTGGTATGATGTAATTATAGCATGATCAAAGAGTGATTACCTCTTGCTGCAATAAAGAGCCTATAACTCGTTGATATGCAGAGTGGTTGTGTTATATCAATTATGTAGTGCATTCAAGCACAACCCATGTTTAATGGGCTATTCTAGAGTGATCAAGATTTTCTAAACCTTATGAATTTTACTTGACATATATTTGCATAATCTCAAATTCTTTTAGAGGATTTTGAAGTATCAATGTATCCTATATAGGGTTTAAAAATGATTTATTTTAATTAAAAAATAAATAAATGATGTATTTCCCTGTAATTAGATAATGTGGAGAGATCTCCTAAATCTTCCCCAGACATTGTCTCTTTGGCACTATATTCATTACTCCAGCTACTAGGTTTTTGCATATGACATCTTTAATATCTTCATGACCATGGCTTTTAAATAGATTTCAGTCTTTTCTTTAATCCTTTTCATGGTAACCCTTGAGTTCCATAATCCACCTTCAATCTCTTCTAAGAACGTTGTCTTAAGCTAGACTGCATAGTATGCATATAAAGCAAGTCCTTCATACCTGCCATTATTCCAAACCACCACTCACTGCCTTGCTTAAAATGTTGCCTCCATAAGCACAATAACATGTTTTAAAATCATAGTTGTCAGTGATTGACCATTAAGTTCACCACTTTCATCATGAAGATAAAATGAGATTTTTTTCTTTAAACTCAAGGCATTATGGAAGATAACATTGTGAATTTTTTATTGTGTATGATTTAATTTTCTTGCATATTTACTGCTTTGCTAACTTCCTTTAAGACTAGGTATTGCACCCTCAGCTGCAATCTCAAATAGCTCACTCACTATCACTTGAAGATTCCTTTCATGAGCATCCTTCTATAAAATCAAACTATGCCCTATAGACTCTACTCTACTATAGGGGACTCATTTTTCATGGTATTGTAATTTTAAGATCCTTCAACCTTATTACACTACTTCATAGTCCACAAAGTATTATTCACTATTCTCCCATCTTTGGTGAGTCTCAAACAACTGCTCAAACATGCAATCCACTACCTCCATTATACAATATTAATGGCTAAGAAGAAACATTGAACCTATGATTACCACTGTTACTTCATTTGGACAGTCATTTCCTAATTGCATTTTCCTTGTATAACACTACCAAAAGAATTTGAAAACCCCTTAAGGTCAGCAAGGGGGTAATGAAACTCACTGTTAAAATCTCCACTTTTACTCATGCAAGGTTTGAGCTTTATTATCTTGTTAACAAGCATTCCTATTTTTGACCTGTCACATTCTTCAAGTGATTGTCATTTCCACCGATTGCATTTACAAATGTCACTAAGCTACATAGTGTGCTTGTTATTGGCTACAATCTTTAGATTGCAAGATTTTGTTATTACCTACAATTTCTCAATCTTTCTGGTATTGCAACCTCACTAATCTGCTATAGTTATTGTTTATGTTTCTACGGAGGCCTAGGGTTTGCACCCTAATCATGCTCTTACCAATGCTTGTGTTGTTTTTTATTAGGGCTCTCTCAATGTTGAGGGCCCTAGGGATAAGCTCGCCATAAGAAGTGACACATTGCATCTTTAACTAAAAGGATAAATCTGTATTGACATTAGCAATGATGATTCCGACTCGTTGCTCCTTAGGAATGGGTCAGTTGCTCTTACTAGCCTCGCCAATTCCATTGTTGTTGTAGAATCTTGTGATCAAGTTCAATATTCTAATTTTAGGAGTCTTAATGGATGGAAATCATAGTAAAATCAGAATTTAATAAGTTTTGGAATTAACATTTTAAAGTGATTTTTGGGGTCATTAACTTTAGACTATCTTCTCTTTTGTAGGGGTGTTTGCATGCCAAATCTTTTTGGTGTAAAATATCAGAATTATTAGATTTTGTTACCTGTATATGATTAAAAATTATTGGAGTGTGAGTTTGATATATTTTGAAGATCTAAATATTCAAGCTTGGTAAAGAAAAATCATGTCAGATAATATTAGTGTGGAACAAAATTAAGAAACACTTGCTAGATTGTGGGCTAGATTTAAAAGAAAGGGTGATGGTAAATTTTATTGTCCTTGCAATAATTGCAAGGGCTTAAAGATCTAGATGAATTTAACTACAACAACCGAGAAACATTGTAAGGCATGGTCATGTTGAAGGGGCATGATTATCGTCCATTGGTAAGTTGTTCATTATATGTGTTTATATTGATTGAATTTGTAAATGTTTATATTGTTTTAACATTATATATATATATATAATCACTTGATCATGATCATGGTTTATTTTTCCATCATTATTATAAAGGTGGGGCACCCTAGGGAAGATGATATGGATTATCATGGCCCAGAGAATGTGGTTTTGCAAGCAGATGAACATGGAGTTGTGAATATCGAAGATGAAGTTAATGATCCTATGGAAGAAGATGATCATGTGCCAGAAAATACAGTTGAAGATGATGGTACAGATATATTGATCCATGACACATTTAGTGGTAGAGTTGATCATGATGATCGAGATGACTTTGATGATGTTCATGATTTACCTGTACTTGAGAAGGCATACGAGCCCCTTTATGAAGGCTCCCAAACAACTCTTCTCTCTATTATATTGTTGTTGTTGAACTTGAAGGTTATGAATGGTTTATCAAACATAGCAATCTCAAGGATGTTAAGGTATGTCATATATGTCATCTTTTTCATCTATTTTATTTTTTGTTAGTTCATCACTAGTAGTCAGTTGATGAAATATGTACCCATTAATATTCTTTATATAAATAAATTATTATTTTTGTTGTAGATTGATTAGTGAATTTTATACTCACCATCAAATATTTTACCTCGCCATACTCAAGATTTATGTGCCATTATGAAAGATATTGAATGGAGTATCAAACAATAGATGCATGTCCCAATGATCATATTATATATCATAAACAACAAGAATTTGCAACAAAATTCCATAATGTCATATCAGATATCAATAGATCAATCCATAATAAAAAGGTGCCTCAAGGTTCTTCGCTATATATTCCCATTATTCCATGTATGTAAATAATTATTTAGGGTGCGAAAGCTTAGCTATAATTGATGGATTACCATGCACCTAATAGAAGTGGAGATGACATTCCTTTGAATTCCCTCGTGATATGGTTCTCTCAGTAGATGGGACATTGAAAATGGCTACACTTAAAGAAGAACCTCGTAACTTCAAGCTACATCTGTCAATCCATTTGGGAGATGGATCTATTTACTCAGTGGCCTATTTTGTTAATGTAACACAACATTCCTCCATGGATGTCAATAAAGGGGGAGCATATAATGTTGTTAAGGGAGCACATAATGTTGTTAATGATTGTTCCGTGCATTTGTTTACATCAATTTTCTTTAACGTAGTAGCATCTCATTTGTCTTATTTGTTGCATAATGACATATTTTTTCATTCAATAGTCATGTACATTAATTTATATATATTGCAGTAAAATGGTTATAATAATTATGTAATATTTATGTTCATTCAACTAGATAAGTACCAAGTTAAAGATATGAATGTCTATATCGAGCCTCTTATTGATGAGTTACTAAAGTTATGGATTGGCGTCACTATGTATGACGTCTCCAGACTAATAGGACAAAGATAATTTCAATTCCATGCAATGCTTGTATGGACAATTCATGATGCCCTAGGGCTAACACATTTTTGTGGTATGTTATAACGTTCAACTGCACTTTAACAATATTTAATTTGATGAAGTAGATATCATGAATGTTTTTAAAATAATCTATTCATTATATATAATTATAAAAATTGACATATTTAATCCAATTATATATCATTTTGCAGGTCTTCAAACAAAGGGAAAATTTGCATGTCCAATTTGTGGTCCAAAGATGAAATCTCGTCGTTCAACAAGTTTAGGAAAGCAGGTGTTTGATGAGTATAGGCACTTCCTCCATAGAAATCATAAGTATTGAACTACTGAAAAACATCTTTTCAATGGAAAATAGGAGACTACATCAAAACCACGAAGAATGTCACCTCACCCATGGAAGTTGGAATATAATAGAATTAATCATTGGCACATACATTGGATCAAATTGTTGTTTATCTATCATATCTAATATGCTTTGAATTTCTATATTTTAATATTGTGGCTAGGTTTACTCATGCTATAATTGACAATGATCGTCGTTAATTTGTTTAACTTATATGCTTCATGAAGGTCATTAAGGCATTAATGGCCGACTTCCACAGGGAATGAAAAGTTATCCCAGACAATTTAGTAGGTTGCCCTACTATGAGTAGCTACAAATTGTGCATTTATTTGATACAATGCATATGAGAAATAATATAACAAAAACGTTATGAAAAATATTGGATGGAAGGCATGACAAAGAAAAAATTGTCAAAATTTGTAGTGACATTCAGGAAGCCAATCATGCAATGAAAAATGTCATTCAATTAAATAGTGATGAAGACCAAATTAATATAAGTGCCCTTCCTTAGTTATTAACAGAGCAACAAAGCAATGCTATAAAAGAAGTCATACAAAAAATTCAATTTCCCGCAAGATTTGTTGCGAACATAAACAATATAATAACAAAGAAAGGTGAATTTGGGTCAGGGATGAAAATGCATGATTGTCATGCCTTCATTAAGGTAATTATTCTGGTATATTATATACACTTGTATAATGCATGTACTTTTCAGTGTATTGTGTTTACTACTTTTGGAAAAATAATGAAAAGATCATTTTATAATTGTTGCAATACGTTCTACCTCTATCTCTCCTAGACAACTTTGACAACAATGTCAAACAAGTTATATATGATCTTGGAAAATATATGAGGTAAGTAGTGAGATTTGTTCAATTCACTATATACATCTTATAATTTCTATTTGATTTACTTGTTATGTAATATACTATATATTTTTGTTAAATATTGTTAATATATTTGCGCCTAGATGGCTATCATCTAAAGAAATCCATAAAGAAGATATAAATTATTGGAAGAGAAAAATTCCTCATTTAATGTGTGAAATGCAAAAGTGTCTACCTTCAACATTTTTCAATGCACAAGCACCACCATATACCAAGTTGAGTGGGAGATTGAAATTGTGTGGACCTCAGACGCATTGCTATCAATGTGGATGGTTGAGAGGTACTTGAAATTTTTTAAGGCTTTGGTTAGACAAAGAACACATCCTGAGGGTTCTATGGTGGAGGGATATATGGTATACCAGACCATGGTGTACATTAGTGAATATCTTCCTAAGTTTGTAGTAAAGATCCATTTAGATCGCATTTGGGATCCCAACTCCATTAACAAATTTGAAGGGGAGTACCTGTTGGGGAAAGGTAGATTGAGGAAAGTGAGAAGTAATTATAAGATGATCATGGAGATTAATTGGAATGCATTTTACATATGGTTTTTATGTATATTGTACTTATTTAATTTTTAATCTTCAATATACATTAATTATAAATTAAGGTCGTGTACTGTGGTATTTAACTAATTATACGTCGATTGTGAATTTCAATTTATTTTGGTACGCTTAACGAGAGTGGGATGCAATTCACATTTGTATCGCCGCCAATAATCTTGATTGATGATGGTATGGATTGAACTATGGGTCACAATATGAAGGTGTATTTCATTTAGTTGTGCAGTCCTAATGGAGATTCCAATGTTGTATAATAAAGGGAAATTGATTTAGCATATGGTTTACAGATAAAACATATACATACAAATTATATTAATCAATTTATACATTTAATTATTTTCAAGTATATTGATGTATATATATCTTGAGATTTTTTTCTTTGCATATATTCAGCCAAGAATAAATATGTTTATCAATTGACGATATTGCAATAATTTTACATGTTTGACATATTGCAGGTGAAACACCACAAGGCTATGTGGTGCAATGGTTGTAAATTTTGAATCAAAATGTTGGATGACATGAAGAAAACTTGTGATTATGGTATAACTACAGTCTTTCAGGTGACTAATGTTTCATCTAGAAGCGGCATATATCCATAAGTCTTAGAAAATCGATACTATGGGATTTTGGATGATATATTTGAGTGTGACTTTAAGTTTTTCAAATTAATTTTGTTCGTCATCCTATGGTACAAGCTACGATTGAATGAAAATAATCATGAAAAAACTGTTATTGAACATGATAATAGATTTACCATGGTTAATACAAGGTTGATTGAGCGAGCTAGAAATGAGCCCTATGTTTTTCCAAGCCAATGTGAGCAGGTATTTTACACAGAGGTTCCAGGTAAACTGGGTTGGTCATTTGTTGTTAGACATAATCCAAGAGGAAGGTTGGTAAAGTATAATGTGGTGGAAGAAGAAGATACTGAAGAACTAGAAGATGATGTAGATGATGATCAGGATCAATGGTTAGTTGATGATGTTCCTGACGAAGATGTCGAAGAGGAGGAACTAGATGATGATGATGTAGGAGTTAATGTTCATGAAGATAAAATCCGTGTGGATGATGACATTATCGAATATGATATCGATGATGATGATGATGATATGACCAATCCTTACAATGTCGAATTTGGATTGGATGATACAGACAAAAAGTTGGATGAAGAAGAAGATCAATGACATTGAAATGTATAAGTTATGCGATTATATTATCTATTTGATATTAATTTCTTGATAGAATTATATTTGACTTATGTGGTTACATAATTAAT
>VDFB02075321.1:435641508-435706401 GCA_007258455.2 Sequoia sempervirens
TAAATTCTTGATGGATCAAGGGCTTGTTGGATCCTTTGAAGCAATAATCATCAACAGTCATTCATTCTTCATTCTTCTATCTTCTCTCCATGCTAACCTGGTGTATACATCTAAAATCAGTCAAGAAATTTAATTAATTAAATACTAGTTATTTAATTAATATTTCTTCTACTTATAAATAAATTCTTAATTTATTTATATAGTTCATATCTTCTAAATTATCCAAATCTAAAATTACAATTCCTCTAATTTAATTAAATAGACAAATTTCTATAAGTTTGTTTTATTTAATTAATTTTCACTAATCCCAAATTTGGAATTCAAGCACATGTCTACAACTTTTCATTTCACCTCACCAAGGTCACATGAAATTAAATAATTCTAATTTTGAATTAGAATTATCTTCAACAAAATTTCAAACACATGGCTTATTCCTCACACACTTGATTCTCCCATCCATTTGGCATTCAAACACATGGTCTTTTTCTCACACACTTGATTCTCCCATCCATTTGGCATGTTGCCCTTGGTCAAGGGGACATTCTCCAAGATTCTTCCATCTCAACCATCCATCCCTCATGCTTGAATCTGTAATGTCGATCACTGCCACATCACAAGATGCTTGCAAAATCCTATAAATACAACCCTTGGCTATAGTATTTGGCATCCCATATTTGAGTAGAGTTATTATGCAGGAATATCTTTTGAAGAATTGGAGCATTTGGAGTCTTATAACATTGTTTATCATTTTAACAAGTTTCCATTGTAGCATCATGTTAACTTAGAACCATGCTTTGCTTTATAGTTGCATTTTAGTTTATCATATTTATAGTTTATATTTGAGGATATGTAGAATCATCCTAGCTTTATATCATAGCATTAGCATTGTATAAATCTAACATCATTATCCATTTGTCCAAACATCACCATTATCATAGTATCATGGCTTTCATCATATAGTTGCATGTAGGAATTTAGATTTCTTACATTTTTGAACATCATCTTGTTTCTTAAGTGGTCATTTTAACAACCATAGTGCAAATATAAAATATGAGAGCAAAATGGTTTAATAAATCCTTAAGAATAGAGGACAATGGCACATTTTTAGGAATTTAATCTTGTTTCAGTTTGATTCAATTTTATTGATTAAATATCTAATATAATATGTCTCATTGGTGTTTGTGTTGATTTACTAACTCTCCCATATTTCACACACACATAAAATGGCACCCACCATGGGGCCCAACCCCATATTTTAACAATTTTGTGGAAAAGTTCATGTAAACAGGTTGGACATGACGTTTTAGCGCAATCGTGAGTTCTTTTGGCACATACAACAAATATTTTGGTGCATATGATCTCTATTTCAATGCATCCGACCAATATTTTAGCACATCCGGGGTCTGTAATGGCGCATACAATATTTATTTTGGTGCATACGACCAATCTTTCAGTGCATTTGGGGTCTGTTACAATGCATACGACATTTCTTGTGGCGCATCCAACAAATATTTTAGCACATTCAGGGAGGCTTTCAGTGCTTTCAGTCAATATTTTAGTGCATTCATTACTTCTTTTAGCACATTCATCACTTCTTTTAGCATGTTGATCAGTTATTTTAGCACATAGAGTAGCTGTTATAGTGCATTGAAATAATCTTTTAGTGCATTGGATGACTGTTTCAGTGCATCTATGTAAATTTGCAAAATATGAAAAATCTAAGAACTAATTGATGTTTTCTGCTTGCAGGTACTCTTATATGCTATTCAAAGACAATCTTATCAAACTACTGATGATTTATGCAATGGATGGAGTTATTTAATGCTTTATTTTGAATAAGATAGGAATCTAGCTTAATTAGAAGGTTAAAAAACACCATGTCTTATGTGCTTGATGAATTGTAGGCATATGCTCTCCCCTTAACTGGGTGACCAAAAATCTCGACCCATTCATTTTATTTTTTTTATCCATAGAGGGCCTACCTTGTGGGAAAAAATAATCACCCAAGGGAATGACCCAACCGGTAAAACACTAAAGCCAAGTGACTTCCAACCGAGATATAAATGTGGGTACTTGAGGAAAGTTCAAGTATCACGAGGATTGTTCCGACAAGAAGGGAAACAATGGTCTCTTGCCATATGGATGATCCCCCATGAACGAAATACCTATACTAGAACCCTTTTTTGTAGCAAGGACAAAATCCTTAATCTATTTACTAGTACAGGAACAGTCGTTCTGAAGCCATCCCACATTTTTGCGGCTTTTAGTAGAGATGAAAAGTATTCCATGGGAGTTTCATGGGTATTGATGCTTAGTTGCCTCGAGAAGTGAGTGTCATGGAAGGGAGACAGTGGGGTCAAGCATCTAATCATCTGCTAAAAGTAGGCATAGTTGGAGTTAAATCCAAGTGGGAATCTAGTGAATATTGTCCTACACAGCCTTAGGATTGTACATGCTTGATGTGTTTTACCAATGTGTTTTCAAACAAATTTCAAACAAAACATAACACTAGAAGTGAAAACCTTGGTTCAAGAATCATCTATTTGAGTACTAAATTTCCATCATTCATAAGCTAGGAGACCAAACAAAATTCACTTGTCAAAAGGTTACATCCTTCTAAACATTCAAATTCTCAAAATTCAAAGCCAAACAACCAAATAGAGTTGCAAAAACACCAGATTATTCCAGATTAGCGCATTCATTTGCTGTTATAGCACATTCTTGCAATATTTTAGCACATCCAAAATCTATTCCAGTGCATCCACCACTTTTTCTAGCACATCTGAGTCATATTTTAGCGCATAGTCCCTCTGTTATAGTGCATACACTGCATATTTTCGTGCATCAACCCTCCATTCTAGTGCATCCAGGCAATCTTATAGCGCATATGTCAAATCTATTATTGCATTGACCCTCTGTTCTAGCGCATCTAGGAAATCTTATAGCGCATCTGTCAAATCTATTAGCGCATAGACCCTTTATTCTAGAGCATCTAGTCAATCTTATAGCACATTTGTGCAATCTTTTAGCGCATCTATCCTTTGTTGTAGCACATCCAAGTCATCTTCCATTGCATTTGTCAAATCTTTCAGTGCATCCAGGCTCTGTTTTAGCACATCCATTAAATACAAAACCTAAGAGTTGAATTTATCCCCTGTTTCATAGTTTGAACCAGAAATCAAAATCTTTTTCCAATCTGGAATCATTCATTAGGCACAACAGAGTCTAAACTTGTTAAAACTGACCTCTAAAAGTGAAATTCTCCATTCTAAACCTAGATCTAAACATCTCAAAGTGCCTAAGTCATCAAACCTATCATATCTTTGATTGTTAAGCCTAGTTTCATCATCAAGATTTATCATCTTCTTATCACAAAATGCGGCTATATAATAAAATTGAACTTATTCTCAATCAATAGAATTTGTCATTCTATTCGACTTAGTTGTAATCCTTGGCACTATTCCAAACAAAGATCAAATTTTAGTCAAATTATAACACTTGTATGCCCGTTCAAACAAGATTACAAAAGTAGAAACTCAAGGAAAAAGAACTTGAAACCCAAAACATTCAAACTCAAAACATCGAAACTCAAAACAGTGAAACCCAAAACATTGAAACTCATAACACCATGGCAGAAACTGAAGAAAATCCTTTCCATGGAACCAACATTGAAAGTGAAGAAATAACTAAGGAAGACATCCAAAATGTTGAACAAGATCCCAATTTCCACAAATTCTTAGAAAAGATTTTTGAAAGAAATGGGGAAAAATACTTGCTAATGCTAGCTAAAAAAGGTGTCAAATTTCCTGATGACTTTGATGTTAATCAATTGAAAGTACCTCCAAAAAATCCTTAAAAAGAAACAGAACAAGTGGTCTCCCTAACCCATCAAATGAAGAACCTTCAACAACAAATTATTGACATGCAAAGGGGAACATCAAAATGATACTTGATCCAAGATATTTTTCCATATCCTTTTGATCAAGATATCCACATAATTCCTTTCCCCAAACATTGTGAATTCCCAAAGTATGAAAAATACAATGGGAAAACAAATCCAATTGATCATGTGAGGGAATTTAGAACCATGAGTCTTGAGTTTTCACATGAGGAAACTTATTTGATGAGACTATTTCCATGCAACTTAAGTGGACAATGCCTTGAATGGTTTTCCAAACTCACACCACCAATCAAAACCTTTGAAGAATTAGTCAACAAATTAATCACCGAATATTCTTACAAAATCCAACATGATATAACCATGAAAGAGCTTTGCAACTTGAAACAGAAAAAGGGTTTCATTCCTCATTTTTCTACAAAAATGGAGAAGGTTGTTTGTGAGGTATTCTCACCCCGTACCTGAAAAAGAAAAGATAGAAATCTTCATCAACAACATAAATGACGAGATGAGTTATAGATTGGAATTGCAATGTCCACCTACATTTGAAAAATTGATTGAAAATGGCATCAAGATTGAAGAGGCTTTGGTAAAAATAGGAGTCATAAAACTATACAATGACAACAACTCATCAAATTCCTCCAACAATTACAATAGTGGTGACAACCAAAAGTTTTGGCAATGAAACAAGAATGTGGGTAACAATGATGGCATAGTTGAAAACCAAAATGCCAAAATTGTATTCAACTTAACTGTCGCTACCACCAAAACTAATCAGAACAACAATCCACCCAACAACAAAAACAACAATCAAGGTAATATTGGATCTAGAACACCATCATATTGAACAAACTCAAATCGAAGAAGGTTCAAACCTTTGGGACAAACGTTAGAATCAACATTAAAGGAGCTTCTTGAAGCTAAATTCATAACACTACGAGGAGCAACAAATTGGGAACCACAATTTAAACCTCCATGGTGGAATGATGCCCATTACTGTGAGTTTCATCGAAACAAAGGACATAAAATGAATTTCTACATGAAATTAAAGCATGTGATACAAGACTTGATTGAAAACAAAAAAAATATTTGTAGGACCCCAAACAAACAATGATCATGGAGTGTTCAAGAACCCTTTACCAAACTGGCATAGCCATGGTAGGAGGGTCCTCAAGGAGAACAATCCAGATCATGAAGCAAGAGTAACACAACAAAAGAAACACAAAATATGGAGGAAAATGCAGAAGCAAATATTCTCATTAACATAAATCTCAATTACAATCAACTGACAACATCTGGGCTTACAGATTCGGCTCACAGGCCTAATACAACATGTTCAAAAATACAACATTCCAATATGCTCCTATATGCAAATGAAATCTTACAGATACAATCTATATTGTTCTTCTAGATCAAAATATACTCTTCTAATGATATATTACATTATTTATATCACATGCGGAATTCTGGAATCATCTTTGTAGGCCAAAAAATCATTACATTCTCTAATGAAAGAAAATATAACGTGCACATGAATAGGTCGGCCTCAAATTTGAATTACTCCTCGGTGAATGCATAGGAAAAAGTGTGGACCTATAATTAAGGTTGGGGTCACTCCATGGAACATTTAAAATCACATAGTTAAGATCTCCAAGTCATGGGAATGATCCTCCAGGAATCAAATTAGCTGCTTACTTTGAAAATTATTCTGGTGTTGGTTCATGAAATTGCCATGAAATCTAGAATCGATAACTTTTTCGAAAAAGGATCCAATCACACTCAAATCTTGGAATAAGGAAAAAATCATGTCCATGATGTAAACCAAGATCCATAAGGTTTGGTGAGCAAACATGATGAATTCACCAACACAAACTGATCAAGAACAAATAAGAACAAAAACTAAAAGAAAATATTTTTGGTTGATGCAAGATTGCCAAGAACAAAGGATTCTCCTACATCAGACATCTTTGGTTATTGAAAAGTGAGTCCCTCACTTTCCTGGGGCTAAAGGAAAACCAAGATGGTCGATCCTAGCCTGAGAAATCCAAGAAGAATGCTCCACTGGTCTATCTTTCTACTTCACAAGATATTCTTTGTACTACCTTCCATGAGTTTTCCTTCCATCTCTGATATCCAAAATCTCTTCAATCTCATCTGACTATTGTTTAGGAAACTGGTTCCCCAATTTTTCTTTACTACCTTCACTGAATTCCACTTCATGGTATTGATGTAGATCTGCAATGTTGAATATAGGTGATATACCCATGCCATCCGGTAACTCCACTTCATATGCATTTCTTTAATCAAAATTCTTTAAGATCTTACAAGGTCCAAACTTCCTCATCTTTAGCTTGTTGTACATGCCAACTGGAAATATTTCCTTCCTCAAATATACCATCACTTCATCTCCAAATTTGAATTCCTTATGTCTCCTCTTTTCATCTGCTTTCTCCTTATACTTCTGGTTTATGTCTTCCAATTTTTGTTTCACTTGGGTATGCACTTTCTTCATATGTTCTGCAAATTCTTCTACTTCTACACTCCTCTTATCTTCCATGTTGATATCTCTCAACTTTGATATACCTCTAGGATGAACTCCAGTAACAATCTCAAAAGGTGTCTTTCTTGTACTCATGTTCACTGAATTATTGTATGAAAGCTTTGCTTGTGCAAGGACTAAATCCACACTTCCAGTCTTCTCTCCAACCAAACATCTCAACAAATTTCCTAGACTCCTCTTTACTACCTTTTTCTATTCATCAGTCTATGGGTGAAATGTAGAACTAAACTTTAGATCTATCTTCAACTTCTTCCAAAGTGTCCTCCAAAAGTAACCAACAAACTTTACATCTTTGTTTGAAACAATACTCTTAGGTAATCCATGTAATCTGACCACTTCTTTGAAAAACAAATCTACTACATGTACTGCATCTATTGTCTTCTTACAAGGTATGAAATGTGCCATCTTAGAAAATCTATCACCACAAATACAGATTCATTACCTCATTGTGTCTTTGGTAAACCAAGTATGAAATCCATACTAATATCCTCCCAAGGTCTCTTCAGAACTATCAAAGGCTTATACATTCCAACATTCTACCTACTTACTTTTGTAACTTGAAAAACTCTACAAATCTACACAAATCTTCTAGCATCCTTATGAATCTATGGCCAAAATTAATGCTCACTTACTAATGCTACTGTCTTATCAATTCCAAAGTGTCCTGACAATCCTCCACTATGTTTTTCTTTCACCAACTTATCCCTCATTGAAATCCGAGGTATACACAACTGATTACCTCTGAACAACATATCCTCTTGAATGAAATAATCCAACCACTGACTTCTATCCTCCAAAACTAGTTCTTTACAAGCTCTCCAAGGTTATGCAAAATCCAGGTCTTCCTCATACAAGTTATTCAATTCATAAAAGCCTAATACCTCCACTCTCATCTTTGTCAGTAAATTCCTTCTCCTACTAAAGGCATCAACAACTCTACTTGACTTTCTACTCCTATGTTTCAAAAAAAAGGTATAGCTCTACAAGAATTCTACCCATCTCATGTGTCTTTGATTCAACTTACCTTGACTGTTCAAATATTAGAATGCTTGATGATCCGTATACAACAAAAACTCCTTAGGTAACAAGTAATGTCTCCACTTTTTCAAGGCTTGAACTATGGCATAAAACTCCTTATCATACACTGAATACCTTCTCCTAACATCATTCAAATTCTCACTGAAATAAGCTATAGGTCTCCCTTCTTGACTCAACACTGCTCCAATTGCATTTCCACTTGCATCATAGTCTACTTGAAATACCTTATTAAAATCTGGTAAAGCCAACATAGGTTGCTCAATCACCTTCTGCTTCAACAACTCAAAACTTTGATCTGCTCTAGATGTCCACCTAAAATCCTTCCTATCTCCTCTCATTGTTTATATCATAGGATTGCAAATAGAACTGAAATTCCTAATGGACTTTCAATAGAAACTAGCCAATCCATGAAATGATCTTACCTCTCCAATTCTATCTAGTGTAGGCAACTCAACAATTGATCCTACCTTCTTAGGGTCCATCTTCAACCCATCCACAGATATTGCAAATCCCAAATATACCAATTCTTCCTTCATGAAACTACACTTCTTAATGTTTATCAACAACTACTCCTCTCTCAACCTCTACAAAACTTGTCTTATATGTAACAAATGTTCTTCTCCACTCTTATTGAGAATAAAGATGTCATCCAAATATACAATCACACACTTACCCAATAATTTCTTCAATACTTCATTCATCAACCTCATGAAATTACTCGGTGCATTTGTTGATCCAAAAGGCATCACCAACCACTCATACAATCCCTCATTTTTCTTGAATTTTGTTTTCCATTCATCCCCTTCTCTGATTTTGATATGATGATATCCACTCTTCAAATCTATCTTTGTAAAGTATTTAGCTCCACTCAAACAATCCATAATGTCATCCATCTGAGGCAAGGGGAATCTATACTTCACTATGATCTTGTTTATGGCTCTAGAATCTATACACATCCTCCATTCTCTATCCTTCTAAGGTGCTAGCACAATAGGTACTGCACATGGACTTAAGCTTTCTCTAATCAAACCCTTCCTCAACAATTCTTGCACTTTTCTATTCAACTCCTCATTCTCTATTGGTGTCATCCAATGTGTTGCTTTATTAGGAAAACTAGCTCCAGGAATCATATCCATACAGTGAAATACTCCTCACAGGTGGCAATCCATCATGTACATTATCTGAAATGATCTCCTCATACTCTGTCAACAACTCCTTTATCTCTTCCAGGATTTTTTCTACATGCTTCAAATATTCATCCTTCTTAGGAACCAATGAATAACACACATTCTCACGTCTAAATCCATCAAGGAATCTCCTTCCATCAACCAAAAAAACCCTAGCATTTATACAAACCTCAACTTTAGGAACATCTTCCAATGGAAACAAAGTCTGCTTCATCCCATTAACAACAATGGTATATATATTCTTATTTCCATCATGAATAGCCTATCTATCATTCTGCCAAGGCCTCCCCAACAAAACATGGCATATATCCATAGGCATGATATCACACAAAACTTCATCATGGTAATTTCCTGTCTTCAATTTCACCAAACATTGTTCACTTACTAGAATATTATGCTCATCTTGAATCCAATCTATCTGTTAGGGCTTCAGGTGTTTCAACCTTTCCAGCTTCAGTTTGGTCACCATCTCTTCAGAAACCAAGTTCTCTGAGCTTCCAATATCAACAATCACTTTGCAACATTTACCAGTTACCTTGCATTTGGTATGAAACAAATTCTTTCTCCGTAATGGCTCCTGCTCCATTTCACTTGGACATAATACTCTCTTATTCACCAACACTTCTCCATCTTCCAATTTATTAGATGATCCAACATGATCCTCCTTAACAAAGGTTGTTCTTTTATTTTTTTATGTCTTCCTACTTGTCTCTCCTTGATTGCATTCAAATGCTCTATGTACTTCTCCACCACATTTATAACAAGTTCCCTTGAATGTTCTTTTCTCCTATCCTCTATCATCTCTTCTATAACCTTCATTCTGATAACCACCATATCCTCCTCTTCTATAAGAGTTTCCATCACCTCTATGATATACATTATCATTCTTACTAACCTCCTTATCATTATTCTGATTTAGAAAAGATCCTCTTCCTCATCCAGTAAAAGTTCTTCCTCTTTGAAATCTTCCACCTCTTCCTCTTTGAAATCTTCCACCTCTTCCTCTTTGTCTCTGCTCATGTCTTTTATTCAACTTCTCTTCTTCCTTTAGGGCACATTGATATGCTTCCTCCACACTCTACAACTTGATCAAAATAATCTCATCTTGTATAGATGACCTCAAACCATTCACATATATATCTACTTGATCGATCTCATCCTTCGAATGTCTAGATTTGATATTCAACTTATAGAACTTTTCAGTATACTCTGTCACAATTGATTCCTTCTATTTCAAATTTTGCAATTTTTAGAACAAACTGATCTGATAATCTACAAGCATAAACTTTTTTTTCAACTTATTCACCATATGATCCCATGATTTTATCTTTTCTTTTCATCTTCTTTGCCTATCTGTCTACAAATGTTCCCACCAAAGGGATGCATGTCCTCTCAACTTCGTGCAAGAAAATTTTACCTTCTTATCTTCAATGGTACCTTCAAATTCAAAATACTTTTCCATCTCTATAATCTAATCAAGCAATTCTTTTGAATCCAACTTAACATTATAATCTGGTGGATTGAAATGGGGTTTTGTATTCGCTCTAGTTAGGGCTCTTATGAACCTCTCTTCTCCTTGATTTAGGCTAGGTTGCTCTTCTCTTCCTCTTTCTTCCTATACTTCTACCTCTTCATCACTCACATCATCAACTAGTTGACCTCTCCTCTAGGTCATTTCAACTACATCTAATCTAGAAGTAATTCCTCTCACCATCTCCATTAAAGCTTGGTCTACATTTCCACGTGCTCCATTTCCTCTAATATTTCTTCTTCCTGCCATCTTTACACAAGTACTCTACAGTTGCAAGTTGGATCCTCAATCCACCACCCCACAAGAATTCTTCAATAGGACTACACAAATTTTGATGACCTTACATAGATCGAGTCTCGCTGTGATACCAATCTAGTGCAACCACAGTAGGAGGGTCCTCAAGGAGAACAATTTGGACTGTGTAGCAAGAGTAACACTACATAAGCAACAAAAAATATGGAGGCAAATGCATATACAAATATTCTCATTAAAAATAATCTTAGTTATAATCAGCCAAAAACATTCGAGCTTACAGATTCGACTCACAGGCCTGATACAACATGTTCAAAAAAACAACATTCCAATATGCTCCTATATGCGAGAAAAATATTATAGATATAATATATAATGTTCTTCTAGATCAAAATCTAATCTTCTAATGATCTATTATAGTCTTTATATCACATCCACAATTCTAGAATCATTTGCATTAGCCAACAAATCATTACATTCTCCAATGAAAGAAAATATAATGTGTGCATGAACATGTCGGCCTCAAATTTGAATTACTCCTTAGTGAATGCATAGGACAAAGTGTGGACCTATAATTAAGGTTGGGATCACTCCAAAGAACATTTAAAATCACACCATTAAGATCCGTAAGTCATGGGAATGATCCTCCAGTGATAAAATTAGCTGCTTACTTTGAAAATTATTCTGGTGCCAGTTCAAGAAACTTCCATGAAATTCATAATTGATAACTTTCCGAAAAAGGATCCAATCATGCTCAAATCTTGGAATAAGGAAAATGATCATTTCCATGATGTAAACCAAGATCCATAAGGTCTGGTGAGCAAAGATGACAAATTCACCAACACAAACTGAGCAAGAACAGAACAAGAACAAAAACTGAAAGAAAATATTTTTTGGTCATGCAAGATTGCCAAGAACCAAGGATGCTCCTGTATCATAAACTATGAAAAAGGAGAATCTTCTTCATCAACTACCAAGGGAAAAAATATAAACTATATTTATGATTCTACCATTCATTGTGTTGGGGTGGTTGAACATCAAAATTAGGAGCCAAAGAAACATTTCTACAACTAACACTCATCACCATGACATCAACATCACGACACATCAAATCAATGACCTTGTGCCAATAAATTTGATCACCAACATTGCTGCAAATTACAACCAAATAAATGTCATTAAAATCAAGGAAAAACAAGACAATTCCCGGATCAATGCAATCACTAGAGGACACGCCAAGGTAACATTGAAAGTAGCTACCCCTTGAATGTCCAATATAACTGATATCCCTACAAAACCATACAATATAGTCGATCAATTGTAGAAGATACCAACACAAATATCCATATTAGAACTTCTCAAGATTTCACCCGCTCATAAGGAAATCTTAGAACAAGCTCTAGTCACCACCATGGTACTAAACGATCTAGAAGTTGGCCAATTTCATACTATGGTGGGACACTTGACTGTGTTCATTTGCCTATCATTTTCCGAACATGACAATGTGGGACTAACATTCATCCAATGGCATGATGCCACTTGTCAATCTATGAGTGGATGGAGGATGTACAAGATTTGGGGATTGTGCCAATAAATGCATATTTTTGAATTTCAAATTTGTTGAAATGACTTGCAAGAGGGAAGGGAAAATGCAATAAATTCCACTTGGCTCAAGAGAAAGGACATGTAAGATGAAGTTATTTCCTTGTTGGATGTACATGTTGACTTGGAATTTTTGAATTCAAATTTGGAGAATATTCCAAAAGATGCCTTGTGAGGAAAATGGAGATTTAATAAATGAATTAAATCTATTTTCATGTGCAACTTGCAAAATCTAGAGGATGTGACATGAAAATAGTGCAAATTAATCAAGGGTTAATTAATTTAATAGGATATTAGATGATGTGACCTATTTGTTGAAAATTATGGATTTATTTAGAATTAAATAAGAGAGGAATATGATAAGAGGAATAATTAAATAAGGATTTTTGATTTATTTAATTAAAAGAGATGGTGTTAAGATTAAATCAAATAATGTTTTAATTTATTTAATTTAATGGATGGGCTTTAGAGATTTAATCAAATAAAATTAATTATTTAATTAAATAGAGATAATTAGATCAAATTGGTTGATTTAGTAATAACAAAGATATTGAATTAATTAGATAAAATGGTTTATTTAATTAAAGAGAGGAATATTGATAATTTAATCGGATAAGGAGATTTGATTAAATGGTTAGGCAGAGGATGATTAGGGATGAAAAAGATGTTAGTAGTCATGATCAGAGATGTACAATGCCACTTGGTATATTTTTATGTGTCTACATTTGCCCCTCTTTGAAGCAATGCACTTGTTCGTTAGTTCCGAAAGAATAAACTCAATCTCGATCAAAGCGAGAAAATCTTCGTTATTTAAAGAAACTCCCCATTCTTTGCGGCAAAATATGCCATTATAATGCCCACTAAGCGAGATTAGACGAAAAATTTAATTTTTAGATCTTGCAAAAAGAAAGGGACAAAGTGCAGATGGGTCTAAAATGCTCTAGGAGGAGGCAAAAGCGTTAAATGCGGTAAAATGATGTAAAACAAGCCTCAACTAGACAAAAACAACTTTGGGGGCCCAAAACCCTAGCAAGACAGCCAATCAGGGTGAAAAAAACCCTAATTTTTAGGCTTAAAAGGGGCCTAAGGGGTCACTTTCAAGTCATTTTCATACACTTCCAATAGTAACCTCAAGATTTGAGCTCTGAACTCCTGACGATATGGTGCAATGACAACTTCCCCTGCACATTTCTGATCGAGTTTAGGCGTACCAGTGGCCACCTTGCATCGGGGCACTGGTAAGTGACCCTTACCTGAGCTTCATTTTCATTTTATTGCTTTTCATTTTGTGCTTTTAAAGGTAGGTCCATCTACATCGGCGGCTATATAGTGTGGCTTCGAAAATCAAACTACGCAGCTGATTGTGATATTAACGTCGTGGTGGCGTGGTTTGGAGTTTGAAAAACTCTGATCTTGAGCTTGGGGCGGTTTTACAGCCAAAGTGTGGCCAGCGGCGATTAAGTTCTTTCAAAAGTGTATTATTTGGAAAGGGGAAAGTGCAGAGTGGCGGTTCCATTTTTCTCTTTTTAAGCCCCTAGCATGTCGAGTTTGATTAGAAATCAAACTTCGGTACCTTCCGCGGGTTGCACTCTTGGAAAGTTTTTTGAATGGCCAGATGAAGAATTTTTCAAAATTTTAACATGGTGACCTTCCTTGATGCAGAACGTGGTGAGGGAGCTCTACTCCAGAGAGGACAGGTTGTGGCATTTGTCTGGCTTTTTGCGAGACTTGAGCGACAGGGATCAGGATCGACTCCAAATTTTAGGGTTATGGTACATTACCTACGCAACACCCATTCACACTCACCTAGGGATGCTGTCAGCGCTGGCCAAAAGATGGCACAATGAGACCTCTTCATTTCATCTTCCCACTAGCGAGGCCACTATCACCTTAGAGGATGTTTGGCATATTTTGTGAATCCTGATTCATGGCTGATGGGTCATTTTTGACATGGACAAGGGGCACGAGGCTTGCCATAGAGTCCTTGCCACACAGGACATCATTTTTTGTGAGGGACAAATAGAGCTTGAGTGGCATAAGATCCTGGCACCTCCCTTCCACTGGGTGATTGCATCCATCATTTCGGGTCTTGTTCACCCTGATAGATGAGGGCGATACTTTAGTCTCGACTGGGGATATTGCTGGGAGCAGATGGTTAAGGCCAGGCTAGTTTGTTTTGCATGGGGGCCTATGCTTCTCGTATCCTTATTCAGAGACTTGGACAAGTACGTGTATATGGACGACAGAGCATTGGGAGTAGGGGTGAATCTTCTTCACGTCTGGGATTGGGAGCACATTGCTGTGTTGCATCCACGCGTTGTTTCAGTTCTGATGCTACCAGACGATCCCCTCGTGTGGCGTTACAGAGGCAGTGTGTCCTTCGAACACACCGGTGAGCACGGGATCCCCTACTGGAGGAGGGTCTTGGATGAGATGCATTTTTTCACTTGGTGACCATACCTTGGTCAGCTTGGATGGGCTGATGATGTTGATCAGTTGTTCTAGGCCCGCTAGGATCATTTTATGCAGGGGTGAGAGCACACCATGATTAAGAGGTACTTTCCTGGGTGCAAGTAGCGTCAGTTCAGGGAGCCCCAAGATTTACCTGATGATGATTACGTAGCTGTCTTCACTTACACCATGACACATGTTTCATGGGGGCGGTATATTCCTACTTCAAAGGCAGTGGATAACTTCAGGCAGTTGGTAGCCTGGCCATGGGCTTATGATCAGGGGCCTATAGACCCAAGTATGACTTAGGGCTAAAGGGATTGGTTTCGGCCTCTACTTTAATTGACCATTCCAGGAGCAGTCCCAGATCTACATAGTTAGAGGCAGAGGGGGAGGATGAGGTTGGAGGGGTGATGCTCAACAGGATCAGCTAGTTGTGCCGCTAGTCCAGCCAGGGTAGGGAGATGTACTGATGTTAGATTAGTAGTAGGTGCCACCAAGTATACCACCACAGGGCAAGAATTAGCCTTAGGTGAAGCCACAGGTACAGCCAGCAGGACAGGTGGATCCTTAGGATGCGTTGATTGCACAGTTATAGGCTCAAGTGTAGACTGTGACAGCTGAGAGAGATTAGGCTAGGGTCGAGAGAGAGTAGCTGAGGGCCGAGAGGGATCAGGTCATACAACAGAGATAGGTTGTAGAGCTACAGGAAGCCACAGAGCTAGGCAGGAGATAACAGCTAGAGAGCATGACAACCTCCTCCTCCCAGGGTACAATGTCCATGCGGTCTTACAGGGATGCCGTCTGAGAGGCTGAGTACTATTAGAGGCATTATCATGAGGCCATACCTATAGGAGGATGAGTCTCGGAGTACTCAGAGCAGACCAGCTACAGACCAGCAGAGGGTAATGGTGACAGAGGTGAGGGCAGCATACATTAGGACAAAGCCTGACTGAGATGACATTCTTGTGCCCTATGGGCCCATTTTTGATAGCCCGATGGGCCTTTTTGTACTGATTGACATATATGTACAGTGGTCTGATTTATTCTTTGTACTATGATAGTTGCATTATTGATGATATATATATGAGCCGATGATGATTTTGATGTGATGCGATGTGTACTATTTATTTATGCATGGATGGATGATTTATTTCTATATGTTGTGCAATGATGCTTTTATGGATGCATTTATTTCTGATGATGTACATATTATGATTATGACTAACAGATCTATATTATGTTAACCTATGATATGAAAATGTGATGTGCAATGATGTCTATATGATGATCTATTTATTTTGATGCAAATGATGATGTGATATGTGATATGGAATGTAATATGCAAAATGATATGGTATATATGTGAAATGCTATGTGAATTATGCTTATATATGAACAAATTATTGATGGTTGTACACTTTGTATGTGATGGACTATTTATGCTTATGTGGAATGATTTATGCAATGAATAATTTATGATGCTATTTATGAGATGATGTGGATGATGTAATTTGAATACGATGGTCGTGATATGATGCAAATGAGATGGTTTTTTTTAAGTTGCTTAGAATAACAAATGTTATTATCCTAAACATATTAAATTATGATGTAATGTATGTGATGCATTTAATATGATGCAATGATATGTTAATGCAAAGTGGTATGATGATGCATAATGTAATATGAACATAATGTGGTAAGATGATGTTATGATGTTATGCAAGTATGTATGCAAATGAATTATTTATAATGCTTATATACCTATTATTTATGATTATGCAAAAATGTTCATGAAATGCTTATGTAAATGTTTATGCAATGATTTATGTGATAGATGTAATGTGATGAGAAATGGATGCAATATAATAAGAATGAATGTACTTATCTATAAAAAATGCTTATAATGACATGTTTATATGATGATGGAAATGCAATGCATATGTTCCCTATATGATATGTTGATGCAATATGCTAATGATTTGTGGATGCAGGATTGATGATGATGATGGTGGTGGTGATGATCAAATTTCATATTACTTTGTTAGTGTGATGAGCAAGAAGAGAGGAAGTCATTTCAACAAGACACAAGATGATGCAAATGCAAATGATGATGATGATGATTTCTTGCCGAGGAATTTGGATTTTCAAAGGGTTGATTTCCTTATGTTTGATAACACACGTGGTATGATGCATCAAGGTATAAAAGACCAGGGTGGCGTGGTACCTAGTGTGGTGGACTTTGATTTGACAAGCAGATAGGAGTATCCTTGTTCACACTTGACATATGGAAACCTTGCTAGGATGCACTTTGGACGTTTCAAACACCTTGGTCCAAAACACAGAACGGTAAACTGATCCATGCAATACTCAACAAGTTGTTCAAAACACCCTCCATATATACCTAACAAAGCAAGTATTCACCAAGGTTATATTACAAGAACGTCCAACAAGCATAGTAGACAAAAAGATAATGATTGTTCCCCATTCCGATTTCTCTAAATCCTCTTGTTCAGATATCATCGAGAAGTCCTTGGAATGAGTGCAATAAGATAAGTCAAAGGATAAAGACAAAGTAAACAAACAAGTTGATGCTCTTCAATACCACTAACAAAAAGAGGATGTGTTTTCTAAGGATAAGAACCGAAACTATTGCCAAAAGATAATGCCCATTGTAGGAAGGATTCATCCTAGGACATATTAGTGGATGGCGAGATGCATTTAATTTATCCAAAGCATTCTAAATGTTGATTGATATGGGACCAATTTGGATGATGATTTACCGATACAAAGAGATGGCCAACTTTTTTATGCACTGACTTAGACCTAAGACTTGACGTTTTGAGTTTTCATTTTTAGCCTGCTAGACTTGTTTCTGATTGTCTTACCAAAGATTGAGGATGAAAATCATTTATTATGAGTGACGTTATTGCGGGTGCAAGTGAGATGAGATGGGTGGATTTTTTTATTAAATATTTGGATGTTTTTGATGTTTTGCAATGTTTTGAGGTTGTTTTTGGTATTTTCGAGGTTTTCAAATGTTTTGATTTTTGAATTTTCTCATGTTTTGGGGGTTTTCCAAGATTTTGACCAAGAGACTAACCTAAAGACCTATCCTAGGGGCCTTGGGGGCTGATCAACAGATTAGCCTTGCCTACGTTATATACGCAAAGACCGTGTAGTTTGACTGACGACTCAACCAATTTACAAATGATGATATACATGATGAGATGTCAGTTTATTATGATGGACTCCTATAGGACTGATCTAAATGTCTCGGGGGATGATCAAAGATCAACCTTGCCTATGTTCAAGCTTAGAGATGACGTAGTTTGACAAGACGACCCTATTTTTGATTTTTTGATGATTTTTGAATGTTTTTGGATTTTTTGATGTTTTGATGTTTTTGGATTTTCTGATTTAAGGATTTTAAGGATATACACGAATCCAATCCAATGAGAACATGCCCCCAATGTGGTGCAATAGACTACTCTGATAAAAGGCAGGACAAGCTAACCTTGAGGATCGGCCAAGTAGTACTAAGAGGGATCATGATATGAAGACAAGACCAAGCTATGGTGCGGATGTGAGTGGATGAGTGATGGATGGAGACCCGAATGTGATGGATGATGGAAGCGTAATGGATGGATGATGCAGAACAATCCATAAAGATCCTCATGGATGGAAAGTTTTTATTTACACAAGGTGCTTGTTTGCTAGGTTTTCACCAAGGTACTTGCCCAAAGTGCCACCGAAGTGGTTTTCACTAGAGGGCGATTTTTTCTCTTTACTATTTTTGATCCTTTTTTTGATTTTTTTTGATTTTTTGATTTTTTTTCTTTTTTTTGAATTTTTGGTTCTATACCTTGAAAGATTTAGGCATAAAACTTTTTGAGATGAGCGCTATTCATGAGCTCTTGCAGAGGTTCCCCCTTAGGTGTTGATAGCTGATATTTGCTTGACTTGTAACTTGATGTGATGACAAATGGTCCCAACCAATTGGGTTCAAACTTTCCTTTGCTGCTTGGGTTTGGGATATTCTTTTGATTCTCCTTTAATATCAATTCTCTGACTTGGAACGTCCTGCTTTTGATTTTCTTATTGTAGCTTATTTTGAGTCTATTCTGATAGACTTTCAAATGATTCAAAGCATCTATTCATCACTCATCTAGTAACTCCAGCTCATTCAATCTTGACACTCGATACTCTTCATCCGTGATGAGGTTTTGTAGTGAAATCATGAGTGATGGGATCTCGATCCCAATGGGTTGTACTACTTCTGGTCCATAGACCAGGGAGAAAGGGGTGGTGCCAGTGGGTGTGCGGATGCTGGTTTGATAGGTCCATAGAGTAGGATTAAGCTACAATGTCAGTCATGACCTGCATCATTGACTGTTTTCTTGAGGATTTTTAGAATGGTTTTGTTTGTAGCTTCTGCTTGGCCATTTCCTTGGGGATAGTATGGGGTGGAGAAGCGATGTTGGATCTTGAATTTTTTGCATAGGTCACGGGCCTCCTGATTCTTGAATGGTGTCCCATTATTTGAGATAATGGCTTGTGGAACACCATATCGGCAAATGAAATAGTTCAGGATGAACTTAGAAATCTACTTCCTCATTATGTATGTCATGGGTATGGCCTCCACCCACTTAGTAAAGTACTTCGTTGAGGTTATGATGAAGTGGGCGTGATTTTTCCAATGAGATCAAGTCCCCACTACGAAAAGGGCCATGGTGTGATGATAGGATGAAGCTCTTGAGTTGGAGCATGGATGAGGTCCTCATGCTATTGACATTGTAGACACTTTCTGGCATGATCATGTGCTTCTCTTTCCATTGTGGGCCAATAATACCCCATCCTCAGCAGCTTCTTGATTATGGTCATTCCACTCGAGTGTGAACCACAGATACTATTATGTACTTGAGTTAGAGCAGTTAATGCCTCCTCAGCATTTAAGCAGCATAGTAGGGTTCCTTCTATGCTTCTACGATATAGGGTATCACCTAGGATGAGAAATCTGGATGCCTTTTTAACAAAGGTTCATTTTAGGTTTGATGGTAAGTCGATGGGTATGACTCCTATTCGAAGGTATGTGTAGATGTCGTGATACCAAGGATCGCCAGGACCAACGATTTCGCACACATATTCTGATTCTGGTACCTCGGATGCAGGCACGAGAAGCTGCTCAATCAGGAATTCATGTTTTGGAACATTGTGGGGGATGTCTAGCAAGGATCCAATTGTTTCCATGGCATCTACTGCTCTATTGTTGGTTCTAGGAATCTGTTCAAATGTTATTTCATTGAAGGATTCTTTGAGAGTCTCCACCAATTTCTTGTATGGAGTGAGCTTGTCGTCCTTGGTCTAATATTCATTGTTTACTTGATTTATTATCAATTGGGAGTCTCCGTATACTTTCAGAGCTATAATGTTCCACTGTACTGCTATTCTGAGACCTATGGTTAAAGCCTCATATTCTGCAATGTTATTTGTGCAGGGAAATGCTAGTTTGTAGGACCTTGGAATGCAATCCCCTTGTGGGGTGATGAAGAAGACACCAGCTCTTGATCCATGTTGCATGTATGAGCCATCAAAGTACAGTTTCCAGTGGTCAGCTATGTTGAGATTGAAAATGGATTCATCTAGAAACTCTTAGACAAGAGGGTTCTCTGAATAGATTGGTGCTTCTACAAGTTTATCTATGATGACTTGGCCTTTGATTGCTTTCCACTCCACATATTCAATGTCATATTCTGATAGTATCATCACCAATTTTTCCATTCTTCCTATGAGCATTGCCTTTGATAGTAGATACTTGAGAGGGTCAATTTTGGCAATGAGTTTTATTTTATGTGCCAACATGTAATGTCTAAATTTCTGTGATGCAAACACTACTATGAGGCATGCTTTCTTGATGAATGAATAATTTAACTCATGCCCAACCATTTTCCTCTGATGTAATAGATAGCCCTTTCATTCCATTTTTTTCATGCTAAGAGAGCTCTAAGGGCTACTATTGTTGTTGACATGTATAGAATCAATGGCTTTCTTGGGATTGTTGGAATTAGGACGGTGTGTCAGTAGATATTCTTTGATTTTGAGTATGGATTGGAGTCTACCTTGGAGACCTCTCAGTTGCTTTAATGTTTTCGGTGCCTCCATCTCAAGGATTGCTTTTACTTTTGCTGGATCCACCTCGATGCCTCTCATTGACACTATATATCCTAGCAATTTTCTAGATTGTACACTGAAGATGCACTTCTTAGGGTTTAATCTGACCTTGTACTCTTCCAGTATGTCAAAGATGGCACTTAGGGTTGCTATGTGATCTTTTCTCTTTCTAGACTTGGCTAGAATGTCGTCAACATAGTCTTCGACTTTCTTATGGATCATGTCATGGAATATCAATGTCATGGCCCTTTGGTATGTTGCTCCTACATTCTTTAAGCCGAATGGCATCATATTCCAACAATAGGTCCCCCATGGATGAGTGAAAGCTATTTTATGTTGGTCTTCTTTAGCTATCATGATCTGATTGTACCTTGAGAATCTGTCCATTAGTGACAACATTTCATATCCAGCTGTCATATCCACAATCATATCAATGTTGGGAAGCGGGAAGTCATCTTTTGGACATGCCTTGTTCAAGTCTCTGAAGTCTGTGCAGATTTTGATGTTCCCATCAGGTTTTGAAATAGGTACCAAATTTGACACTGATTCTGGATAATCTATTGGTTAGATGAATCCTGCATCTAATAGCTTTTTTAGCTCCATTTTGACTAATAGGGTGATCTAAGGATGCATTTTTTGAAGCTTTTGTTTGACAAGTTTTGCTTCTGGATATACTGCTAAGTGGTGAACCACAGTCTCTAGATCAAGCCCTGGCATGTTAGCATAACTCCATGCAAAGTTTATTTGTCTTTCTCTTAGGATTGCTGCTAGGAGCTCTTGCTCTTCTGATAGTAGTGATTCCGCATAGAATGTGATATGTGGGGTCTCCTCTGTTCCTAGGTTGACCAGATTGCATTTTTTTGCCAAGACTACCAACTTTTCCTGATGAATAGCTCTTAAAGGAAGATTGAATTCCCCATCCTCGGGTGCCTCAGAGAGGTTTTCATCGTTGGATGCATCCTTTCTTTTTACTTTTTTCTGGTCGGAGAGTGCCATAGTGTGGTTTTCACTCAAGGACTTGGATATTATTCTTAATTTCTCACTTTTGCAACTAAGGGATTCAATCATTTCCCCATAATAAGCATGTGTAGCTAGCTCTATAATGAACCCTACTTTGTGATCCCCATTTGGAATGTTATCCCATTGTCCCATGAATTCTGAGAGTGCCTCATCATTTTTGAATGTATCAAGAACTAGTGGTCCTCGTTGGTCATAGTCGATGAGTTGGGGATATACTAGGCGAATCTCATGATTTTGGTGGTCAGATTCAAAAGATAGGGTGCTAATCATGTAGAGGGTGCTATCCTCAAATAGCCTAGGTAAGTTAGTCAAGTACTCCTCATCATCACTACTACTACAGATGTTGGTTATATCAAATGTAAAGTTATCTATGACTCTACCTATAGACACTGGTAAGCGTAGTTCTGCTGGGGTTGGCTAAGGAGGATTATTAACTGCTCTAACTAGAGGACTTTGGCCACATATGGTGATACTCAGAGGGTACATCCAAGGCCAAAATTTGTTATTCTTCATGTCTCCAGCATGATAGGTATCATAAGCCCATTGTCGTTTCTCCCAAGTCTTTGATTTCTATCATAGCCCATTGTGAGCATCATTTGTAGACCTTTGCTTCTGTCATCCATTGGTAATTCAGCTATTGGTCTTTCATCTTGGTATAGCATATGAGATGGATCTACCTCAATAACTTCTCGGCCAAGATCCCCCCATCTTGTAAAGTTGGGATAATCTTTAGGAGTCATTTGGGATGTGGAGGCTTCATTTATTTGCGGACATCCCTATGATCTAGGAGATTGTGGTAACTCTCCTACCATAAAATCATTTTTTAGGGATCATGTAGTTTCCACAACCATTATCTTGGATGATGGCCTTAATGTTAGAGATGGTGGGAATGGCAGGAGTGGCGGGTGTCTCTATCACAGAAGTGGATGCGAGAGTGGCGGGATTGATGTATGGTGTAGATGGGCCCTCATCATTTTTTGGTACTTGGGCAATTTCAGAGTACTTTGCTTCAAGGCTTTTCCAATAGGAGAAAGGTTTGGGATCTCTATGGATGGTAACTTCTTGTCCCTTATGTGTGAATTTCACACATTGATGAAAAGTTGACACTATTGCCTTCATTGTATGAATCCATGGACATCCCAGAAAGATGTTATATGGTAAGTCAAGGTCTAGGACCTGACAAGTGGTTTCCATGAGAGTCGACCCTACTTGAATAGGGAGTTTTTATTGTGCCTTGGGACACTCTTTCTTGATCATCATATGCTCTTATTGTGATACCCTTTCCTTTGTCAATAGAATCCTCTGGGATTTTAAATTGTTTGATGAGGTTGAGAGAACAAATATTCAAACCTGCACCTCCATCCACCAAGACCCTTTTGAATTTTCTTTTATGTACTATGACTTCTAAGTGAAGTGCATGGTTGTGAGCTGGTTGGGTGGGGAAATCCTGGTTAGAGAATGTTAGGAGATTAGGCATAATGATGTTTCCGACCATAGCTTGGAATTGCTCCGCATCAAGATTTGTGGGGACAGTGGATGAAGCCAATGCTTCTTCAAGGATTTTCCTATGGGAAGATGAGATTTTTAGCAACCCCATGATGGAGATTTTTATTGGTGTTCTTTTTAGTTGATCTAGGACATTATAGCCATTAGGAATAGATCTAGATGCAGGGACCTTGTTTGGCTGGGATGATCCTGCGATGGTAACTTTGCCGCCTCTTGTGGTGACTCCACAACCTTCGGCATAGGTGCCCTTGATGGTGATGACCATGCAGTTTTCATCTAGGGAGGTGATGACTATTTCATACACATGATTTACATTTGAGTGGGTTCCCTTCCCCTTATCTTTGTTATTGGTATTCCCTTTGTTGCCATGATTAGGCATCAGATTCGTGTATATCTTCAGATCTTGGTTTCCTGTAGGTTGTTCCACGTTTATGATTCTTTTATCGATGAGATCTTGAATTATGTTCTTTAATCTCATGCAACTGTTTGTGGTATGGCCTTTGATTTTATGGAACTCTTTGAGTTGATTCTCATTATACCAAGGAGGTTTCACATCCGGTTCTTGGTAATTCTCAAATGTAGGAACTTTGATGAGTTTTTCATCTATCAAATTTTTGACTATTTCTTCAAGTGGTTCCCCCAAAGTGGTGTATTTTTGCTTGGGATAACTCTTGTTGTGTTGGGGTGGTCCCTTTTGCTCATTGAGATTATTGATTGTCAGATTGTTGTGTGATTGTTCTGTTGCATGAAGATTGTTTTGGTGTTGGATTTAGATTTGTGGTGAGGGTGTGTTTTGGTGAGGGGCACTAATGACCACCTTGGCATTGACGACACCATCATTAGTAACCTTTTTGTTCCTTTCCCATGTGCGAGGTTTATCATTGTAATTGGAGTGTGGGAGGTTGTTTTGTTTTTTGGGGTATGAAGTTGATCCCGCAGATTGAGTCATGAGGGCTCGTTCGATGTTGAGCACCTTGGAGATCAACTGATCATAAGTGGTGATGCCCTAAACCTTGAGATGAAATTCCAAGAGACCATCAAGGTTGGATATAATGGTGCAAACTTGTTGTTCTTCTAGCATGGTCCACTTGCTCTGATTGGCCTTGGATCTCCATCATTGTAGGAATGAAGCGAATGATTCACCCTTTCCTTGTTTCAGAGCTAAGAGTTCTTCTAGACTAACATCCATTGCAATGTTGCATGTGTAGCTTTTTATGAATGCGTCTATAATTTCTTGCAATTTCCTAATGCATGAAGGTAGGCGAGAGAACCATTCCATAGTGTGGCTAACCAAACTCCTAGGGAATAGCCGAATTAGATAAGTATCATCATATGCGACTTCCATGCAATGAACCTGGAATTCCCTAATGTTATCTTCAAGGTTTCTTGTCCCTTGATATTTGTCAAATTTGGGGATTTCAAATCCCTTGGGGAATGGTTTCATCACTAGGCTTCTATCAAATGGATAGCGACACAAGTTTTTTGGTATTTTCGTTGTTTGCCTTGATTGAAGATCGAGCACTTGTTGCAAGAGCAACCTGATTTATGTTGTTACATCATTTTTTGAATCAGGGGGTGGGATGAAGGCGTTTTGGGGTGTTTCAATTATGGGTTGGATGGATGGGTTGTTTGATGTGTTGTTCAATTTTGTATGTTTTGCTGAGCTAGGTAGGCTTCCACTTGTTGTTGTATGAACGCTTGTTGTTGTTGTGCTAAGATTTGTGCTTGTTGTTGTGCTTGCTATTGTGCTTGTTGCTATTCCAACAATGCCTTTTGTTGTGCTTGTTTATGTTCCAACAACACTTGTTGTTTGGCTGCCAAATGGGCTGCTTCTTGCTGCTCTTGATATTACTTTATTGCTTGTTGATATGCTTGTAATTGCGCTGCTTATCTTTGTGCAAGAAGTTGTGCTTGTGCTTGTGCATGATGTGCTTGATATTAGGCATTTTCCTAAGCTTGACCTTGTGCTTGTGCTACTTGTGCTTAGGCTTGTGCTTGAGCAACCTTTTGTGCTTGCAATGCGGCTTTGGCTATTTGGGCGGCTTGTGCAACTTAAGCAGCTTGTTTTTGTTGTTGTTGCAATAACTCTTGGGCTTGTTGCACTTGTAATGTGGCTTGGGCTACTTGGGAAGCTTGCGCAACTTGAGCGGCTTGTTGAGCAGCTAGTTGTACAACTTTTTGTCTTTGCACTTGTTGGAATCCCCTTTGAAAAGTAGCTTGCAATGCCGTGTTGTATTGGCTTGATGTGGTGGAAGTTGGTGGTGGTGGATTTAGAATGGCGTTTGTAGTGTTGATGGTTGGGTTTTGAGTGGTGGAGGGTGCGATCGAGGTGGTTGGTCCTTGTGAGACCATGTTTTGTGATGTTGGGGGGGTTTGATAATGTTGCAATTGCTTGTGCATTTGTTGTCTATTGTTGTGATATCGGCGATAAATTTTGAGCATTTGGCATAATGCTTTGATTGATATTTGGGATGTTGGTTTGATTGATAGTTGGTAGAGGGGGAAGCCCTAAACCAAGGAGTGGTGTGGATGATGATGGCAATGGTGGAAGAGGTGGAAATGTGAGGGGTGTGAGTTCTTGCGAAAATGTTGTGGTGTTGAAAATGCCCCCTAGTCCGAACATATCTCCCTCCTCTTATGAATTTGTGAGGAGAGAAGTTTGAGGTGTTGTGTGGAAAAATGATGATGATGGATCATGATGGAAGGTGAGAGGAATATTTTTATGTAGTGGTTTTTTTAGTATGTTTTATTTCAAGATGGTATTTTCATCCAAGTTTTGATTATTAACAAGGGGGTGTGTTTGAATAGCATTAAGAAATGCATTTCCCTTGTTAACATTGGGTTGGGTTGGAGCAAACAATGTCATGATATGTGGAATGTTTTGTGTGATGCTTTGGGATGCGGGTGTAGATGAGATGGGAATGGTGGATGAGATTGGAGGAAAATATGTCTCCACTATGGTACTCATGTCAAAATTCGAAGGTAATTTGGCCCCTTGTTTTGCTAGTTCAAGCATGTATAGCGAAGGGTTAAGCCTCATCATGATGTTGATGATTTTATGGTTCTCTGGCGTTTGGAGCATTTCAGTTATTTCTTTGTGAGACATCCCAAAGGTAAGATGCTCTCCTTGGGTTTCCTCTTGTGGATTTTGTGATGATGAGATGATCAAAGGATTGCTTGATTCAGTGGGATTCATTTTAATGTTTGTTTGGCTAAGATCACTTGAAGTGGGTGTTTCTTTGTTGGATTCTATGCTCTTCTTGTATTGAGATCTAGTTTGAACCATAAAACGAGGATCATTTTTCAAGAATAGGAGAGATGAATCTCTTGGTTCCATGGAATGATCTTTACTTTATGCCCAAAGTAGAAAATTTTAGGATATCTTAAGGATCGAAAGGTGATATGATGATGATGCAAGGGATGGATGATGCAAATGTTTTGGCTTTTGATAAATCTTGAAAGAGATACTAGGCTTTTGGTACTTTCGGATATGTTTTAGATTTTGATTTTGATTTTCCTTTTGGGGTTGTCCTTGATTTTGATTGCTTTGATTTTGAACAAAAAGACCCTAAGATGTTGGATGATTTATCTAAGGGATAGATTTGATCAAAGGATGATAATTTGAATATGTGTAGGGAGAAGGATGCATCTACCCACACCTATTCAAACAAGATGATAGTTTAACTAAGTATATGAAGAAGGATACATCTACATATACCTAGCTAAACAAGATGATTTTGATAATTTTGACTAAGCATATGCAAAAGGATGAATTTACACATACCTAGCCAAAGATAATTTTGATAAACTTTTTCAAAGATTTAATCTCAAGGATTTGATGATTTTTTATTTTTCCAAAAAGCCTAGCATTAAGGATGATTTCAAGATTTTCCAAAAGGTGATGGTGAGGTGATTTTTGTTTTGATGGATGAAGGATGGATGAAAAATATTTTGATTTGCTTTTGATCCTAAGATGAACCTAAAAAAGACACTTTTCTTTCCTAGACCTAAGTATTGAAAAGCATACAATGCTTCTATAGACCTTTGTAACCAAGAAATGATTCCATTTGAACATACATTTTCGGATTTTGAACCAATGATTTTCATTTTTGGATTTGGAATTTTTGAAAATTGTGAGGCTTTAACACACATGAAATTTCATTTTTCTTAGCTTTTCTTAATGGCTTTATTTTACCAAAAACACTTTCTTTGATTAAGTTTTCAAACTAAGATGTCCAATGTCTAAATTTCTTCAAACCCCACAAGATATGTTATGTGGAAATTCAATGAACTCAAGGAAAAGGTTTACCTATTGTTTACTTTAGTAGATGAATCGAGATGTAATCCAATGTTTAGAAACCTCTAAGGATGTAAATCCCAAGGGCAAGCAATAACATATGGATTGAGTCAATTTTATTTGTCTCCAAAAGGGTTTGAAATTTGAATGATGATGTTAGGTGTTTGTTTTCAAGATGTTTTCAATCAAGCAATGCATTTTGTAACCCAAGAATAAGTACAACCCTATGGATGTGTAAGACAATATTTGTTGGATTCCCACTTGGACAAGTCTAGCTATGCTTATCTTTAGCGTATGGTTAGATGCTTGACCCAATTGGCTCCCCTCCATGACACTCACTTATACAGGGCAGCCAAGCATCAACACCCATGAAACTCCCATGGCATGCTTTCCATTTCTACTAAAAGACCGTAAAAGTGTGGGGTGGCTTCAGAATGACCGTTCTTGCACCAAAAAATAGATCAACGGATTTTGAAAAATTCTAGAACATGGGTTTTAATAAGGACTTTCCATTTTTGGAGATTGACCCATACAACAAGAGTCCCCTTTCAGATCCATCTTGTTGGAATCAACCGCGTGATATTGACAATTACTCCAATACCCACATTTATATCCCGGTTGGAAATACTCTTGGATTTAGAGTATTACTGGTTGAGTCATTCCCTTGGGTGAGTACTTTTTCCCCAAGGCAACAAAGAGAGAGAATATACACAATAATGCCCCCACTCACACTCGCACAAGATTTTGTTCAATTGTAAAACCCAAAGATGAAGTGTGGAGGTGATTGCTTTGTCTCACCCTAAATTCATCAAAGAGGCCTTTTGATTCTCAAGATCGCTATAAAGCGCGAGAGAAGTGCATACGTCCTTTTTCAATGAATTTAGTTTAAGTAAGCCTTCATGAAAACAAAGTTGCACTTGTTCTTTTTAAATCCACAAAGAAAAATGTGAGTTCTTTTTAGAGCACCAAAAAACAAATGGTAGACATTTTGTTCAATTGTTATCCAAAGAAACAAACTCTAGTATGTTGTGATCCTAATGTTCATTTTAGCCTTTTGCAAGAAATGAAAAGATTCTTTTTAAACCCAAATGAAATTAGTGTCCTAAGAAAGAAGTGATAACAATTTCTTAAAAGTGTTAAGCAAAATATAAAGTGTTTAAAAACACTTTAATTTGATGAAATATCATCATCATGTTTCTCCCTATTTCATTTTCAATTCCAACCTACAAGAGAGAAAACCAGTCAAATTATGGAAAATACAGAGATTAAAAAGTAGAAAATAGAATATAAATTGATCATTAATCAAAAAGCACATGCTAAAATTAAATTTCAACTTTTTACTCCCTCCCAGTGGCACAACCCATGACTGCGTCAGAGTTTGATTTCTCAGCGGTGCTCTTAGAGCGCCGCTTACCAGTTAGTGTCACTTTGTGTCGGGCAGTGAGCTCAACTACATCACACTTTTGCCCAGCATTGCAGTTTGGTTTTTTTTTAAAAATTCCCGTGAGTCAAATGGTGAAGTGGCAGAGTTAGAAATTATTTTGGGCGGGAAGAGTCCAGTGTCACATTTTGAGTTTCTCGTGGTGCTATATAGCGATGTTGAAGAGTTAGCGGTGCCAAAATAGCGACACTGAGCTCTCAACATTGGAATTTTTCTGTGTATGAATAAAAGCAGAGAATTTTGTGAAAAAAATGATAAAGAATGGGATGCAGCCCTCCCAGCACCAAATGTGCGAACCCCAATCCTAATACTTGCAAGACAAAGAGAATAAACACCTTAAGTTAGATATTGCAAGCATGAACAAGGATTCCCCATGAAATCCATTTACAAACTTCAAATTAAGAAAGAAATCAATAAAGAACACAATGAAACAAGAAAATATAGATTCAATCCTAATTAGAATAGCAAACACATTATCCCATGGGGGAATTGGTGCCAACTTGATGTGGAAATTGGCCCTTTCGCAATTCCTAAGATGCAAGCTTGATATTTTGATGATGATTGATCCACTTTGTTGATGAAGCATGAGAGCTCCAAGCCAAAAATCTGCCAAAAACCTAACTAAGAACTCAATGGTGATGGATGGAAATGGCTAAATATTTTAGCATAATAACTTTGCATAATTTGTGGATGATCAAATGAGGATATGAGCACTTTATTTATAGAATGTCAAGATGGATGAATGTCCAAATTTGAGCAATGTGGGACTAACATTCATCCAATGGCATGATGCCACTTGTCAATCTATGAGTGGATGGAGGATGTGCAAGATTTGGGGATTGTGCCAATAAATGCATATTTTTTGAATTTCAAATTTGTTGAAATGACTTGCAAGAGGGAAGGGAAAATGCAATAAATTCCACTTGGCTCAAGACAAAGGACATGTAAGATGAAGTTATTGCCTTGTTGGATGTACATGTTGACTTGGAATTTTTGAATTCAAATTTGGAGAATATTCCAAAAGATGCCTTGTGAGGAAAATGGAGATTTAATAAATGAATTAAATCTATTTTCATGTGCAACTTGTAAAATCTAGAGGATGTGACATGAAAAGAATTAAATTAATCAAGGGTTGATTAATTTAATAGGAGATTAGATGATGTGACCTATTTGACTCAAAATTATGGATTTATTTAAATCAAATAAGAGAGGAATATGATAAGAGAATAATTAAATAAGGATTTTGATTTATTTAATTAAAAGAGATGGTGTTAGATTAAATCAAATAAGGTTTTAATTTATTTAATTTAATGGATAGACTTTAGAGATTTAATCTAATAAAATTAATTATTTAATTAAATAGAGATAATTAGATCAGATTGATTGATTAAATTAACAAAAGAGATTGTCTTAATTAGATAAAATGATTTATTTAATTAAGAGAGGAATATTGATGAATTTAATCAGATAAGGAGATTTGATTAAATGGTTAGACTGAGGGATGATTCATGATGAAATGATGTTAGTAGTTAGGATCAGATGTACAATGTCACTTGGTATATTTTACGTGTCTACACAAAGTAGTTTGAGAAAAAGATCCAATTAAAAGACAAAGGCTTGGGGGAATATTCATTTGAGCAATCATCATGTATTTCATAGTTGTTATCTTCTCCCAAGACATGGACAACCCTCTACATCAACACACCAATCCACACAACCAATCACATGATTTGATGGTAGGCTTGTGAAAGTAGGCACTGTAATTGAGGAATTTGAAGATAATGACATTTTAAAGTAGCTTTACAAGGATGAGGAACAATCCCAAACAACAACTACCAATATATAGAAAGAAAAATATGGTAAAGGATTCACTATCCTAGAGAAGATGGGGTATAAAGGAAATGGTCACATGGGTAAATGACAAGAAGGCATTGTAGAACCAATACAAACCACCCTAACCAATCCAAAGGAAAAAATAGGGCTAGGCTACAAAGAAGAATCAAAAGAGGAAATTAGGCAACAAGATGTTGAAAGAATCCTACAACTACAAGCTAGTGATGATCATGAAACTAATTCAAATGACTATGAGTGGGATTCACTATCCGAAGAGTCTTGTCATGATAAGGAAATTGATATGGTACAAAAATTATACACTAACACGTACAAAGGGATAGAGCTTGGGTTATATACCTCTTGAAATTGGATCATAGAATATCGATGACTCAAGTGAAGATGATCATTCTTCGAGCAAGATAGATACTTCGGAAGAGAGTAACATCTTAGACCTTGATATTTCCATTGAAAACTTTGATGATGTTTCCATTAGGATACTTACTCCTGATGACCTTAGCCAATATGATGACTGCATGCCATTAGTACACCCTGAGTTGATTGATTGGGACCAATCTGAGCTATTTGATCTACCCACCTTTCTGAATGATGATGCCATTGTCAACTTCCTCTGTTCTGACAATCCCATAACAGATTTCACCATTAAACAACATAACAAATCTTCCAAATAGGGGAGTGTCAAATAGTTCAGCTGCAAAATGAATAATATAGGAAATCAATCTGATGTTGAAAACCATTCAATGGTAGTATTAGATCCAGAAAAAGTAAAAATAAAGAGCGCATCCAACAATGAAAACCTCTTTGAGGCGTCGAAGGATGGAAGATTTGACACTCTCCCAAAACACTTTCAGGAAAGATCAAAAGTGTTGATTGAGCCTACATAGTCTATCAATGTTGGCACAAATGAAATAGTGAAGACGCTGCACCTCGCATCATCCATGACAGAAGAGGAAACACCTAGCTTTACCAAGTTCTTTGAATAAAGGAAAATCAACTTTGCTTGGTCCTATGCTAACATGCCAAACATAGACCCAGAGCTCATCATGCATCATTTATCACTACCACCAGGCGTAAAACCAAAAAGAAAAAGTTGAGAAAAATGCATCCCCATATCGCCCTCTTGGTAAAAGCCAAATTAAAGAAGCTATTGGATGTGGGATTTATTAGACCTATTGACTATGCTGAGTGGATATTGAATATTGTACTAGTCTCAAAACTAGACAAAAGCATCAAGATATGCAGAGACTTCGGGGATCTTAATAAGGCTTTCCCAAAAGATGATATTTTGCTACCTATCATTGACATCATCATAGACTTGACAATAGGACATGAAATGCTCTATCTTATGGATGTATTTTTAGGCTACAATCAGATAAAGATAGTGCCAGAAGATGAAAATAAAAAACTTTCACATGTCCTTGGGGCACATTTTGCTAGACCGTAATTCCTTTTGGGTTGAAAAATGTTGGATCCACATATTAGAGAGTGATGGAAACCATCTTTCATGACATGATGCACAATTTTATGGAGGATAATGTAGATGATTGAATGGAAAAGTCATTCACTAGGGAAGGACACCTAGAAATTTTAGACAAGATCTTCACCAGACTGGAGAAATTCAATGTGGGGTTAAATCCCAAGAAATGTGTATTCGGCATAACATCAGCTAAACTATTGGGATACATTGTGTCATCCAAAGGTATTGAGGTGGATCTTGCAAAGGTTGAAGCCATCATGGAGATGCCTCCTCCTAAGAACATCAATCAACTCAGGTCTTTTCAAGGAAGATTCCAATCCATCAGGAGGTTCATCGCACAAATGGCTGACAAAACTCATCCTTTCAATCATTTGCTACATAAGAATTCCACTTTCAAATGGGATGAGAAGTGTGAAGCATCCTTCAATCAACTCAAGCAATATCTAATGTCACCACCAATACTAGTACCACCAACCGAAGGAAAGCCATTGATACTTTACATTGCAACAATTGAGATATCTTTGGGAGCTTTATTGGCATAGGAATATTTTGTAGGAAAGGAAAGGGAAATTTATTACATCAGTAGAACCTTGAATGGATATTGGATCAACTACACCTTCATTGAAAAATATTGTCTTGTGGTGGTATTTTCTACCCAACAACTCAAACATTACATGTTGACTCACATCATCAAACTCATCACTAAAATTGATCCCTTGAAGTATCTACTCAGTAAAGCTTCCCTAACATGAAGATTAGCCAAGTGGGTAATGATATTGAGTGAGTTTGACATCCAGTACATAGACAAAAAATAAATCAAGGGTCAAGCCATAGCAAATCAACTAGTTGAAGCACCATTGCAAGACAATCACCCCATGAACATTGAATTTCCATATGTAGATGTCCTGACAGTGTCAACACAACAATGGATGTTGTACTTTGGTGGCTCTTATACACAACATGGATCAGGTACAAGAATCTTGTTTATCTTACCACAAGGACATACCATTCCCAAATCCTACAAATTGATGTTTCCTTGCACCAACAACACAACCAAATACAAAGAATTGATTATTGGAATCAAAGTAGCAGTTGAGTGGAAAATCACAAAATTGCATGTCTATGGTGATTCACAACTAGTCATTAATCGGGTGAACAATGAATACCAAACAAAAGATGAAAAATTAATGGCATATAAAAGAATGGTTAATGACTTCAAAAAGTAATTTGTGGAGATTCCTAGAAGTGATAAGAAAGCTGCTGACACCATGGCTACTATTGCTTCTCTCTTGCAAATACCTAAAAAATGAGCCTGTTATGAGTTCCTAGTGGAACAATTGTTCAACCCATCCTATGACACCACAGAATCCCAAGTCATCTACCATTTAACAGAGGCTGATGTTTCCACCTACGAGAAAATATACACATACCTAAAAGACAACACCCTCTCGCCTTACTTATCCTGAAATAAAAAATGAAACCTTATTCGACAAGCGGCTCGCCATACCTTAATCACTAATGTACTTTACCACTGAGGTCTGTATGGTACTCTCCTTTGGTGTCTAGAACACGATGAGTCTAAAACAACTTTACGTGAGGTCCATGATGGTATCTGTGGCACACATTCGAGTGGCCTAACTTTAGTTAAGAAACTCCTACGTTTGGGGTATTACTATCCAAATATGGAGGATTCATTTCAATATGTCAAAAAATGTCAGAAATGCCAAATCCATGGAAACTTGACACATGCACTGACACAAGAGTTGCAAACTTTCACTTCAACATGGCCTTTTTGTTCGTGGGGCCTGTATCTTGTAGGTAAGATACATCCATCTTCATCCAATGGACACAAGTTTATCATCACAACCACAAAGTACTTTACGGAGTGGGTTGAAGTTGTTCCTTTGACTGCCATCATAGGAAAACAAATTTCATCATTCATACTAAATTATATTGTCTGTCAGTATGGCATTCTTCAATCTATTATCACAAACAGTGGAAAACCCTTCAAGAATCAAGATGTCCAAGAACTATGTGAGAGGTTCCATATACAACATCGGTTTTCTACACCATACTATTCCCAAGGAAATGGCCAAGCAGGGGCCTCAAACAAGACTATCATAAAAATATTGAAGAAAATCGTCAATGATGCTAGATGAGACTAGCATATTCAATTGAACCCTACTTTGTGGGATTATAGAACTAGTATCTAAACCCCTACAAGAGCTACACCCTACACTCTAGTCTATGGATTAGAAGAAATTCTACCCATTGAGGTGTAAATACCATCACTATGTGTATCACTGAAAGGGATCATATCAAATGAGGATTATAGAGTGTCTAGGTTATAAGAATTGGAACTGTTAGATGAACGTCGTGAACAAGCAGTTGATCACTTGAAATCCTATCAGCAGTGGATTTCTAGGAGCTACAACCATAGAATGAGACCAAGAACCTTTCAGGTAGGTGACTTGGTCCTAAAAGAAAATACCTATAATCAACAGGACAGAGAGAAGAAGGGGAATTTTGAACCTAATTGGCTAGGTCCATTTCTAGTTGTATCAGTCTTTAGATTAGGAGCATATCAGTTGTCCACACCTGAAGGGGATTTGTTTGATGAACCCCTCAATAGCCTGCACCTTAAGAAATTCTACACCTGAATCATCTAGTGCATCAAAAAAAGTCCCAAAAAAATTTAAAAAAATCAGAAAAAGTTCTAAAAAAATGGTTTCCTTGATGAAAACCTTGAAAACAAGCATCATGGTAACAAAAAAAAAGAAGAGAAAAATACAAAAAAAAAGAGTCAAAAATCAAAAAAGTCAAAAAAATCATAAAATCTGAAAAAAGTGCAATAAAAGCAAGTAGTGAAAACTTGGCAACAGGCGCTATTTGTGATAGGGTAGCTTTTCCATCTATTTGGACATGCCAACCATTCACTTTCACCATTCATTTTCACTATCACTCTGCCTATCATTGGAAAGCTTCATGTACATATCCTGGCATTGTGATCGTGTCTCACCCTAGACTGGGGGAAAAATCCTGAACTCACTGGGGGCAATAAACTTTGAGCTTGAACGAATGGACAAACAACATTAGGAAAAATGCAAAAAATACAAAGATCATAGTCCAACACAACATTGAACATCAACAACAACCATGAACACATCAACCATCCATATCAAACTTCAAACAACTAAATCAATAAAATCAAGACAAATGTCAAAGGGATGATGTTCCTTCTGAATCATGGCTCTATCACTGTGGCATGACTGTTCAACTATTAAAATTTGATTTTTGTCATCATATCTCTAGAACACCTCGATGATGTATTTAACTAGAGGATCCAGGAAGGAGTATTATTTTTCTTTGTCTATTATCTGTGAGTTGATCATTACTACAATGCAAATTTTTGTGGGACATGCTCTACAAAGTATCACTAATGACATTTTGAATTTGCATAGGAAAATGATTAACTCTTGTCTGTTTATGTATGTAATGCTCAGGTCATCTCGGTTTAATTATATCTAGATGCTTGTGTTAACTTGCAATATCAAAAATCATGGAAGTAGTACTCAGGTCATCATGGTCTAAAATATGCCATTGATGCTTGTACTCACTTTCAACATTTTAAAGGCTCAATGATGATAAAAAGCATGAAAAATTAGTTGTTACAATGATAACATGTGCATGTTAGATCTGCATGGTTAAGTTAAATTGCATCCATGTTAGTTTGCATCTGTATCTATGGGATTTCCAAAGCTACACCAAATTTCACAATGATGTTATCTCTCTTATCAATGGATTGAGTACATTTGACATTAACCAAAAACACATCATTTTAATAAAGTTGCACATCAGTTGCATCATCATTTACATAACATTAGAAAACATATTAGTTGCATCATCATTCACATTCATCCATCCATGCATCACATCATAATATTTGCATTAGAAAACACAAAAATACGTGCATTGCATCTCATTTCCATAATCAAAATCATGTCATATAGTTGCATTAAGAAAGTGGTCCACTAAGATTAAATGAGTGAGTCTCTTTAGATTTCCAAGAGAGTTGGGAAATATGTCAGGTTTTGTGAAGCTTAACTTAACAAATAATCAATGTACTGCAACCTTCCCGCAGTTCCTGGAAGTTGGATAGATTCACTCATTTAAGCTTAAGGCCCTAGAGGTTTTGAAGTCTTCAGAACTCAATTAAGCATAATAATTTACATCACATAATCACTTGCATAATCAAAATCATCTCATTCATTATTAATGGATTAAGAAATCGGTCCATTAAGAAGATTGAAAGACATCTAGTAGAGTAAGAACAAAAACATCTCTATTCTAATAGAGGCATAATTGAACTTGATGCATCTATAATTGAATTTGATGAATCATTGAAATCATTTATTCCTTTAATAAAATGGATCTTAGATTCACATAAGAGATTGAAAGACATATACATCAGAGTAAGATTTCCAAGAAGAAGAAGTTGCTAAAGAACATGATTAGATAATAAAGGATATAATGCCTTTGTTATGAACATCTAAAACCCGTAGTGAAGATGAATTTGTTATTACTCCAATCCAAGACTGATAAAGGACTAACTAGTTATAAACATCATACATCATTTGCATAATCAAATCCATCATCCATCAAGCATATCAAATCATCAACCATGATTCTCATATCATCATTGCATACATCATAATAAATCATCACATAAGAATCATCATTGCATAATCATCATGATCTTCATCATATAAACATCATAAACACATAGAACTATGCATCATCATGTGATCATTTCACACATTGTTCATTCATTCATCACATCATTTATTTTCATTAGAAAAGAACAAAAAAATATAATGCATCACATTCAATTGGCATAATAGGATCCATCACATGCATCATATAGGACATCATTCATAAAGCATCATAGAATCATAACACATTAGTTGCATCATCATTTGCATCCATAACATATCATATCATCATCATATCGAACATCACATAGCATATGTAAAATAGAAATCAAATGAATCCATCATAATCATCATGATCATCATCATAAAACAAAAATCAAAGGCATCCATCATAATCATCATGATCATCATCATAAAACAAAAATCAAAGGCATCCATCATAATGATCATGATCATCATCAAATATAAACATCACATGGACACATAGACCATAATCATCACCGCATGTCATATATAACTCAAAATGATGTCAAATGTACAAGGATGTCTGAAGGTATAAAGAGATACATAAAAAAATGGCAGTGTATCACAAATGTCTCAAATCAAGAGGTACATCATCAATGTCTCAACTGAATAAAGATTGTATACATGTTCAAAATACATCAGAAAATTAGAAATCAGAGCTATGTCGTGCTCCCCCTAGACGGTGTTGGCATCACATGACCAATACCTCCCCCACCTGATAGACCTGTACTAGGATTTCTCCTATCTCCAAGAAGTGGTTGTGTCACACCCATGCTAATGGTTCGAGACCAGAACCTCCCTGACCGAGATTGTGCAAAACTCTTTCGCCGCTCTAGAGGAACCGCATCATGATACCTAACCCTATAAAACTCTGCCTCCTATGTTTTACAATGTATCTCTATGAATTAATCAGATGAACTAGCAACCACTGTAGCCTATTGTAGCCTCTCAATGATACCCTCAGCCTGATCCATCTGCTGTTGTAGAGCATCCCTCTTGGCAATAAGTATCACAATCTACCCCTACATTTGTCCATGTGCCTATCCCTAAACCTGTACTTGGGTAAGCTAAGCCTATACCTATTTTGTTTGATGTCTCACAACATCCCTCTCGATCGTTAGTGTCTAGATCTCTCCCTGTGCCTGTGTGAGCAAATCCTAAACCTGCTCTAGCTGACCTTGCAACATTTGAACCTATACCTATAAACCAACAATTTGCATCTACTATTGTGGCGAGGGTGGCCAAATCTCCACACATCACCTCCTGTGAGGAACTCTCATCTCTCCAACATAAGGGACTGGCCCTCCTCCACCTTCATCTCCTCCCCTATCATCTCCATCATCACCCCCATCACTATCATCTCCATCTCCATCCTCGTCATCACTTCTCTTTGACTCCTCCTCTTCTCTCCTCTACCTTTTCCCATGACCTACTCTCCCCACCTCCTCGAACAGTGGTGTTGGCTCATCCAAAATTGTAATATGATGGAATGGATGTTGGAACATATAATGTGCATACTCATATGATATCAGCGCATCGATAATCTCTGGATGCACCTCCCACATGATGCCCTGTAAACCCTGGAAATGCTCATGGCTACATCATAAGACAACACAGGCTCCCAATCTGTAGCATCCACCCCTCGCCGTGCATAGTGTGTCATGCCCTGGGGCATCCCCTATAGTCTACCATACTACCTCAATACTTTTAGCAGTAGAAACCTCTCAATGATAAATTGTGTATGGCCAATTAGATACATCGATTGACACAAAAATGACATCTCCACATCATCCTTTGGCCACTGCTCACAATCAACATATGGCCGCCATACCATAGACTCTAGATCATCCAAAGTCCTCCTCCAGTACTCTGGTTTTCCCAGCATAGGCTGAGCAAGTCGACTGGCATACAAGTGTACATATGGCCTCAGGGTGGCAGACTATCTATCTCCAACTGGTCGTTTAATTGCTATATGCTCCCAGGCCCAAACTTGAAACAATGTGATCCTCGTTGATAAACTAGACCCTCAAAGGTAGACCACCTGGTGCAAATCATGGTACAAATGTGTGAGCATGCAACATCCCCACGCATATCTAGTCCCCTGAGCAAGCATGCTCTCTAGAATCTACCCCCATCCAACTAATAGTCCCTTTGACTTGCGATCAGGACAAAGGAACCCTCAAATAAAACTGGAAAGAACAAAAGGAAATGTTGCATAACCATTGACCATGTCCCTCTATGGAATCTCGTAGCCGTAGATATGCTCATCCTTGAATAATCTCCATAGTGCCTCGGTACTTCCCTACTCCTGAGAATCATATAAAATAAGCTCTCCAACCATAGGTATCTGTAAAATATGATATACATCCTCTGGCATAACTATGATCTCACCGGTAGGCAAATGAAAGGTGTTATGCTTGCTATGCCACCTCTCTGCTAATGCTGTCAACAAACCCTTGTTGACCCTAATCTGGGGCATATCAAGAAGGGATGACAAACCACATCATGCAATGACACCCCTCTCAGGCTACGTTAGGTGTGGAATCAAATCCCACATCCTGGGAAAGCGCTCTTTGATTTGTAAGCTAGTAAAAGAATCCTATCATCACAAAAATAATAAATTAACAAATCAATCAATCAAAATCAATTAGCCTATCAATCTAATCAGCTCTGGTGAGACTTTGATCAAATCTCATGAGCATTAACATATCAATCAACCTCGCCTATCATGAGGTTCATCAAATGCAACCTCTCCTATCATGAGGTTCATCAATCAAGTCAACCTCACCTACCATGAGGTTCATCACTCAATGCAACCTCGCCTATCATGAGGTTCAGCAATCAATGCACCTCGCCTATCATGAGGTCCATTAATCAATCAAAATATAATTGATTCTCGCCTATCATGAGGTCAATTATCATCATATTATCATTGAATCTCACCTATTATGATATCAACGAACATCTAAATCTATCAACATCATCAATGATCATCAAAACAAAGGCTGACATGATCAAACATCATGAAAAATAGGAAGTCTAATCAAGAAAATCATCAAATTTTCCCAATGCGCTGAAAAACTTGATTTGCTAGAGAAATTCATCAATGTGCTAAAACAAACCTTCAATGCACTGAACTACTCTATGCGTCAGAACATTTCACGTATGTATCAAAATATTTCACGTATGTGCCAAAACAAGGTTCTGATGTGCCAAAACACTCTATGCGCTACTTCGGGTTACCTATGCACTATAGGAACCTATGCGCGAATTCATTTACCCTATGCGCTACTTTGGGTTGCCTATGCGCTAAAGTTGTCTATGCGCTACTTCGGTTTTCCTATGTGCTAAAGTGGTCTATGCACTAGAACAGTTGTTCTATGCAATACTTCAGTAATCCTATGTACTAAACTAATAAATCCAAATTTAAAATGTGAAAAATGGAGGGAAAATCAAATACACAAGTTACGAGGCAGTTTCAAGGGGTACATAATGAAGGATCGTACATTGTCGGGCGGTTGTGACACTTGACCTGCTCGAATCGATGCATGTGGTATGGGATCACCATTCTTCTCTAAAGTGCTAGGTTGCTCAATCATTCTCAAGTTCTCCAAAATGCAAATACACAAATGAAGTCTCAAATCACCTTTTTAACCTTTTTAAGGTTTATTAAGTGGGATTTTTATGGGGTTGTTTTATTTTATTTTTCATAGGGGCTTAATTGATTATTTCATCACTTGGTAGCTTATACATTATTGTTTGGGAGATAAATCATTTTTGAAGCATAAGATTTTGAGATCATCATCAAATCATTAAAAATCATCAAATTTTTCAAAAAATCCAAAAAATTCAAAAATTCACCGATTTATCTCCCGAGGGGGTATATATCCGTCATCACCTGAAAATCAACATCTAGGGCATCAATTTTTTTTTTGTCGACATCAACAGAAAATTTTTCTTTGAAGCAACGTGTAAACACATTACTTCAAAGAGGGGAAAAATGTATACACCTAAAATTGGTCAAGACATTTAATTAATTAAATACTATTTATTTAATTAATATTTCTTCTACTTATAGATAAATTCTTAATTTATTTATATAGTTCATATCTTCTAAATTCTCCAAATCTAAAATCACAATTCCTCTAATTTAATTAAATAAACAAATTTCTATAAGTTTGTTTTATTTAATTAATTTTCACTAATCCCAAATTTGGAATTCAAGCACATGTCTACAACTTTTCATGCCACCTCACCAAGGTCACATGAAATTAAATAATTCTAATTTTGAATTAGAATTATCTTCAACAAACTTTCAAACACATGGCTTATTCCTCACATACTTGATTCTCCCATCCATTTGGCATTCAAACACATGGTCTTTTTCTCACACACTTGATTCTCCCATCCATTTGGCATATTGCCCTTGGTCAAGGGGACATTATCCAAGATTCTTCCATCTCAACCATCCATCTCTCATGCTTGAATCTGGACCATCGATTGTTGCCACATCAAAAGATGCTTGCAAAATCCTATAAATGCAACCCTTGGCTATAGTATTTGGAATCCCATATTTGAGTAGAGTTATTATGCAAGAATATCTTTTGAAGCATTGGAGCATTTGGAGTCTTATAGTATTGTTTAGCATTTTAACAAGCTTGCATTGTAGCATCATGTTAACTTAGAACCATGCTTTGCTTTATAGTTGCATTTTAGTTTATCATATTCATAGTTTATATTTGAGCATATGCAAAATCATCCTAGCTTCATATCATAGCATTAGCATTGTATAAATCTAGCATCATTATGCATTTTTCCAAACATCACTATTATCATAGTATCATGGCTTTCATCATATAGTTGCATGTAGGAATTTAGATTTCTTACATTTTCGAACATCTCATTTCTTAAGTGGTCATTTTGACAACCATAGTGCGCATGTAAAATCTGAGAGCCAAATGGTTTAATAAATCCTTAAGAATAGAGGACAATGATGCGTTTTTAGGAATTTAATCTTGTTTCAAATTGATTCAATTTTATTGATTAAATCTCTAATATAATACGCTAGCTCTCCCATATTTCACACACACACTTGGTATCATGACAGTCAACAAAAACATCATCAATGCATCAACCCTGCATCCACAAACCATCATCATACATGCATCTCATAATCATAGCATAATCATAAAACATCAATCAACATAATCATTGCATATCACATCATACATTTTGCATAATCGTTTGAGTTGGGATGAATAATTTATTATTCTAAGCATCTCAAATCATTGCATATCATAAGCATTTGCATCTATATATCCACATGCATACATTGTCATCATAAAATTCATAGAAAAAGTATAAAAAGAAATGCATCGACATCATTTGCATCCATAACATCATTTGCATATCATAATCATTCATCCATATCATATCGTGAAAAGATAATGGAAAAGAACATAAAATTGCATCCATCTATATCATGATCATCATATCACATAGGCATAAATACAATGCATCCATACATGATAAAATAAAATGCATCCATGTCAAATCCATCCATACATGAAATAAAGTGAACACATCATATTATAAATCATCTTTATATGTATCATATATATATATGAGTGTCATGGTACAAAATCTGGATCAGTGTATGTATATCAATGATAAGCTACAATATCCACAAGGCTATAAAAAAGGAGCCAATGAATATATATCTGTGATAAAGAATGGGGAAAAATAAAAAACTGTCTATACATAAATAGCTATCCTTGATGGTTGCTACCCTCTCCAGCTTTCCTCTTAGGATGATCCTCTACTTGTGGTTGTGCGTTGCTGCACTGTGAAAAATCTAGCTGTTTGAGTGTCACTGGTACATCACGATGATAATGTTTCCTGTAATACACAACCTCTGTAATGACTCCTCTATAAAATTGTGCTAACACTGCTCCACCATGTGTGGCCACCATCATCGCCTCAATCTGTTGTCACCTAGCCACCTCTTGGTCTCTCTCTCCTATCATAGTCTGTACTCTCTATAATGCCTAATCTCTCTTTGTTGTGACTGCAACCACTTGCTGTCAAGCTTGGTCTCGCTCAATAGTAATAATCAAAAAATGTTGATAGGCCTGATCCTACTCACCAATCAATATCAGCACTTGCTGCTGCAACTGTTGTATCTGAGCATCCTGCACATCTAGTGGAGGTGGTGGTCCTAGTTGAGGTTGTACTGAGGCTATACCTATGGTTGTTGAGGAGGTTGTTGTTGTACAACTGGAGGAGCCCCTGGAACCTGACCATCCTGGCCCTCCTAGCCATCCTGTCCCCTGCCTCTCCCGACTCCTTTGCCTCTGGGTGTTCCTTTGGGAGGAACACCTGCTAGATCCGTCAATCATCAGGGAGGGATGAACCAAGCACCATATGCAGGCATAGTTTGAGATACCACCTAACCCTGATCATATTCCCAAGGCTAGGCCACCAACTGTAGGAAGCTCTCTACTACCTTTGGAGCAAGAATACTCAATCTCCAAGTGGGAACCTCTCTGGATGATCTCACAAAAATGACCCTATATGCATCATTAGGTTTGTCCTAGACCTCTCTGAACTACTTGGATACCCTATTTGGTAGATATCTCTCAATAATGTGATGCTCTTGACCCTACATGTATCGGTTCTTCCTAGCAAAATACAACTGCCATCGAACCATGGTAGTATCTGTATCCATGGGTGCCAATGGAAAACTGTCATATCATCTATCACCCGTCTCCAATACGGGAGCCCAATCTGTCTAGTGTGCTTGAGGGTAATGAAACCTCTATATCTCCAAATGATTAGATCATCTAGCTCCACATCTACCATATGAAGAATAGGCCAAAGCATGACAATGTGCTCCCACACCCAAATATGTAGCAGTCACCCCTGCACCAATGGCTCTCCCATCACAATAGACAAATTCATGCAAATCATGATATAGGGAGGCTAGCATCATGAGCCCTCATGCAAAAGGTGTCCTCTTATGAAAAATTCAATGCCACACCAAGCCCCATCCTATGTTGAATCCTCAGCATGCATCTATCTGAGGAAACCAAACCTGAAATGATAGCTACGATGATCAATCTGAAGGTTGACACATGACCTCTGTATGACTCGAGGTTGATCTATAATGTAACCAATGCAATCTGATCCATCTCCATGATGTAAAGGTATGCGTCAAATATGACATCAGTCTCATTAATCACACGATCTCCATGAATTAGAAAACACAGTATACTCCAAACATCCTCTAAAGTAATTGTTGCCTCACCTATCGGAAGGTGGAAGGATGAGGTCTCACTGTGCCATCTCTCGCATAGGGAAGTCATCATTACCAAGTGTTTCCAAATCACAGGTAGGTTTGCGACATACCAGAGGTTGATCTCTCCTAGGTGCTCCTAGCACAACTATGATAAATCATCTAATCTCTCTAGCACGGTGGGCCTATGCTCCCGGAACATCAGTGGTGGAAAGACCTCCTGCATCCATGAAGTGCATGACATCAGGAAATTGAGGAAGTTTGACTCAATTTGAAATTTATAGCTCAAAAATTCACAAAAGCATCACTATTTTCAATATTGTCGCTATATTCAAATTTGAAATTGTGACGCCTGATGCATTTAAAATTGCAAATCAAAACATGCATCGCCAAATAAGCTGGCATCACGATTTAAATTTTGGCATACCCTAACCCTAATTTCTAAATTAGTAAGTGCGTTGCCAAATAAGTATGTGACACCATTTAAAATTAGAAACACTAATTTTAAATCATGAATAGTGTCACTATATAAATATGCATCGCTATAATTCATCTGGGTGTCGCCAATTTTAATTTGGATATCATTGCCAAAGTTTGAAATTCAAAGCCTAATAAATGCATCAAAAATTCAAATTTTAAATCAAATTTGGAGTTACATATTGGCAGTCTTGTGTTTGGAAGCCATTGGAACTATCGAACTCGATCGAAGATGTTCCTGGGAAGTTCTCGGCGCGCCATTTCATTGAAGGATCAGAGCTCAAATCACAAGAATCTCTTAAGTGTGAATGCACAAATGAATTGAAAATGACCCTTCTTGGCCTATTTAAGCTAGAAAATTAGGCTTTTTTCCCTAATTTAACCTTGAAGATAGGGTTTATTATCATTTTCACCAATTTTTCCAATTTGGACCTAATTTTGCATCATTTTTTGTGTTTTTGGCATTATTCTCTCATCCTAGAGCCTTTCTGGACCCTTGGGACAGCTTTTCATCTTTGTTGAGAAATCAACCCAAAATTCAAAAAAATTTCCCGATTTCTTGAGGGGGCAAGGCATAAGTTTTATCCTTTCGTTGGGGCATCTAAAAAATTATAATTTTTATTTTATTTTTTGATTTAAGCAACAGTTTTGATCTGAAAAGTGTTATTCTTTGAACCGAAGCAGTAGGTACCTTGCTTCAAAGAGGTGAAAAATGTAGACACTGAAAAATGTCCTAATCGATATCATACACTTAAAATAGATTTACTAACATCATTTCCTCTTTAACCCATCCTCTTTTTGCTTAATTGATTAAATTATCCCAACTTTTTAATTAATTGCATCATTTTCACCTATTGGCTTAATTAATTAAATTGGGTTAATTCTCCCCTTTTCATGTTAACATTTCATCCCATTAAATTAAATACATCAAAATGTTTAATTTAATTCCCTAAGTCATCTTATTTAATTAAATAACCCAAATTTATTTATTAAATATCATTTCATCTCTCCCCCATTTATTAAATCATTTAATTTAATAAATATCACTTTATTCCTCCAAATCATCTAATTTCATGATTAAATCTTGTTTAATTAGCAATTAATGTAATTTTCACTCTAAGCAAAGGGAATATTCCCATGGAACATTCCTTATCCCCTTTTTGCACAATTAAAATTTTGTTTTAATTTGTAAATTGCCTTTTTCCTCACCCATGAGAATATTTCAAAAGAATATTCTTATTCCTTCATCATTTGAAAAAGGGATATTTTCACTTGGCTTCTTGAGCAAGTTTTAACCTTCAACCTTTTGAACAAGTCACCTTTGACCTATGTGAGTAGGTCAAAAGTGTGTTTTTTTGAGGCAAGTGTAAACCCTTGATTAAAATCCCATCATGCATTCTCATCTGTTGATGAGAATCCATGATCCATGCCTCTCATCTCCTTCATCTTGGACCATTGATTAATCTTTTTAATCTCCACCCTTCATTCCTCATTTGCTCTCCTATAAATAGGTCACTATTTGGAGACAAATGGATCCATCTTTCAATTGCAAACTTATGCTGTTGAATCTCATATGCACTTACACTCATATTTACTCACTTTTTAGATTATCTTAGTTAATTTTAATTGCATAGTAGCTTAGGGCATCCATTAATGGCTTTCATGCATCCATCTTAGCTTGTTTATAAATTAGGGTTTTCATATTTTAGCATAGATTTAGGTTCTATTAGCTTATAAATAGAATAATTAGTGTATTTTTAGCATAAAATCATGGTAACTTAGCTTGCATCATGTTCATTTTTATCATAAACTAGGTTTCCATACATCAATCACAATGGTTTCATTGATTCTCTTCCATAGAATCAACTGAAATAGGCTCACTGATCATGGGATTGAGAAAGGGTCATCATTTCACATCAACACGACACCAGTTTCAAAATGGGATAAGTTTCAAAAGGGTTAGATTAGGAATTTAACTTTTTTTGTGTAGTTTGTAGCTTTCATTTTCAATTAAATGCTTAGTTTAATTTTCCAATTTGAATGATCTTTCTTGTTTGGAAAAGTTATGCTTCGATTCATCATGAGTCAAGCGCAATCGACCCTCACCAAAATTTCCTCGTCTCACACTTGTTATGTCTTGCTTAGGCAACTCTTGAGCACAAAAGCAAAAAACATGTCAAAACCATGAAATAACGTGAGTGCATTATAACACACTCGCATTATTTCTTGCTTTGGGAATCCCAAAGCCTTAGGCTTTGTATTTGCTTTGGATTACCAACCCAAAGGCTTGGAGTGCCTTCCCAATGTCCAAAGACATGTTTTTGCATATTCTACAAGATTTCACATAATCGTGTTTGCGCTAACCATCAGGTTTGCACGTGTTTCAAGGTTGAACAATTTGGACACCTGGGTAATATTAGGCTCTCTCAGCTATTTAGTGATGTAATTTTTTTCACATTTTGACAATGTTAAGCCTTTCATCTTTAATTTTTTTTGTTTGTGTCTATTTTTTGGAAAAAAACCAGTGTTTGATATTTTTTTTGCTATAAATTAACCATTCATTGAAATTTCAAATAAATTACATTTTTAGAAACTAGACTCCATTCTACACATATTAAAAAAATGATTTTCAATTAGTTTTCAAAATTTATAGGGGTAGCATGACCAAAATTCTATTTTTTAGGATGTGTCCACTTTGAAAATTAGTCAAAAATCAAACAGTCATTAAAAAGTATAAAAAAAATTGGGCATAAACTAAATGTTGTTAGCTAATTTCTCACGAAAGCAATTTTAAAAATACCAAAAAAAAGTTAACCTTTTGAGGGAGCCACAAAAGTCATTATATTACATTTTTTGACAAACATAGCACCAATTTATGTGGCCCCCTCTTTTGAACACCTTAATCTCTACCATTTTTTTAAAAAAATAGTAGTTTAGAAAGTAGACTCGGAGCACTATGATCCTTGTTTTTGTTGCATATAAAAATTTTGAGTGTAACTATCCTCAATTTCACATCAAAGGTCAATATTTCTTGGTTTCAAAAAAAAAAAAAGTGGCCACTTAAGACCCTTTTTTGGCCCCCTATCTTTTTGCTCTTACCCATCAGATCTAAACTCACCATTACGTCTGAAATATCCAAGAAAGTCAGATTTTCCCTTTGTTTTGTCCTAGTTGGACATTGGAGGCCAAATAAACAAGGGTTTGAAGATTGGGTGTTGGTTGCCAGATCCATAAGGTAGCCATATTTTCATAGCATTTTGGGTCAAATCCAACCCTACCATTGTGCTCAAAAGGCTGAAGAATCTATAAATCGATTATCAAATAATTGATTTTGGACAAGTTGCTCTCAAAGGAAAAAAAATTAGCAGGTGGGTCGTACAATCCAACCCACATAGGTGGTGTGATTTTATTTTTTCTTTAAAAAAATTATATTTTCTATGAATTAAATTAAAATTTTCAAAACCATAGTTTTAAATAATTTTTTTAAATTAAAAAGGTTTAAAAAATTTATACCTGTGGGTATTGCAAGGTACCTACGTAGTAGGTCCTGTCGGGCCCTGTGGCCCACATGCTTGCTAAGGGCGATAAGGGCATTCTGCCACTTGCCACGACCCTTGGCCATGACAGGCAACGATGCCCCTATCGACTCTTCCTTAATTTTTTAAAATGTTTTTTATAATATATTTTTAATAATAAATAAAACCTTTTTAATAAGGTTTTTCTTAAATATTTTATTATTAGTTTTTTCAATATTTAAAATAAAACTTTTAATTTTTCTTTAATAATTTCTTTATTAAAGTTTTTTAATAAATCTTTTAATTAATTTTAATAAGGTTTTTAAAATTAAAAATAAATAAAAAATAAAAAATTCTTTATTAATATTTTCAATAAAGTTTTTAAATAAAAATAAATTTTTCTTGATTCATTTTTAATATAGTTTTTAAAACAATTCAAAAAATTAAATAATTTTCCTTATTAATTTTAATAAAGTTTTTAATAATTTGTTTTAAAATTAAACTTTTAATTAAGTTTTTTTAAAAACAAATTTCGAATCAATAAGAAAATTTGGGAAAATTATTTGCCTGCCTACCTATCGAGCCTTGTCCTGCACCATTTTCTCCTCCAACCGACAGCTAAAAGGGGCAAGTTGCTCCTACTGACATCCAACTGAAGGGCATATTTCATGGTCATCTACTTTGGGGCACATTTTGTGTGGCTTCTTCATCAGTATTTCCATATTTGCATCATCATTGTTGTAGTCCTCCTCTATGTAAATGTAGTATTGTAAACACATTAAAGAAAAGTGTCATGCAATCTTGATATTCAGTGTACTCTATCATATTTCATTTTTCTATGGATTGATCTATGTATCAAGTGTTAGTTCCTATATACATAATGAATGCAGTGGCTAGTTACCCATTCATTTTAGTGTGATGGACTATATACCATAGAGACACTCCTATTATGAAAGCAATCTAGATATATTCATAAAGTCAAGTTCTACATCCAAAGACTTGGTACTTGTCTCTAGTTGAGATGGGGATATACCAATCTGTCAATTGAGAGTGTCCATCTGATACTTGTGTAGTTATCTTCTTGATTCTAACCTTATTCCTGTTATAGAGTGAATTCATCTATAGTTCTTCATTGAAAAATTCTATAGTTACTCATGAGTTGACAGTTTCAACTCAGTCACCATTAATGTTGACATGTTCTACAGTGGTACCTAATTCTTTCTATTAGTGTTTTTCATAGTTTGATATTTTTTTGGCGCAGTATTTGGAGGACTCGTCATCATTTTTGGTCTACGCTCTACATTAGTCTTCACATTGTTCTACATTGCCCCTTCTTCAATTAATATTGGGACTCCTGGCATTGTGACATTTGAGTAGAGACTTTTATCCTTTTTCCCTCATATTCCTTTCGAGAATGGGAAGCAATCCTACTTGTGTCAATGGTTTTATTTCTTCCTAAGGGGAGGAATGTTGTTTGATGATCTTGGACCATCTTTAGAGTTTCTTGTCGAGCATCCACCATTAGTGTTGGAGATCATACATTCAAGGGGGTCACTTGACCTTCTCTCTTCATTCTCTCTTATAGGGGGGATTTTTCCTCATAAGAGGTTTTTTCCTTTACAACTTCTAAAGAGCATTTCTTTCTTTTTTTCCTCTCTTTTAGGGAGGAATTTTTTCCCACTAGGTTTTCTCCTTTTCTCCATTTGTGATAGACTAGATATTTGTACATGGGTTCCTCATTAGGCCTAGTAGTTGGCACCCATCTTTGCATGTGTGCATGATTTTTGTTCCCCCAATTTTCACTTGAGGGGGGGGGTGTGTTGGTGTGAATAGGGATATTACCTATCTAGTTCCACTATTAGAACCCTTTCACATCCTATCACTTAAGGTTACTCATGTTTCACATAAGATCTTATCACTTTATGTCTCATATCATAAGATTGAGACGCTTATCATAATCTTATGTTTACTTTTATCATTATGTCATAGGTGATTCATTATTAGTTGTCTCATGGCATAGGATTAAGACACTTGTCATGATCTTGTCTAATCCTATGTATCACCTTGGCTATATAACCAAGGGCCTCTCACATATTGTACAACCCAATCGATTCTATTTGTATTCTTTGATAGGAATATAGTTTATTCTTGTCATATTGATTTTCTAAATATTTTGTGCTTTTCATAGGCCTTTATATATTTTGTGGCTATCTCCATATCCAACTCTTACAAGAAGAAGAAAAAAACCCTAATTAAGCAAAAGAAAGGAACAACAAAAGTTTGGAAAAGACAAGCAAGGCTAGGAGAATGTGAAGAAGGATGATACCAAGATTGTACATTCTTCACAAGATCATGTGATAAACTATGATAAATCATTATCTCAAGGGGAGCTATCATTTGCAAATCCTTTAGCCCCTTGGAAAGGTTAAAATGTTGAAAAATTTAGCATGAAAGTTGAATTGGATCAATTCCTTTGAGGAGCAGGTCCACTAAGCAAGATTTAACCTATTATTTAAGGTTTCAGAGTAAATAAATGATTTGTAGAGGCGTGTTGAGCTTCTTTGTATCCCTATGATGAAACAAATAATTTTGGTAGAATATTTACCTCTCTAGTAAAAATGTATTAATTAAAAAAGGTTAGGGAAAATGAAAGGATTTGTATGTTTTATTTGAACATTGTGTTCTCATTTGCAATCAAAAGCATTCATGTTCAAAAGAAGAGAAGAGTCTTTAGGTTTTCAAGCTATATGTGTGATTTCTAGCTAAACCCTAGTGACAATGTTTGAATATTTCAAAATAAACATCAATGGTGACCCCATAGTTGGTTGATGTTGTGGAGAAACCTAGGCCAAAGTACAAGAAATTTCCATTCAAGGCGATGGAGGTTGATAATTTAGATGGTGCATTTTTAAAGGTTCTTGGAGATGTGGTGTATTCAAAAGATGTAAGAATATATATACATGCCCTTCTCAACTAAATTGATCATACATCATCATTTGAAGTGCTCTTTCATGAAATCCTAGATGATAATGGTGTATATGAGTCTGAATATGTAAATGTGGTAGCAAAAGGGTTAGATATTTGGAAAGGTTTTTTAGATTTATGTGACTGTAAAGAATGGGTAAGCATTATTCTAAGTCGCATTCATGAGGAATTCATTTGGTTGGATAAACCATACATGATAACAAAAGAGGCTATTAGGGTTGCTACTATTATTTGTGCTATCAGACCAATCCCAGTGATGAAGTCAATAAAAAATGAGAGGGTTACTAAACTTACCAGAGCCAAATTTGATAAAAGAACCCTAAGAGTGAAGGATACAATTGATCCTAGAGTCTGCTAATGCCACAATAGGGATTTCTTACAAAACATACTTCAGAAATATAGAAGGTTCTTCCACCACCACTACAATTTACACTACTTATTAGATGGTGAAGGAAGGTGCTAATTTTGATCTATGTGAGTTTTTGAGGGAGTAGCCAGTAAAAAAATTGAAGAGGACAAAATAAACCAGATATAATTTTAGGTTTGGTTCAATGATCATTTTCCTTACACTCTTTTTCTTGAATGAATTACTTGGTTTTAAAGATAAAATATGGGATAAGTTCTCTTTGGTAGCAACACAAATTAAGAAACATATAAAATGTTTTTAGAATAAGCAAGCATATAATAGCTTCTATTGGGGCTTTTTTTAAAACTTAAAAACAAAGATTCAAGAGAGAGAGAGGATACCATTTGATTTGGTATGGAAATATAAGAATGAGGTAACATTCATGGTGGACAAGGATCATTGTTATATGGAAGTTGTGGAACCTATAACCTCATGGATTAATGCATTTCCTTATGTGGTTGCACCTAAATATGTCCAAGGCTATGTGGATATCCTACTAAAAAATCCAAAAGATACAACTAGAGAGAGATTTGGCACATACGATGAGATAATTAATAACATGTATAAGAATAATGTAAAGGAGCATCTGTAAAAACATATAGAATAGCTTCACAATAAATGGGGTTTACCTCCAAAGTCTACATCTAATGCCCTTGTGGAGAGTTCTAAAGCTAAATATGGTCCTCTAAAATCCATCAAAGAACCAAGAAGGTATGGTAGATCCACTTTTTCTTCTACCACTCCTTCACAACCCACTAAATTTGTGCAAACATCTATTGGAAGAAGAGCTACATCAAAAAATCCTCCACAAAAGAAGACCACAAAATTTGGGCATATTAGGCCTAAGAAAAAGGAAAAGAGAAAGAATATGGATGAGGAAGAATTAGAAGAATATGAATAAGTTGGAGATGAAGGTACCTCCAAATAGAAAAAGAAAGGGAAGAAGATAGAAAAGGAGAAATTAAAGAAACCTCCCCCAATTCCACATGAGCCCCTCAAGTTTGAAGTCATCCTAAAGTCCCTTTGGAAGATCATAAGACCATAGAGAAGGCCATCATTATGTATATGCTCAAGAAAAATGGGTCTTTGAACTTGAGTTCATTAAAAAGGCTCTAGAAAGATTACAACAATCTTTGAGACGATGAAGAGAAAATAAAATAAAAGTTGATGAGTTGAGATAGTAGGCCATCAACAAGGCTGGTTTCTTTGTCTCCTAAGTAGATAAGGAGAAGTAGTCCAAAATAAAGATAAAAGCTCCACACAAAGCAAAGAATAGAACTTCTTATGAGCATGGATGATGATGTTAGAAAGAAGATTAAGAAGGAAAACATAAGAAGTCACAAAGAAGATCATTGAAGAAGTGCAAATTGATGTTGACATGAATGCACATGAGCCTCTAAATGAGAAAGATACTAATAATATGCCCCCTCTGGTGAGTATAAATGAGAAAGTTGTCTCTAATAAAAAAGAAGAGCAAGGTGTCTATAGTCAACAAGAGGAGCGGGGTGTATCTGGTAAGGAGAAAGAAATGGAGAAGGAAAATGATAAAGAAATGGAAAAGGAGAAGGAGAAGGAAAAAGGGAAGGAGAAGGAGAAGAGTGACAAAGAAGTTTAGAGAAAGAATATTCCTCTCTAGTTGACTCAATTAAGGAGTTTTTGGCACAAGAAATGCAAATTCAACTAGTAGTGACTCCACAGTTACATGCATTCCTATATTTAATGGGAAATTCAATTTGTCTAATATGTCTCCCCTGCATAAGATGAATCTTGGAGATGTACTCCACTCCACAACGAGGTAAGTGTTTCTACAACAATAGGTGGAGAGTGTAGGATTTTTGGAAGAGGCAATGAAAGTATTGGAAGAGAAATTGTCTGAAGCTAAAAGGGATAAATCTCTGGCCCCTACACAATAGATGAAGCAACTAATGAAGTCCTTTGAGACTTATTCTTCTCATTTGGAGAAGTACGTAGAAAAAAAGTATAATGAAAAGAGACTGGAAGATGCCTCTGAAAAGTGTGAAAAAACTTTGGCCAAGTTACAATCATGCATCAAAGATATTCAAAAGTCCTTGGAGGAAGCAAAAGTACTATATATTTTGTGTAAAGTGTCCTGCTACAAAAAAAAGTATAAAGGATTAGATCAATGCCATTGAAATGCAAATCACTAATGTGGCTACAACATATGATCCTATGCAAGACAATGATGTTTCCATTAGGGCACAAGTGGAGAGTCTTCACTCCTAGATTCAACAACTACGAGATCAAAGGGAGAAGTTTAAGGGTTAGGTAAAGAAATTAAGAGAAGTAGTGAGCCTAAGATTGGCCTCACTCACTAGACTTCTAGTGGAAGCTAATGATGTAATTCAAAAATACCATGCACCATATTCTTTGGTGGAAGAAGAAGAGACATATTTGTTGTTGACCTATCAAGTCCAGACCTTGACCACAACAAAGAAATAATGGGACAACAAATTGATCCAACTCAAGTCAATTTATAAGAACATTCTTCCTTCTAGTTGAGCTAAGTCTAATTTTTTATGTAAGATATCTTTCCCTTTTGATGTTGTCTATATATGTAGAGTAGAATCATTTGTAGATAAGAAGATATTACTTTTTGGTTGATGAAGTAACTAGACTTCATCCTAGAGGGAGTAAAAGTTGTATAGATGAAGGGGGAGTCATGAAATATGTGCAAAGCTAGTTTTGTTACCATTTTCCCTTGATGTTAAAGGGGGGAGAGAAATGTGCATCAAATGGGGAGTTTTTTTGCACATTAGTTGGTTTTTCCATCAATGACAAAGGGGGAGATTGTTGCAGCTTGATAAGCCTGATTGTCATTGATGTCAAAAGTGTGCTTAAGATTGTATATGCAGATTGTATATGCTCTAGAGATTGCAACAATATGGAAGGATAACAATCAGTTTGATATCTTAGTATGATTTTAAGGTGGGTACAAATGTTTTGATGTAATTTCAAGATGCCTACAATGATATTTTTTCATTTTGGTGTACCACACTCAATGACAAGTTGCAAAAGTTTTGTCTGAGACATTCATAGTATATACTTTAAGGAAAAGACATAGTTTTTTGGTTCACATCCTTCAATGTAGAGAAAGATTTAGTCTTGTGGTTCAAAAGTTAAGCCCATGGAGATGTGAAGGTGTTATATCCAAGTTTTTTTCTCAACATTCCTTCTGTAGTGAAAATTAGAAGTGACAAAGTTTTGGATTGTGTTAAGGCAGAGTAAATTGATTCAAGAGACTTGTTGGAATGCTTTGAATTCCTTCAGATGTGAAGTTTTAGCCAAGGGGTTTTGAGGAAATACTTAGTGATGTCTAATGTATCCTATATTCAAGTTTTAAGTGATCTAATGCTCCATAATTTTAGTTTTCTAAGTAACATATTGGTAGAGTTGTTCTGGATGCTTAATCTTCATTAGAACATATGTTTGGATACTTACACCAAAAAAATATTATATAGAACTTCAGTTGTATGAGTTTGTGTGGACACTCCACATGTATCATAGATTCCAAGGTATGAAGCACATGCAAATATTTCTTGTTTCCAACAACACACAAATGTTTCAAGTCATTTTATGAAGTTATGTTTTTGTTGAGGTCGACTAAGGTATGTTGATGGCATGCACCACTAATTAAAGATTGAGCAAAGTTTATGGAGTTTTTGAAGATGTTGTATAAGTCATGCTAACTCATTTGAGAGAAATATAAATAATCTATTCTCTTTTATACACCACCAATGGATATGAAGGATGACATACAAGTTTCATATTTTCTTCTTTATGGCCAACTTAATTTGTATTTTTCAAATGTGTATATGTTATATATAGAAGATCAAAGATAACAAGTGAATGACTGAAGTGTGGAAAATGCATAAGTGCATGAGTAGAGCATGATAAGATCCACCTCAGACCTAATATACATAATTGGTCACTATCAATGGGTTAAAGCCATAAATTTAGTCACATTTCAGTTGTTTTCAATCAGAGAGTTGTAGCTTCCTTGGATTCTAGACCTAAAAAAAGTTGTATAAACAGGGAGTTGTAGCTTCCTTGGGTTGTAGCCCTAAATAAAATTTGTAACTATTATTTACTTTTGAGGTTGGATTAGGACAGTAGCTCCTAACAACATTTCTCACTGTGGTTTTTCCCTTGTGGGGTTTTCCATGTAAATATGGAGTCAATTGTGTTCTTGTGTGGATGCTTATCTTCTTTGTTGTTTTGATTGAGTAGTTGAATGCTTTAATGATATAAATTAGCTTCAACAATTAAGGATTGAGATTGAAATTTGAAGTATACTGATTTACCCCCCTCCGAGTATTTCAACATGTTCAACACCACTATGTGAAACAAATGTGAAATTTGATAGGCAAAGCCTCAAAATGACCTCCAAGACCCAGAAAATGAAGTTTTTCACCAACACAGCTAGAGGAAAATTCCAAGATAAGACTATAGGAAACTTGAAAACATAGAGATCTTGCCAAAATATGTCAGGTTATATACTCAAAAGATCTAAAAAGGAAGCAAAACCCTAGATCTCCTAGAAATCTTGTCAAAAACCCCATTCTGACCAAACCTTGGAAACCTTAATTTTTATAAGAAAAGAATGAAAAAACCTTAAAAAAAAGGTCTCCAAGGCTAGTCAAACCCTAGAATTATCTCAAAATGATCAAATCCAAGTCACAAAACAAAAGAAAAGAAAGCATAGCTTTACAAAACAAAGGCACCTTTATGTGAAACAAAGGCACAACTTTGTGCTACAAGGGTGCATTTCTATGAAACAAAGGTTCCTTTTTGTGAAACAAAGGCACAAATTTGTGCTAAAAGGGTGAATTTCTATGAAACAAAGGTTCCCTTTTTTAAAACAAATGAACCACTTTATAGTCTCTAGGACCAAAAAATTATTTTTGCATCACAAAAACTCATGAAAATTTCACTAAAAAATAGGTTAAAAAGGATGTGGGTTCTAATGGGCCCACCAAAATGAAGAGGGTGAAAAGATTGAAGGTAAAAGAATAGAAGATAAAGCAAATATAAAGCACAATACCTTTACCTAGAATCTTTTCTTCTCTCCTTGATGAGTGGAAATGGAGTGCCCCCTTATTCCATTGATTTTCTCTTTGATATATGTTGGTATGTGGATTGATCAATGCTCTAGAATAACCTTGATATGTTTTGATAATGATAGATCAAAGTGACAACATGTAGGTATGATAGCTTCAAAGTTCATGAGAATGAAAGATGAGAGCATATAGATATAGTCTTGAAGAGGAAAAATCAGTGGCTAGGAATAATTGATGATGGAGGGCTAAAATTGAAGGAGGATTAGTATTTGGATCAAAAATGTAATCATGTGACAAGTGGAACATGAAGGATAGGGTTTAGGTTTAGGATTGAGATAAAAAATAAATACTTATGGGAATGGCTAGGATTAAAATGTTAAATGAGATGAATGGATAATATGAAAAGTTAATTTGACTTTTGGTTAGGTGTCTAGGTTCAATGAATCTAGACAAGGAGTTAGTTAGAAATGTGAAGAGGAAAATTATCAAATGAGAAAAAAAATTAGATTATGGTCAATGTGAACAAGATAAAGGGTGAGGATTAGATGGACAAGGATAGAGGATAAAGTGGAATTAATTAAATAAATAAATAATTTATTTAATTAATGGGATCATGTGAATGGATGATAATTAAATAAATGATAAATATTTATTTCATTAAATGATTAGGATGAAGATGAGAAAGGATGAGAATAATTAAATAAATAATAGATATTTATTAATTAATGACTTAGGATAGAGTAAAATTAGGTGTGGTTTGGTAAGGTCAAATTTTAGGTGTTTATAGAAATAACTTCCATATTGTTTTAACAAGAGTTTCCGCTACCAAAGATATTCTTAGTGTAGTGTTTCCTTGGAGCTCTCTCTATTAACATTGTAAAAGCATCATTCACTCTTTGAAAGTTCTTGCAACTTTCCTCTACTTGCAATTGTGAAGAATAGTTATAGCTCTACATTGTATTATCTTATATTCTTCTAGTACTAAGCCATGACCAAGTCTTCATACTACCAATTGCATAGAAAAGATAGGTATACATGTGAAAATACTAGCTTAACTCAAACTTAGTCAACTATTGTGTAAATTATCATTGATAATGCTACCCCAATCAGTGAATTGATTCCCTGAACTTATGATAATGATGAAAAGGTACATCTATTTCTCAAGCTCAATTGAATTTCCATTTCCCATTAGTTAGCAAAGAATAACTATCATACTAGCAACATCATCAATGAAGAGAGACCTATGGAGAGAATTTGGAAGCTGGGACCTACCTCCTTTGGGTACTAATTGCCAATTTCTTGCTATGGTATTAAGACCCAGATTCTTATGCTCACTAAAATGCTAATGAGAAATATCTTTGTTAATGGGAGAAAATTGATCTCTTATAAGAGACTTGAAGATGATCTTGATGGAGACACTGTCTATCCTAGCCACTAGTTTGTCATCAATGGTCTTGATCTCTCTAGTCTTAGGATTATATCCTTTTATGCATTCTAAGACCAAATCAGGATACTAGATTGCCATAGGAAATTTGATGGCATGTGATAACCCACTTTCAAAGGTATTCTCTAATAAGAGTGACCTCTTTCATTATTCCATAGATTTCCAAAAGTATTCATGTTGATGTGGCCTAACTTGGTGTCTGAGACTTCTGAAAGTGTAGTTTCAAGTACTTGTACTTCATAGACCTAATACTTGTACTTCATAGTGTGAAATACTGGGTATTTCAACTACTATGTGTCTTCGTTCAAAAACCTTTAAAACTGAGTCAGTAGGTTCAACATCTACATATCTCACATTTAGTCATGCATAATACATATTAGGGACTTCTAGTCTAGGAAAACTCACTACAAAGCAAATAATACAAATCTTAGGCTACACATCTAAAATTACATATCATTCTTCTCTTAGCAGGTAAGCAAATACTAGTTTCGAGCTTTTAAATCTCATAGACTCCATAGATCCTAGTAGCACTATTGTGTCTTTTCTGTGGTATATCTTGCATATACATATTTTTGAATCAGTTGTCAAAAGAGCAGTATCCCTAGGTGGCCATGAGCCAGAGGAATTCCATCCTTTTCAGCTCCATTCTCTATTATATAACTAAATTACATAATTATTTTCTTCATGAGTTAAGTATGGCACATATAATACCCTTGAAAATTGCATTGGGATCACTTGCAATGAAAATTTCAATGTTCTCGATGAAATTTTACTCTTGGCTATAAGGAAGGGGAATGTTATTATCATATATTAGATGTCTACGGAGCTTATGCACTTCACCTATCAATTTTAGACTCCCTGATTGCCATGACTAAATCATTTACCTTTAACTCTATTTCATGCATATCCTGCAACCATTTTGTTCTTTGGAATGACATCCCTTTGAGGATTTTTTTTAATAGTTTGCTTCTTCTAGGTATGCTTCCTATGTTGTAGGCATGTCTATCATGGTGATTTCAAGCTTTAACGCCATTTACAAAGCTCTCTCAATACATATTTTTTGGAATCATGGCATGTTGTGAGACAACAATTATCTTAAGCATTTTATTGAACCTTTCACGCACGTTGACTATCCCTTCACCATGAAATAGTCACTTCTTAGTGAATTTACAACATTTTGTGCATAGTGATGAAACTTTAAGATCTCTTTGAGGTGTCTTGTCCCACAATCTTCATGCTTTCTAAGAGAATCTATTTGATATTCTCTAAAACCTTTCATCAATCCATTTGAACATGCTCAACAATGATGGCATCAATGAGACCACATTTCTTTAGGGCATTTTGCCACATTTCACAGAAATTGTCTATGCTCCACATTTTGTATATATAGTCCTTATCTAGAGGATTTTAGCCTCACATTTTTATGGTTTTCTATGTCACTTCTAGAGGCTCATTATGGAACTTAGCTCCATTTCCTTAAAGTATCCTACCAAACCATATGCATGCTATGAATGCTTTCACATTTTGCACTCATATCTACTAGAGAATTCTCAACTATAATATATGATAAAAGTCTTTTCCATTATGCTTTAATAGAACTCCATACCCTATTCCATAGCTCTCATGGGTGATGTGGATCAAGTGCATCTATTTAAAAACTTCTAAAACTATCAAGATTTTTGATTGCATAGAAAAACACAAAGTTGTTGCTCTGTTTTCCAGCCAAACTGGAAATACTAAAAAAAAAACAAAATGCGGAATAAACTTGGAGACATGCAACTTTGCTTTCTATTTAATAAATGGAAATGAGTTCAATACATGAAAGATAAACTTAAACTACTAAAAGCTAACTCTAAGCTACAAATCTTCAATCTGTTGGGAGCAAACAACTGTTCAACCAACTTCAGATAACTTCAGGAGCTACTAGGAGCTCATTGGGCTGAGCTACGCAGAGCTCTTCAGGAGAAATATCTGCTCACACACAAAACAAATAGCTGCTACTGTTCAGGAGCTTTCAGAAGCTCACATAGGAAAATATTCTCTATCTGTAGTCTACTGCTGCACAGAAAATAAACTTCTCCAGATTTTCAACTTCTCAACTGACAGACTAAAACTTCCTTCATTTTTTTTTCTTTAACTCATTCCCTCTCAATTTTGAAATCACCTACTAGCATTGAATTGGAATTCAAAAATTCCTAACTTCATTTACTTCTTTTGTAGTCTTCAGGTGCACGTCAAGAGCAAGTGGGGAAAGAAATCCCCAAAACAATCTTTCAGCTACAAGCATCAAATGCTCCTGATAGGTAGGTGGACGGGAAGAGGCTTGGGGTAATTTAATTTTCCAACACTCCCCCTTGATACTGAGTCGACAACATGATCAAATATGATCCAAATCAACAACACCCAAACTAGTTCTCAGGCACTCAAAATTTTCCTTGCTTAAAGGCTTGGTGAATATGTTTGCTAGCTGCTGCTCAGACTTACAAAATGTCATTTTAATTTCACCATTCTCAACCAATTCTCTGATAAAATGATACCTGATTTCGATGTGCTTGCTTCTTCCATGAAACATAGGGTTTTTTGTCAAATCTATCAATGAAACATTGTCACAGAAAATTATTGTTCGATCCTCTTGTTCTTCCTTCAAATCTTCCAAGATTCTTCTCATCCAAATAGCTTGACATGCTGCTGCATTTTCTGCTATATACTCAACCTTTGCTATAGATAGGGAAAAGATGGGTTGTTTCTTAGAAGCCCATGAGATGACTCCCAAACCCAAATGAAACACATAGCCCAATGTGCTCTTCCTATCATCCAAACTTCCTTCCCAATCATTGTTCATGTAATCAACTAGCCCAAACTCTTTTGCTGCTATGTACAGAATGCCATATCCTTTGGTGCCATTCGCATACCTCAGGATTATTTTACCCGCTTGCTAATGGGTGTCTTGTGGAGTCTCCATAAACCTGGAAATAAGATTCACACTGTGCATTATATTAGGCCTAGTTGTTGTTAAATACATTAAGCTTCCAACCAAACACTTAAACAGGGTCGAATCCACAATTCTGCTGCAATATTCCTTGCTCAACTTCAGACCTATGGCTGTTGGTGTTGGGGTAGGCTTGCTTTCAAGCATCCTAAATCTCTTCAAGATCTCATTTGCATATTTTTCTTGAGAGATAAATATACCTTCATGCATTTGTTTTATTTCTATGCCTAGAAAATATCTCAAAAGACCTAAATCATCATCTCAAACTCTCTTTTGTGGCCTCTTTAAAATAAACAATGAGGAAATCATCATCCCTAGTAACAATTAAGTCATCAACATACAAGACAACAATCAAAGCCTTACCATTTGTTGCCTTGATGTAAAGAGTGGGCTCATCATCACTTTCACTAAAGCTGTTGCTCATCAAATATGAGTCAATCTTGTTGTACCATGCCCATGGAGCTTTCTTCAGCCTATACACCTTGTGTTCTTGACCCAAAACTTCATATCTGAATGGCTTCTCCACATAAACCTCTTCATTCAACACTCCATTTAGGAAGGAGGACTTCACATCCATTTGAAACACCTTCCACATGTGTTGGGTTGTGATTGGTATGACTGCCTACACGGTTTCCATCCTTACAACAGGGGAAAATGTCTCATTATAATCTCTCCCAAACTGTTGTTTGTACCCCTTGACAACTAATCTTACCTTATGCTGGTCTATCCTTCCTTCGGAGTTGCACTTGGTCTTGTAGACCCATTTTACTCCAATAACTTGCTTGTTGGGAGGAAAATTGGTTAACTCCCATGTGTTGTTCCTCTCTATTGCATTAATCTCCTCATCCATGGCCTCACACCATTTCTCCTCTTTCCAAGTTTCTTCAAAATAAATTGGATCACCATGAGAAAATAATGCAAAATCCACACTCTCATCAAATTCTTCACCATACCTTTCATTCTGGTAGATCTCCCTTAGACTCTTGGTCTTCTTTGGTATTAGGGAGGTGAGAGGTGATTTTGAACTTTCACTACTGCTGATGTTGTGTTGTGCAGGTAGGTTTAGGAGCTTTCGGGAGCTTTCAGGAGCTATACTAGCAATTTCAGAAGCTCTTCCAGAGCTTTCAGGAGCTAATCTTTTGGCTGTCTTTGGATGCTTGCTTTTTTGTCTGCTCACTTCAGGAGCTTTTAGGGGCTCTTTAGGAGCTCTTCCAAAAACTTCAAGAGCTTGTCCAGAGCTCACTACAGTCGTATCTTTGGCTATCTGTGATAGTCTTCTTGGCTGTCTACCAACTTCAAGAGCTCTCAGGGGCCTTTCAAGAGATCGACTGGTACCTTCAGGAGCCAACCCTCTGGCTAACTATGATATTCTACCTAACTATCTTGCTGATTGTCTTCCAACTTCAGGAGTTGTCAGGAGCCATTGGCAGCTTTTAGGAGCTCTCAAGAGCTCTTTAGGAGCTTGTCTAATGATTTCAAGAGCATCTACAGACTCATCTTACTGAACTTTATGTTCAGTTTCTACTTCTTCAGGAGCTGTCAGGAGTGATTCAGAGGTGTCAAAATCTACCACTCCATCCCATGACTTGTCTTCTAGGAACTCCATGTCCCTACTAATGACTATCTTTTTGGTGACCAGATTGTATAGCTGATAGGCTTTAGACTCTTCACTATAGCCTGTGAAAATGCATTTTTCACCCTTGTCATCCAATTTTTGCCTCTTTTCCTTAGGAACGTGTGCATATGCTACACACCCGAACACTCTCAAGTGCTCAATTGTCCACTTGCATCTCGTCCATGCATCTTGAGGTATTTTGTCATGGACCTCCTTTGTTGGACTTCTATTTATCAAATAAACAACTATTGCTACATCCTCTCCCCAATATTTAGTTGGGAGTCCTTTTTCTTTCATCATGCTCCTTGCCATCTCCACAATGGTTTGATTCTTTCTTTCAGCCACTCCATTTTGCTACGGAGTATAACTGGTTGTTAGCTCCTTCTTGATGCCATTTTTCTTACAAAAATTCATAAACAAATTAGAGGTATACTCTCCTCCATGATCTGACCTTAGGACCTTGATAAAATTCCACTTTCCTTTTCAGCCTGGGCCTTAAACAACAAAAAATTATCAAAAGCTTCAAATTTATGTTGCAAAAAATAAACCCATGTCTTATAGCTATAATCATCAATGAAGGTCATAACAAATTTTCTTTTACCAACATAAATGATTTGTATAGGGCCTACCAAATCCATATGCACCAGCTCCAATGGTGCTCTTTCCCTCGTAGAGTTTCCCAATTGAAAGGGCTGCCTATGTTGCTTGCCCAAAATACAAGCCTTACATCTAACATTAGGCTCTACTATTCTTGGGAAACCATTAATCATTTTGTTCTTGGACAAAAGACTCAAACCAGCATAGCCTAAATTTCCATACATGAGATGCCACAGCTTGGAGGGATCTTGAATGGAGCTCTTGGTGCTACTTGATGTACTACTGTACATTCTCCATTTTTGAGAGGTGCATCAATGGACTGAGATGAGAAACACATCTCAATCTTCAATGAAAACATCTAGTTCTTTGTCATTTGAACTGCTGCAAACACCTTCGTCTTCTCATTCTTTTCATAAATGATGCATTGACCCTTATCCATCAACACTTTGTGTGTATGTTAAATATGTGTAATAAAAAATGAAATAAACAAAAGACACATAATGGAACTTTAAACTGAAGAAATGCAAGTAATTTGAGTTCAAATAAACAAATGAAGCTTCTTCAGAGCCATTCCATCTTCCTCTATCTGCAGGGATTTGTTTGAAGCTGTTGCTCTCAGATTGTATAAGCAAGGCTTCTCCGAATGGCAACCTATAGAATGAGTATGCAAAGGAAGGAGCTTCTCTATCCTATATGCTGGTGGAGGTGAGAATACTGATACAGATATGCACAGGGGTTGTAAATTGAGGATGCTATGAAATGAGAATGATTGGCCATGATATACTATTATGCTATTGCAATTTGGCTATAGTTATTCTATTGAAAGCTTCTTTGTCAGTTCAAAGACCCGGCAGTCCTTTTATAGCTTTTTGCGGGGAAAATCCTGGCTGACAAGGATCAACGGCTGTGAGGTTGTCTGATAATTTTGAATGGTGAGAGATGGAGAGGTTGAGAGGAAGATGGAAGATGTTGGGAGGTTGGAGAGAAGAATGGATGCTTGTCTTCAACCCATGGGAACAAGCTTGCACAGGAACAAAGAAATTTAATTTTTCTGTTTTGGTAGTTTGTTTCACAATTGTTGAAGATAATGCAAATTAAATAAATAAATTTATTTAATTTCATTTATGTGAGTTTAATTTTTGATTTTAGGACTATAAAAGATTTAATTAAATATTTTGAAATATTTAATTGTGATGTGACTTTAGAATAATTTAATTAAATATTTAGAATATTTAATTGCGAATAGATATTAGAAGAATTAAATTAAATATTTAGAATATTTAATTGCGAATGGATATTAGAAGAATATATTTAAAAGAGAGGAATATTTAATCTTTATTTGAATAAAATATCCAAGCCAAGATTAAATGATTAATATAAATAAATCGTAATGTTTATTTAATTAATTAAGAAATGAATAAGAAAAGTGATTAAATAAACTGATTTATTTAATCGAAATGAAAGAATGAACAATA
>VDFB02075321.1:435706501-435880590 GCA_007258455.2 Sequoia sempervirens
GAGATTGTTGCAGCTTGATAAGCCTGATTGTCATTGATGTCAAAAGTGTGCTTAAGATTGTATATGCAGATTGTATATGCTCTAGAGATTGCAACAATATGGAAGGATAACAATCAGTTTGATATCTTAGTATGATTTTAAGGTGGGTACAAATGTTTTGATGTAATTTCAAGATGCCTACAATGATATTTTTTCATTTTGGTGTACCACACTCAATGACAAGTTGCAAAAGTTTTGTCTGAGACATTCATAGTATATACTTTAAGGAAAAGACATAGTTTTTTGGTTCACATCCTTCAATGTAGAGAAAGATTTAGTCTTGTGGTTCAAAAGTTAAGCCCATGGAGATGTGAAGGTGTTATATCCAAGTTTTTTTCTCAACATTCCTTCTGTAGTGAAAATTAGAAGTGACAAAGTTTTGGATTGTGTTAAGGCAGAGTAAATTGATTCAAGAGACTTGTTGGAATGCTTTGAATTCCTTCAGATGTGAAGTTTTAGCCAAGGGGTTTTGAGGAAATACTTAGTGATGTCTAATGTATCCTATATTCAAGTTTTAAGTGATCTAATGCTCCATAATTTTAGTTTTCTAAGTAACATATTGGTAGAGTTGTTCTGGATGCTTAATCTTCATTAGAACATATGTTTGGATACTTACACCAAAAAAATATTATATAGAACTTCAGTTGTATGAGTTTGTGTGGACACTCCACATGTATCATAGATTCCAAGGTATGAAGCACATGCAAATATTTCTTGTTTCCAACAACACACAAATGTTTCAAGTCATTTTATGAAGTTATGTTTTTGTTGAGGTCGACTAAGGTATGTTGATGGCATGCACCACTAATTAAAGATTGAGCAAAGTTTATGGAGTTTTTGAAGATGTTGTATAAGTCATGCTAACTCATTTGAGAGAAATATAAATAATCTATTCTCTTTTATACACCACCAATGGATATGAAGGATGACATACAAGTTTCATATTTTCTTCTTTATGGCCAACTTAATTTGTATTTTTCAAATGTGTATATGTTATATATAGAAGATCAAAGATAACAAGTGAATGACTGAAGTGTGGAAAATGCATAAGTGCATGAGTAGAGCATGATAAGATCCACCTCAGACCTAATATACATAATTGGTCACTATCAATGGGTTAAAGCCATAAATTTAGTCACATTTCAGTTGTTTTCAATCAGAGAGTTGTAGCTTCCTTGGATTCTAGACCTAAAAAAAGTTGTATAAACAGGGAGTTGTAGCTTCCTTGGGTTGTAGCCCTAAATAAAATTTGTAACTATTATTTACTTTTGAGGTTGGATTAGGACAGTAGCTCCTAACAACATTTCTCACTGTGGTTTTTCCCTTGTGGGGTTTTCCATGTAAATATGGAGTCAATTGTGTTCTTGTGTGGATGCTTATCTTCTTTGTTGTTTTGATTGAGTAGTTGAATGCTTTAATGATATAAATTAGCTTCAACAATTAAGGATTGAGATTGAAATTTGAAGTATACTGATTTACCCCCCTCCGAGTATTTCAACATGTTCAACACCACTATGTGAAACAAATGTGAAATTTGATAGGCAAAGCCTCAAAATGACCTCCAAGACCCAGAAAATGAAGTTTTTCACCAACACAGCTAGAGGAAAATTCCAAGATAAGACTATAGGAAACTTGAAAACATAGAGATCTTGCCAAAATATGTCAGGTTATATACTCAAAAGATCTAAAAAGGAAGCAAAACCCTAGATCTCCTAGAAATCTTGTCAAAAACCCCATTCTGACCAAACCTTGGAAACCTTAATTTTTATAAGAAAAGAATGAAAAAACCTTAAAAAAAAGGTCTCCAAGGCTAGTCAAACCCTAGAATTATCTCAAAATGATCAAATCCAAGTCACAAAACAAAAGAAAAGAAAGCATAGCTTTACAAAACAAAGGCACCTTTATGTGAAACAAAGGCACAACTTTGTGCTACAAGGGTGCATTTCTATGAAACAAAGGTTCCTTTTTGTGAAACAAAGGCACAAATTTGTGCTAAAAGGGTGAATTTCTATGAAACAAAGGTTCCCTTTTTTAAAACAAATGAACCACTTTATAGTCTCTAGGACCAAAAAATTATTTTTGCATCACAAAAACTCATGAAAATTTCACTAAAAAATAGGTTAAAAAGGATGTGGGTTCTAATGGGCCCACCAAAATGAAGAGGGTGAAAAGATTGAAGGTAAAAGAATAGAAGATAAAGCAAATATAAAGCACAATACCTTTACCTAGAATCTTTTCTTCTCTCCTTGATGAGTGGAAATGGAGTGCCCCCTTATTCCATTGATTTTCTCTTTGATATATGTTGGTATGTGGATTGATCAATGCTCTAGAATAACCTTGATATGTTTTGATAATGATAGATCAAAGTGACAACATGTAGGTATGATAGCTTCAAAGTTCATGAGAATGAAAGATGAGAGCATATAGATATAGTCTTGAAGAGGAAAAATCAGTGGCTAGGAATAATTGATGATGGAGGGCTAAAATTGAAGGAGGATTAGTATTTGGATCAAAAATGTAATCATGTGACAAGTGGAACATGAAGGATAGGGTTTAGGTTTAGGATTGAGATAAAAAATAAATACTTATGGGAATGGCTAGGATTAAAATGTTAAATGAGATGAATGGATAATATGAAAAGTTAATTTGACTTTTGGTTAGGTGTCTAGGTTCAATGAATCTAGACAAGGAGTTAGTTAGAAATGTGAAGAGGAAAATTATCAAATGAGAAAAAAAATTAGATTATGGTCAATGTGAACAAGATAAAGGGTGAGGATTAGATGGACAAGGATAGAGGATAAAGTGGAATTAATTAAATAAATAAATAATTTATTTAATTAATGGGATCATGTGAATGGATGATAATTAAATAAATGATAAATATTTATTTCATTAAATGATTAGGATGAAGATGAGAAAGGATGAGAATAATTAAATAAATAATAGATATTTATTAATTAATGACTTAGGATAGAGTAAAATTAGGTGTGGTTTGGTAAGGTCAAATTTTAGGTGTTTATAGAAATAACTTCCATATTGTTTTAACAAGAGTTTCCGCTACCAAAGATATTCTTAGTGTAGTGTTTCCTTGGAGCTCTCTCTATTAACATTGTAAAAGCATCATTCACTCTTTGAAAGTTCTTGCAACTTTCCTCTACTTGCAATTGTGAAGAATAGTTATAGCTCTACATTGTATTATCTTATATTCTTCTAGTACTAAGCCATGACCAAGTCTTCATACTACCAATTGCATAGAAAAGATAGGTATACATGTGAAAATACTAGCTTAACTCAAACTTAGTCAACTATTGTGTAAATTATCATTGATAATGCTACCCCAATCAGTGAATTGATTCCCTGAACTTATGATAATGATGAAAAGGTACATCTATTTCTCAAGCTCAATTGAATTTCCATTTCCCATTAGTTAGCAAAGAATAACTATCATACTAGCAACATCATCAATGAAGAGAGACCTATGGAGAGAATTTGGAAGCTGGGACCTACCTCCTTTGGGTACTAATTGCCAATTTCTTGCTATGGTATTAAGACCCAGATTCTTATGCTCACTAAAATGCTAATGAGAAATATCTTTGTTAATGGGAGAAAATTGATCTCTTATAAGAGACTTGAAGATGATCTTGATGGAGACACTGTCTATCCTAGCCACTAGTTTGTCATCAATGGTCTTGATCTCTCTAGTCTTAGGATTATATCCTTTTATGCATTCTAAGACCAAATCAGGATACTAGATTGCCATAGGAAATTTGATGGCATGTGATAACCCACTTTCAAAGGTATTCTCTAATAAGAGTGACCTCTTTCATTATTCCATAGATTTCCAAAAGTATTCATGTTGATGTGGCCTAACTTGGTGTCTGAGACTTCTGAAAGTGTAGTTTCAAGTACTTGTACTTCATAGACCTAATACTTGTACTTCATAGTGTGAAATACTGGGTATTTCAACTACTATGTGTCTTCGTTCAAAAACCTTTAAAACTGAGTCAGTAGGTTCAACATCTACATATCTCACATTTAGTCATGCATAATACATATTAGGGACTTCTAGTCTAGGAAAACTCACTACAAAGCAAATAATACAAATCTTAGGCTACACATCTAAAATTACATATCATTCTTCTCTTAGCAGGTAAGCAAATACTAGTTTCGAGCTTTTAAATCTCATAGACTCCATAGATCCTAGTAGCACTATTGTGTCTTTTCTGTGGTATATCTTGCATATACATATTTTTGAATCAGTTGTCAAAAGAGCAGTATCCCTAGGTGGCCATGAGCCAGAGGAATTCCATCCTTTTCAGCTCCATTCTCTATTATATAACTAAATTACATAATTATTTTCTTCATGAGTTAAGTATGGCACATATAATACCCTTGAAAATTGCATTGGGATCACTTGCAATGAAAATTTCAATGTTCTCGATGAAATTTTACTCTTGGCTATAAGGAAGGGGAATGTTATTATCATATATTAGATGTCTACGGAGCTTATGCACTTCACCTATCAATTTTAGACTCCCTGATTGCCATGACTAAATCATTTACCTTTAACTCTATTTCATGCATATCCTGCAACCATTTTGTTCTTTGGAATGACATCCCTTTGAGGATTTTTTTTAATAGTTTGCTTCTTCTAGGTATGCTTCCTATGTTGTAGGCATGTCTATCATGGTGATTTCAAGCTTTAACGCCATTTACAAAGCTCTCTCAATACATATTTTTTGGAATCATGGCATGTTGTGAGACAACAATTATCTTAAGCATTTTATTGAACCTTTCACGCACGTTGACTATCCCTTCACCATGAAATAGTCACTTCTTAGTGAATTTACAACATTTTGTGCATAGTGATGAAACTTTAAGATCTCTTTGAGGTGTCTTGTCCCACAATCTTCATGCTTTCTAAGAGAATCTATTTGATATTCTCTAAAACCTTTCATCAATCCATTTGAACATGCTCAACAATGATGGCATCAATGAGACCACATTTCTTTAGGGCATTTTGCCACATTTCACAGAAATTGTCTATGCTCCACATTTTGTATATATAGTCCTTATCTAGAGGATTTTAGCCTCACATTTTTATGGTTTTCTATGTCACTTCTAGAGGCTCATTATGGAACTTAGCTCCATTTCCTTAAAGTATCCTACCAAACCATATGCATGCTATGAATGCTTTCACATTTTGCACTCATATCTACTAGAGAATTCTCAACTATAATATATGATAAAAGTCTTTTCCATTATGCTTTAATAGAACTCCATACCCTATTCCATAGCTCTCATGGGTGATGTGGATCAAGTGCATCTATTTAAAAACTTCTAAAACTATCAAGATTTTTGATTGCATAGAAAAACACAAAGTTGTTGCTCTGTTTTCCAGCCAAACTGGAAATACTAAAAAAAAAACAAAATGCGGAATAAACTTGGAGACATGCAACTTTGCTTTCTATTTAATAAATGGAAATGAGTTCAATACATGAAAGATAAACTTAAACTACTAAAAGCTAACTCTAAGCTACAAATCTTCAATCTGTTGGGAGCAAACAACTGTTCAACCAACTTCAGATAACTTCAGGAGCTACTAGGAGCTCATTGGGCTGAGCTACGCAGAGCTCTTCAGGAGAAATATCTGCTCACACACAAAACAAATAGCTGCTACTGTTCAGGAGCTTTCAGAAGCTCACATAGGAAAATATTCTCTATCTGTAGTCTACTGCTGCACAGAAAATAAACTTCTCCAGATTTTCAACTTCTCAACTGACAGACTAAAACTTCCTTCATTTTTTTTTCTTTAACTCATTCCCTCTCAATTTTGAAATCACCTACTAGCATTGAATTGGAATTCAAAAATTCCTAACTTCATTTACTTCTTTTGTAGTCTTCAGGTGCACGTCAAGAGCAAGTGGGGAAAGAAATCCCCAAAACAATCTTTCAGCTACAAGCATCAAATGCTCCTGATAGGTAGGTGGACGGGAAGAGGCTTGGGGTAATTTAATTTTCCAACACTCCCCCTTGATACTGAGTCGACAACATGATCAAATATGATCCAAATCAACAACACCCAAACTAGTTCTCAGGCACTCAAAATTTTCCTTGCTTAAAGGCTTGGTGAATATGTTTGCTAGCTGCTGCTCAGACTTACAAAATGTCATTTTAATTTCACCATTCTCAACCAATTCTCTGATAAAATGATACCTGATTTCGATGTGCTTGCTTCTTCCATGAAACATAGGGTTTTTTGTCAAATCTATCAATGAAACATTGTCACAGAAAATTATTGTTCGATCCTCTTGTTCTTCCTTCAAATCTTCCAAGATTCTTCTCATCCAAATAGCTTGACATGCTGCTGCATTTTCTGCTATATACTCAACCTTTGCTATAGATAGGGAAAAGATGGGTTGTTTCTTAGAAGCCCATGAGATGACTCCCAAACCCAAATGAAACACATAGCCCAATGTGCTCTTCCTATCATCCAAACTTCCTTCCCAATCATTGTTCATGTAATCAACTAGCCCAAACTCTTTTGCTGCTATGTACAGAATGCCATATCCTTTGGTGCCATTCGCATACCTCAGGATTATTTTACCCGCTTGCTAATGGGTGTCTTGTGGAGTCTCCATAAACCTGGAAATAAGATTCACACTGTGCATTATATTAGGCCTAGTTGTTGTTAAATACATTAAGCTTCCAACCAAACACTTAAACAGGGTCGAATCCACAATTCTGCTGCAATATTCCTTGCTCAACTTCAGACCTATGGCTGTTGGTGTTGGGGTAGGCTTGCTTTCAAGCATCCTAAATCTCTTCAAGATCTCATTTGCATATTTTTCTTGAGAGATAAATATACCTTCATGCATTTGTTTTATTTCTATGCCTAGAAAATATCTCAAAAGACCTAAATCTGTCATCTCAAACTGTCTTTTGATGGCCTCTTTAAAATAAACAATGAGGAAATCATCATCCCTAGTAACAATTAAGTCATCAACATACAAGACAACAATCAAAGCCTTACCATTTGTTGCCTTGATGTAAAGAGTGGGCTCATCATCACTTTCACTAAAGCTGTTGCTCATCAAATATGAGTCAATCTTGTTGTACCATGCCCATGGAGCTTTCTTCAGCCTATACACCTTGTGTTCTTGACCCAAAACTTCATATCTGAATGGCTTCTCCACATAAACCTCTTCATTCAACACTCCATTTAGGAAGGAGGACTTCACATCCATTTGAAACACCTTCCACATGTGTTGGGTTGTGATTGGTATGACTGCCTACACGGTTTCCATCCTTACAACAGGGGAAAATGTCTCATTATAATCTCTCCCAAACTGTTGTTTGTACCCCTTGACAACTAATCTTACCTTATGCTGGTCTATCCTTCCTTCGGAGTTGCACTTGGTCTTGTAGACCCATTTTACTCCAATAACTTGCTTGTTGGGAGGAAAATTGGTTAACTCCCATGTGTTGTTCCTCTCTATTGCATTAATCTCCTCATCCATGGCCTCACACCATTTCTCCTCTTTCCAAGTTTCTTCAAAATAAATTGGATCACCATGAGAAAATAATGCAAAATCCACACTCTCATCAAATTCTTCACCATACCTTTCATTCTGGTAGATCTCCCTTAGACTCTTGGTCTTCTTTGGTATTAGGGAGGTGAGAGGTGATTTTGAACTTTCACTACTGCTGATGTTGTGTTGTGCAGGTAGGTTTAGGAGCTTTCGGGAGCTTTCAGGAGCTATACTAGCAATTTCAGAAGCTCTTCCAGAGCTTTCAGGAGCTAATCTTTTGGCTGTCTTTGGATGCTTGCTTTTTTGTCTGCTCACTTCAGGAGCTTTTAGGGGCTCTTTAGGAGCTCTTCCAAAAACTTCAAGAGCTTGTCCAGAGCTCACTACAGTCGTATCTTTGGCTATCTGTGATAGTCTTCTTGGCTGTCTACCAACTTCAAGAGCTCTCAGGGGCCTTTCAAGAGATCGACTGGTACCTTCAGGAGCCAACCCTCTGGCTAACTATGATATTCTACCTAACTATCTTGCTGATTGTCTTCCAACTTCAGGAGTTGTCAGGAGCCATTGGCAGCTTTTAGGAGCTCTCAAGAGCTCTTTAGGAGCTTGTCTAATGATTTCAAGAGCATCTACAGACTCATCTTACTGAACTTTATGTTCAGTTTCTACTTCTTCAGGAGCTGTCAGGAGTGATTCAGAGGTGTCAAAATCTACCACTCCATCCCATGACTTGTCTTCTAGGAACTCCATGTCCCTACTAATGACTATCTTTTTGGTGACCAGATTGTATAGCTGATAGGCTTTAGACTCTTCACTATAGCCTGTGAAAATGCATTTTTCACCCTTGTCATCCAATTTTTGCCTCTTTTCCTTAGGAACGTGTGCATATGCTACACACCCGAACACTCTCAAGTGCTCAATTGTCCACTTGCATCTCGTCCATGCATCTTGAGGTATTTTGTCATGGACCTCCTTTGTTGGACTTCTATTTATCAAATAAACAACTATTGCTACATCCTCTCCCCAATATTTAGTTGGGAGTCCTTTTTCTTTCATCATGCTCCTTGCCATCTCCACAATGGTTTGATTCTTTCTTTCAGCCACTCCATTTTGCTACGGAGTATAACTGGTTGTTAGCTCCTTCTTGATGCCATTTTTCTTACAAAAATTCATAAACAAATTAGAGGTATACTCTCCTCCATGATCTGACCTTAGGACCTTGATAAAATTCCACTTTCCTTTTCAGCCTGGGCCTTAAACAACAAAAAATTATCAAAAGCTTCAAATTTATGTTGCAAAAAATAAACCCATGTCTTATAGCTATAATCATCAATGAAGGTCATAACAAATTTTCTTTTACCAACATAAATGATTTGTATAGGGCCTACCAAATCCATATGCACCAGCTCCAATGGTGCTCTTTCCCTCGTAGAGTTTCCCAATTGAAAGGGCTGCCTATGTTGCTTGCCCAAAATACAAGCCTTACATCTAACATTAGGCTCTACTATTCTTGGGAAACCATTAATCATTTTGTTCTTGGACAAAAGACTCAAACCAGCATAGCCTAAATTTCCATACATGAGATGCCACAGCTTGGAGGGATCTTGAATGGAGCTCTTGGTGCTACTTGATGTACTACTGTACATTCTCCATTTTTGAGAGGTGCATCAATGGACTGAGATGAGAAACACATCTCAATCTTCAATGAAAACATCTAGTTCTTTGTCATTTGAACTGCTGCAAACACCTTCGTCTTCTCATTCTTTTCATAAATGATGCATTGACCCTTATCCATCAACACTTTGTGTGTATGTTAAATATGTGTAATAAAAAATGAAATAAACAAAAGACACATAATGGAACTTTAAACTGAAGAAATGCAAGTAATTTGAGTTCAAATAAACAAATGAAGCTTCTTCAGAGCCATTCCATCTTCCTCTATCTGCAGGGATTTGTTTGAAGCTGTTGCTCTCAGATTGTATAAGCAAGGCTTCTCCGAATGGCAACCTATAGAATGAGTATGCAAAGGAAGGAGCTTCTCTATCCTATATGCTGGTGGAGGTGAGAATACTGATACAGATATGCACAGGGGTTGTAAATTGAGGATGCTATGAAATGAGAATGATTGGCCATGATATACTATTATGCTATTGCAATTTGGCTATAGTTATTCTATTGAAAGCTTCTTTGTCAGTTCAAAGACCCGGCAGTCCTTTTATAGCTTTTTGCGGGGAAAATCCTGGCTGACAAGGATCAACGGCTGTGAGGTTGTCTGATAATTTTGAATGGTGAGAGATGGAGAGGTTGAGAGGAAGATGGAAGATGTTGGGAGGTTGGAGAGAAGAATGGATGCTTGTCTTCAACCCATGGGAACAAGCTTGCACAGGAACAAAGAAATTTAATTTTTCTGTTTTGGTAGTTTGTTTCACAATTGTTGAAGATAATGCAAATTAAATAAATAAATTTATTTAATTTCATTTATGTGAGTTTAATTTTTGATTTTAGGACTATAAAAGATTTAATTAAATATTTTGAAATATTTAATTGTGATGTGACTTTAGAATAATTTAATTAAATATTTAGAATATTTAATTGCGAATAGATATTAGAAGAATTAAATTAAATATTTAGAATATTTAATTGCGAATGGATATTAGAAGAATATATTTAAAAGAGAGGAATATTTAATCTTTATTTGAATAAAATATCCAAGCCAAGATTAAATGATTAATATAAATAAATCGTAATGTTTATTTTAATTAATTAAGAAATGAAAAAGAAAAGATGATTAAATAAACTTATTTATTTAATCGAAATGAAAGAATGAACACTATAAATAAATTATTTAAATTTATTTATACGCAGATTGAATTCAGAGATTTAATTAAATATTAAAAATATTTAATTAATTACCAGACTATGTGATGTGACCATTTTTAGGTGTAAACACTTTGTATCCATTTTGGATTAGCTGACCAACACTCATGAGGTTATGCTTTAACCCAGGAGCAAGAAATACATTTTGTATCTCCTTCTCACCTTGCTTGTTTCAGATCATAATAGATCTTCTTCCAACAATAGGAACTACTCCATTGTTCCCCATTCTTATTTCAGACTTTACATTTTTGTCAATGAAAGAAAACAAACTTTCATTACCACTCATGTGGTTGCTACAACTGCTATCCAAATACTAGACTTTGGGGTTGCCTTCTTCACCAATGTTGCACATGATGAAGGCTGTGGACTAGTTTACTTCAGCCACATTCAAATCGGCCACATTTGCATTTTTTTTTACTGATCACACTGCTTTTTCCAGAATTCACTCACATAATTCCTGAACTTATGATAGTAGTAGTATTCAACATTGCTCTTTTCATTCTTCATATTCAAATTGTTGTTCTTCTTGCCTCTTCGAGAGTTGGTCTGAGAGCTACTTGCTCCCTCTTGGTTGTTTTCTCACGCTGAGCTTTCTTCTCCAGCATTACCACATCTAGATCTCCCTCTACCACATCTGGAGCTATTTCTACCTTTCCCCCTTCCTCTTGCATTCGACTGAGCCTTAAAAGCTTGCTCTTGGGAGGAACTTGCAGACCTATTTAGGCGCTACTCATGGGTTTGCAGAGAACCCATCAGCTCATCAACAGACAACGTTGTGAGATCCTTTGCCTCTTCAATGGTGATCACCACTGCATCAAACTTCATGGGTAAGCTCCTAAGGAATTTCTCCACAATCCTCTGATCACCAATGATCTCAGCATTCACTCTCAACTGGTTTATCAAACTAGAGAGTCTTGTGTGGAAAAAAGAAATGGACTCATTGTCCATTTCAAGAGCCTCAAACTCTCTTTGAAGCATCTGGAGCTTCACCAATCTGACCTTGTCAATCCCTTTGTAACAGGTTTGGAGGATTTCCCAAGCTTCCTTTGCATAGTTAGTTGCTCCTATTCTGGGAAAAATGGCCTCTGTCAAGGCTTCTTCTATCAAACTCAATGCCTTACCATCTTTCCTCCTCAACTCCTTCAACTGATTTTTTTGGTTGTTTGCGAGCACAACATATGCTGTTGGGTCAGTTACATCATTGAATCCATTTACCACAAACTCCCACAAATCATTGGCGACCATAATGGTCTTCATCTTCTTCACCCAAACATCATAGTTTTGTCCATTAAAGGATGGTGGTTGTTGCCAACTCTTTCCTTCATCTCCAGCCATGTCTCCTACACAATAAAATCAATACCCAAAAAAAAATTCCCTAACTCACGAGGAAATGGGGCCTATGGCTCTGATACCATGTCAAGATTTCTAATTGCACAGAAAAACACAGAGCTGCTGCTCTATTTTCCAGCCAAACTGGAAATACTCGAAAAAAAATGCAGAATAAACTTGGAGACATGCAACTTTTCTTTCTATTCAATAACTGGAAATGAACAATACAGGAAAGATAAAACTTAAACTACTGAAAGCTATTTCTAAGCTACAAATATTCAATCTGCTGGGAGCAAACAACTACTCAAACAACTTTAGATAACTTTAGGAGCTACTAGGAGCTCACTGGGCTGAGCTACACAGAGCTCTTCAGGAGCAATCTATGCTCACACACAAAACAAACAACTACTTCTATTAAGGATCTTTTAGAAGCTCACATAGGAAAACATTCTCTGTCTACAGTCTGCTGCTGCACAGAAAATCAACTTCTCCAAATTTTCACCTTCTCAACTAATAGACTAAAATTGCCTTCATTTTTTTTGTCTTTAACTCATTCCCTCTCAATTTCTTAATCACCTACTAGCATTGAATTGGAATTCAAAAATTCCTAACTTCATTTACTTCTTCTGCAGTCTTCAGGTGCACGTCAGGAGCAAGTGGGGAAAGCAATCCCCAAAACAATCTTTCAGCTACAGGCATCGAATGCTTCTGATAGGTAGGTGGACGGGAAGAGGCTCAGGGGCATTTAATTTTCCAACAAAAACTGATTCATCAAATTGATTATGCATCTGTAATTATTTCATTGCATTAGATAGGCTTTAGGAAAATTCACTCTCAGCAATTCACCATCACTGTGGAAAATTCATCACCAACAATTCATCTTGGTGGAAAATTCACCACCAACAATTCATCATAATTTATAATTCATCACATGTAGAATTAGGAAATCACTGGTGATGAATTCATCATGACGATGAATTGATGGTGGTGAATTTTCCTAGGAATGAACTTGTCATAATGATAAATTGTTGACAATGAATTGTTGAAGGTGAATTGCTAACGGTAAATTTTCTTGAAGCCCACTAGATGACATCTCAAGGAACTCTATCATATAGTTCACACCTTTTCTCTGCAAATATGTTTATCAAAACAGTTACAACAACATTTGACAAAAATATTCTATCTTTCCATTATGATTTTATGGTTGCTCACACGTTGTTCTGAGTATCCCATAGTTGTGCTATTTGTTGGAACTTCAGCATTATAACAACCAAATGCATTTTCATGAAAGTTTTTAAAGCCATTTCAACAAATTCATTTTGTGCATATCGATGAGAATTCTTTAATGTTTCACATATATTATTTTACAATTATAATGAGCTATGGGAATACATTCTTAGGGTTTTTGAAAATTCACCACAAGGAATTCATATCATATTGTTGACGGTGAATTTTCCACAAGATAAATTTATCATGATAGTGAATTGTTGAAAGTAATGTTAACAATGACGATAAATTGTTGATAGCATACAGGCCCACCCATTAACCACGGGAGTGGGGGGTTGAACTTGAGACTCATGGGGAGCAAACCCATGGCCCAAACCAACTCCCCTACCCAAACTTACTATATTTCTATACAATTGTATATATAACAGTTTAAATTATTAATAAATCGTAAATAATTATTATAAGTAAATATAATAAAACATTCTAATTTATAATAATACTAATAAATATGATTTTATAATGTTTATTATAAAAATACATATTAATTTAGAATCTTTTGAAAAAAATAGAATATAATTATTTTTTAATTTTTAAATTATTTTTAACTAGATTCTCTTGAATATTTTTTACTATGAATTTAGAAACTTGAGATGTAGTAGTAAATTTAAAATTTTTGCAATAATTACTCATAGTTATCATTGCTTTCTAACTTAACATTCATTTTAAGTACATATATATAACAATCCATATGACTAATGACATAACAAGGATTTTGAATATTTTTTGAAGAAACATCATTTACCTTTTAGTGGTAAGCACTAAGAATATGATAATCATGCTAGTTTCATAGCCATTGTACTAGCAATAAAAAACATTTTCACTATGTTTTCTATTATAATGTATACTTGAAAGTTGAAGTTTTGCAATGATCAAAAGAAAATTTAATATATAATTTTTTTCATAAATTATACATTTTTTAACAATTTATATTTTTCTTAAAATGTAAAATGAAAGGTATTTGAATGACCAGACCATCATAAAATTTTCATATGACAAGTAGGGATGACCATCAAATTCCAAGCCTGCCTACAAGATAGTACCAAAAATATCTTCTTTCTTTCCCCTTATTATCAACACTTAACAGTGACTTAAGAACTTGTTTGGGTGATTTAGAGGCTAGGGCTTAACTGACACACTCTAAGCCTATAATGCTTAGGTGGTTGGGCCCATGTTGGGCCCCATTAACCCAACCTCTCTTGTTTCCCTAGCATTTCCTTAACCACACCTTTTCAAATCTCTGTTAGCATTGCACCATTGCAATTTACATTTGGCATTCTCATTCCCATTCTGTAGTTGTGTGTCATAGTTTCCTTGGTCATTGGATTGGATGATCTAGTTTTAATCCCACATTCATATGGATTGGGCTTTGTAGTTTTTATATTTAGGAGAGAGGGCTCCACAAATTACAAATGGATTTTTCCTTTTATTCTTATATGTTTAGTAATAATATTTTTAATTAACAGATTTATATCTTATTTATAATGTTTAATAACTATAAAATATATAATTTATAATATATTATAAATTATATATTTTAATGAAAAAGTTATTTATTATATTTTATATAAATAAAATAATTGAATTTTTTATAAGAAGATTGATATTAAAATTAAATAAATTAAATGTCAAGTTTATCTTAAGTTTAATAATACAAATATGTTATTTGAGATGTAGATGTTGATTTAAGAAGTGTTGGAGGTTTCAAATTTTATTGTACAATTGTTTTCAATGAAATGATTTCTTATCATTCTATGAGTGCAGTTTTTTATTCTTTCTTGATAAATATTGGGTACTTGAACAAAATTAGAAAGTAAATAGTTGGATTATTTTTTAGATTCCAATTATAAATTGGTTCAAATAGGGAAAAATAAAAAGATGGTGGTGGACCAAAACAAATTATAATGTCAATATTTTTACACGATCTAGTTCCTTTTATGTCACATGGGTATGTGTAGGATCATGATGGGCCAAAAAGTGGCAAATATGATGGGTATGTGTAGGGTATGTGGCTAACGACTTTTTTTTACCCAAAATTGATGAAATGAAAAGGGTTTTAAAGGAGATTCTCAGCTTTCCACCAATATAAATTATTCTTTACTTTGAACTTAATAAATTATTATTATTCATTTTCTATTTGAATTACGACTAAAGTCCTGATTGATAGGCTTGATTGAAAAACATCTATAGCTTTCAAACGATGTCACATTTTTTGAATCCAAAACATGCATCACATTCTATGCTTTGCATACTGTAGGATTAAAAAAAATTGAATTTCATGAAGTTTTGACCAAATTAAGGTGGTTAGACATCATACGAGTTTTTATATTTTTTAAAAGTTGTAATAAAAAAATCATAATTAATTATTTACTTGGAAAAAAATTATAAAAATATATGCATCACATTGAGACATGAGTCCTCTACTTATATCAAAAAATAAAAAAATATTATTATTTTATTGTGGTTAGGGTGGTCAATAGACACCTACTTATTTTTTTTTCCTGAAATTTAAGTATTGTTGCATTGAAATTTCAAAGTTTCACCAAATAGATTTAAAAAAAAAAAACCTAGTAGTTTAGAAACTACATTCAATTTGCTATAGATTCCATTCTTACATATTTTTGAAATAATATAGATAACTTATTCAAATTTTTATGTCAAGTTTCCTAACTCTTGATTGTTCTGAATTTCATCGCCACTTAAGGGCCTATTTTTCCATGATGATCCTGCACATACCCACATACGATTATGACTGATTAAAAGAATTTTTTTTATAAAATTTCATAGACTTGGTTATTATTAAGGGTAAGTGGTTGAATGGTGATTTAGTACTTAAACATTTGAATGATGAGATTTTATTAATGTAGGGAATCAGATATATATATTTTAACAATTTTATACTTTTTTATTAGAAAATATTGTGTACAAATATAAATTGCAATAAATTTTATTTTTTAATTTTTTTTAATTGTATATAACTTTCTTTTGTTTGGTCCTATAATTGACTTTTTTTCTTCAATGTTTTGGTCTCAATTTTAGTATGTTTAGCTTTTTCTCAAGTTTATACAAAACTTATCATTTTTTAATAAATGTTATTATTTATAATTATAATATCAAAAAATTAGGAAAATAGAATATGATTCCTTTATGTTGAATATATGAATATTTATGAATGATTGAAAGTGATAATTCATTAAAAATTCACAAACTTGATGATTGTTAGGTGTAAATAGTTAAAAGGTGATTTAAGACTTAAAAATTTGAATTGAGTGGACTTATTAATGTAGGGAGTGTCACATTTAAATTATTTATAATTATAAGTATAAGAATTTTAAACTTTTATGGTTAGAAAAAGATTAAGTGTAATATATTGGAATACATAGTTTATTTTAGTTAACGTTTTTCTTGTATGTAACTTTTTCTTTTTTGGTAGTATGATTGTCTTTTCTCTATTGGATGTTTTTGTTTACATATCAGTATGTTTAACTTTCTCAAATTTTTGCAAAGCTTATTATTTTTATAAAAAAAATTATATATAATTATGATTTCATATATTACATGTAAGATTTGATTCCTTTATGTCACATATAAATATGTTTAGCTTTCTCAAATTTGTGCAAAGCTTATTATATTTTATAAAAAAATTTATTTGTAATTATGATTTCAAATCATAATTATAAATAATAATTTTTATAAAAAATAATAAGATTTGCACATTTTTTGAATTGATTATATATTATCAAATAAAAAGCAAGTTACATAGTACATATTGCACTTAAAAAGAGCATAACAAGTCTAGGATACCACAAACCAACATAGATATGAAAAAATGTTACATGTATGAACAATTTTTAGTACTCAAAGCCATAACATCCTAGATATTACAAATTTCACCGTATACATCCATATCATAAAATCCAATGGGTGGATTGATCTTTAAGATGTTATTGTTTCTAATGACCTCTAGCTTGCAATCACCCTTAGTAATTCTTTGATTTTCTTTGAGACCCATGTCTTCAAGGAGCATATCATATTTATAGTTTTTATGTCTTTCCTAAAATTCCAAGTAGCTCTTTACAAAATGATCATTTCCATCCCTAGAATAGGGCCAATATTTGGTTGCCTTTACCTTAGATCTCAAGACATTGACTTGGCCTATGTCCAAAAGCTCCCATAAATTCTCTTTAGTCACCTCCAATGTTAGAGTAACTTGTAGGGAAATATAAAAATGAGTATTTTGTAAGACTCGATAATGTGTGTCTTCCTTCCTTGAAAATAACCCTCATTTCTTGTTTTTCTAAAAAAAATACAAAGAATATTAGTAGTTAAAATCAACCAAAAAATATTAAATATTTACTCACACCTTTAACACAACCAAATAAAAATTCTTGCCATGAAAATTTACTCTTGTTATCCCACCCATTCAATCAACAAAAAATAAAAGACAAATTTCTTTAGCAAAGAAATGGTCAAAGAAAATATGGTTCACAATTTCAAGAATTTCATAATTAGAGTACATGTTTTTTATAAGATAACCAACATTTACATGTTGTTTTACCTTTACACGAAGAGCCTGTAGGGACAAAATGGGACCAATTTCATAAAAAAATCATTGAAAATAAACTAAAACAATAGAAAAAGGACACAGACACTGCACATTGTCAGTAGAAACCCAACACATAATAGACCTAACCACTAAATGTCCACACCTTCCCAATCCTAGTTAGGAGGTTTAAAACATCATCCCCAATCTAGTTGGGACCTTCACCCACAACATTCCTATCTTCTTCCTCCTTGATGACATCAAAAAGTGTGACGACCGATTTGTGAATCATTTTAATAGTGAACGAAGCTAGCATATTGAATTTTTGTTCAAGTTTAACAACCCACTCTTGTAGCTTGCCGAAGTCCTTTTCCTTGTTGTTCTTCCACTAGATTGCCTCTTCCTCAAAAGCCCTGGGATCCGAGGAGTGGGTGGCATCCTCCTTAAGCATTTTTTTCATGTATGATAAATGACTAGGGCCCTCCACAAAATCTTCTTCCATCTCCTCAACAATGTCTTTCTTGCCTTCATCTCTATTGCCAGTCTGCTTCGAATCACTAGAAATATCATCCACCAGAATCCTTTTTTGTTCTTCACTAGTCTATGGGACCTCCTCACACTAGTTTTTCCATCCCCATATTAATGCTCATAGCCACCATGGTGTCACCCTTGGAGTCTTTTTCCTCAACGCTTTTACCTTTGTTGTCAGTGGCCAGCATGTCCACCTAGCAAAGAGTATTTTTTCCCCTTCTTCTTAGCAGTGGGTCTATTGTCCATCTTGATGGGTTTGTTTTTTAGCTCGTATTACCTGACCATATCCTTGGACTAGGTGAACCCAACCTCCCCTTCTTGTTTTTTGATTGGGGTTTAAAATTAGGCTCAACATAGGGTTCATTTTCAGGCATGGGGGTTTTCCTCTTAGGTCCCACCAAAGCAACAAGGGAAGGTTTATCGGAGGCAAGGTCAGGTGGTTCCAATTCCTCTACATGCACAAATGAGATTGGTTTAGGAGGGAACAAGGCCAATGGAAGTAATAGTGATAGCCTAAGATGACGCCCTAGTGCAACGGTAGCATCATGGGATTCTTTGATCGAATTTTCTAGGGAAGTCAATAGAAAGAAGGGAAAGTTGAGTATCATTTTGTTTCATAGGTGGTTTAGAAATGATAGATGGTAAAAGTAAAAAATTTTATATCTACCTTCTAAAGTAACATATTTCATAAGAGCAATACACACCTTGTCCCAGGGTTTTGGCAATGCCTCACAGTCAAAACCTGACTACCCTTTAACCAACTTCTCGTTGTCCTTGAAGAGGCATTGAGACTCTCCAAGTCTTGTGTTTTGGTGTGATTTTTATATTTATTTCCATCATAGGATAGGCCCATCACCTTGCCAATCACTTCCTCATTCACCTCAAATGATATTCCTCTCATGGTGACCCACCTATCCTTCCAAAAATTAGAAAATTGGGCTGACATTTTTTTATCATGACCAACCAAATTCTCTAAAAGTGGTGCCAAAACTCCCTCCATACATATATGTCATTCTATGGGGTCCCTGTGAAACTCGTCATTGTTTTCAGGCTTTGTCCTAACCCTATCACCACCCATCTTGACCCACAACACACAAAAACTAGCCCAAAGAAACAAAGTTAGCCAGAAAATGAACTGGCCAACAGTGAATTTACAATTTCTTAAAACATCATTACCAAGCCACCTAAGATAGGAAAAATTAAAGCTATCAGATGTTTACATTCTTCAGTGGTCATTCTCGATGACACCAACTCCAAGGGGCCATAATGATCCCATAAGAACCATAAGCTAAGGAAATAAGCCATGATAATGAAAATTAGATAATTAATACATGTGTTGTGCCAAAAGTCCCAATAAAATTACACATTTTCCCATGTCTTTTAGCCGTGGGGCCAAAATTTGAATTTCTTAAGTACACTTCATAAAATCTTATGCTCATCATTAGTTGATTAAAATAGAATTATCAAGTAAGCTAGTGATAAACATCACAATAAACACATTCCTAGAGATTTGATGGGACATGTAGTACATTTGAAAAGACAACCCATGAAGGAAAATGAACCCACCATACATAGTTATGAAATAAAATAACCACTCGGCATCTCACTTTAATATCGTCACCTCACCCGGCTTCGTCCTCATCACCGAAGGTCCTGACATGTAGTACCACATGTACCCACAAGAATTAGTATTGTTGGCCATCGTTAAATGGTTATATTTCTGATCCACAAGGATTAATCCTTGTATATTTTTTGGTAGAGCCTCTAGCCTTTTCCAACACTCACAAAGACTCCAAGTGGAGCCCAAGTTGTCTAGACCATTGACCACTTGGTTACCCTCTAGATAGGTTTGAGTCAAGTACTTTCTTTCCAATTTTAAAATCAATAATTTTTTTTCTAGCAAGATATCACTAATGTTCCAACCATGAAACTGATAATGATTAACAGAGTCAACCATAGTCTTAGAGTCCCCTTCTATGTGCAATTTTTTTATACTCTGAGTGATAGCAATCTCGACACCCTTGAGAAACACTCGTGACTTAGCCATCATAGAAGATTGAATGCGTATTCCTCTAGTGAACCCAACAACCAAGTTTCCCTTGCAATCCCTTATAACACCACCAATACTGGCTATACCAAGGTCCCCCTTGGCCACACTGTTAGAATTCAATTTAAACCAACCCAATCCCAGGAGGATCTAAACTGTGTTTTTTTCTAGCTAGGGGCTTGGATTTGGTCTCAAGTTTAAAGTTCCAAGATTTTTCCATTTTGATCTCCCGTTTTGTAGGGGCATTGTTCAGGGTTTTCCAAGTGTATAGGGAGATACTTTCAGAAATAATCCTATCCATCCTATGCCAAAAACTTCCTTGGGGATCCTCTCAATGTCTTTGAAGACATGATTGTTCCTTTCTTTCCATAGGCACCAACATATGATGGGGGGACTTGTCTCTAGATTTCCATGGGGAAAGGGTGTTGAAAGGGTCCAGTCCATCCTTCAATAAAGGATTTTAAATCCTTATTCAAGGTTTAGTGAGTATCCAACTTTTAGAAGGCTAGGTCTCAAACATCAGTAGCAAAATGATAATACAGTAATAGGTGATCCACCGAATCTTCATTATTTTTGCATAGCATGCATCTATTCAGGATCAGGAAGCCCCTTTTCCTTATATTATCTTGGGTTAGTATTCTATTGACATGACAAGATGCCCACCAAAAGAAATTTATTTTTGAAATCAAGTGTCGATTCCAAACCCATTTCCAAAGCCTGCTTTGAATGCCCTTTTCTGATAGTAAACTGCAAGATGTCCTAACATAAAGGTTGCCCTTACTTTCTAAAGACTAAAATAAATCATCCATAACATCAGATATGGGGATTCTAGTTAATGAGAGTAAGTTCTATAAGGAATTAGCCAATCATTTTAGGTCTAGGGAAAGAGGGCAACATAAGCCTAAGTCTTTCCAACTCCTGACTCCTAGTGAACCATGAAGGTAGTCACAAACATTCCTACCAAAGTAAATAATTATAAGATCCATGAAGTTTTTAAACTCAGAAAAGGCCAATGGTGGAGTCAATCAGCCAAGGGTCTTCCCAAAAGTGAATACAATTGCCACTACCAAGTTTCAATCTCAGTCCTGATTAAAGTAGCTTATTCATCTTGCATATATTATTCCAAGCCAAGGACCCATGGGGGTGATCATTCAAAATGCACCTAACTAGGGGGAAGTTACTTAGGTATTTAGCATTCATTATCTTGGACCAGTCTATTTTATTCCTTAACTGATCCCACCCAACCTTGGAAAGTAAGGCTTTGTTGGTAGATTTGATCTTCCTAATGCCCAACCCTCCCCTAGATTTAGGAAAGCACACCTTATCCCAACTAAAAATTGGCATCTTCTTCTTTTCCCCAATACTAGACTAGAGGAATACTCTTTGGATCTTTTCAAAATTTTCAGCAATGTAACTAGGAATTTTGAACATAAAAAGGAAGTAAACCAGAATCCCTTGAAGGGCAGCAGTAAGGAGTTGTAGTTTACTAGCATGACACAAGATGAAACCTATCAACCTTGCAAGCTTCCTTTGAATCCTTTCAAGGATAGTATTCTAGAAATTGGGAGTGACTTCCTTAATAGTGAGAGGGAGACCCAAATACACTAAAGGAAGTGAGGAACTCACACAACCCAAAACAACCATCACTCGATCTTGTAGACTAGGAGTGTAGTTAAAGAAAGAGATCATACTTTTATTATATATTATGCACTGACCTGAACAAGCCGCATAAATATTGAGGAAAATTTTCCATTTCCTAGCTTCCACAACTAAGGATTTCCCAAACAACATAGAGTCATCCACAAATTGTTGAATGATAGTTGGGTCTAGAGTGGTGGCTGACCTGAAACCTTTGATGGAGCCCTTCCGACAACATTTGAGTAACATTCCTACTAAACACATCAACAACCATTATGAAAAAATAGGGGGAAAGGGGGTCACCTTCTCTTATGTTAGAAAAAATAGAGAGGTTGCAAAAGAATGTGCAGCATAATATTATTTGAGAATTCAATAATTACATGATAAAGATTTGTTGGAAAATATGCCTCAATCTCACAGGCTGAAACCTCTGAGAAAGCATGGTCACTATGACATTCAAGTTGTCTTGCCAACTGGCAGTTTAAACTTTTGTATTGCTCATGTCACTAAGACAATACTTCTATCTTGCCGAATGGACCTATCGCTATGACATGGAGACTCATGGAGATCTCTTACCGACTGAGAGATGTCTAGCTGACAATTGGTCTATTGGGCTTTGAGGAGACTCATGGTGACTTGGAGTCTTCAAGATAACAAAAGGATTCAGCAGGAAGTCATGGCAACCAAGAGAAGTCTCACCGATAATCAGGTTCGGGGTGACTTGAACTCTCGGGAAGAAGTCTCGGCAACGATAGGAAGTCTTGCCGATATCGACATGACCTTTGGTTTGTCTGGCCGATGAAGAAATTGGTATGACTTGTTCCTATCGGCATGAAGTCTTGGTGACTAGGGAATGTATCACCGACAGTGTTAGGGGTCATCGGTGTAATGTAAGGCTTCGCTATGAAGTCTTGGCAATGGGTGTTTGTCTCACCAATGGTGTGGGATGTGTTTGGCATGACTCCTGGTGAAAGGTGGGCTTGAGGTAACCTAGAGACTTCGACATGAGGTCTTGGGGAAGGCCAAATGTCTTTCCGATTCAGTAAGACATGAGTGCTTGGTGAAAGGTCTCGGCGAAAGAAAAAAGTCTTGCTAACTATTATTTGGCACTTGGTATGATGTCTCGGTGAAGGTGATAAGTCTCACCGACTATCGAATGCTTCGGTATAACACATGAATGCTCGGTGGGATGTCTCAGTGAATGGAATTCTCATGTTGGCATGACTTGAAGACTTCAATATGACGTCTTGGCGATCTGGGATAGTCTTGCCGATGGCAATATTGAGATCAATGTGACTTGAAGACCTCAATGAAACCTCTTGGCGACAATTGAATGTCTTAGCGATAGTGTCGGTGGATGAGTTCAACTAGAGGTTGGTGAGAGGTCTTGCTAATCATGCCGATAGGAATACAATGGGTTTCGGTATGACTTATGAGCTCAGTGGAACCTCTTGCCGATGGAGAAAACTCTTGGTGACAACATGTAATATGGTCTTGTGGCATCGGGGAGACACTTCTAGTGTCTCACCGACATGCGACACAAGTTGATTGCTATTGACCGAGTGAAGACTATCCGATGTGGTGTGATGTGGACCAATCTGAGAAAGTAGAAGTGAACTATTTGCTGAACCGTTTATGTGTGGAAGTTGGAAAAAAAATCATGAGGAAGTGGAAACATCTACATTGCTGAGCTGGATGATTTGACAGTTGTGATCTGATAGTTGGAAATAAACCATTTCATAGAGCCAAAGCCAAAGAGAAGAAAATAGAGAGAGAACGTATGTGAAGGTAGAGTGGTTGGCTGGAAGGCCGAGGCCATGAGGCCAAAATAGAGGAAGTGAGAGGTAGGGTTATGTTGGCAATTTCTCTCCTAATCAAGGATTGAATGCCATGGTTGATCTCTTGTGTTGATTAGTATTGTATACTGTGTGAGGGTATTGCAACAGTACGAAGATTGTTTGGTTTGAGAGGTTGACTAGGAAATGTACAGAGGGAGATTTGATTACCATATAGTATCTAGAATGAACAAGATGTGAACTCTGAAAAGGCTAAGAGCCTGAATTTGTATTGTAACCATTATGTTTCTAAATAATACAATGGCTCGATCTTTGGAGTGTGGGTTTTTTTTATTCGAAAGGATTTTCCCCATGTAAATCTTTGTGTTTTGGTTTTATGTTTCATCTGTCATGTCTGTTGGTTCGTGTAGTAGAATCTGTTAATGCTTGCTATTGAATTTACATGTGTTTCTCTTAGATGGATCAATGTAGGAAATGAACTGTTTGTTTCACATTTGGACATAGTTGTTCGTGTCTTTGAGGCAACCTAATCGAAATGAAAGTTACCGAAGGCACTACTATTTGGAGTTTTCATTGCATGCGCTCCTATATTTTCTTACAAGATTTTCTTTATAAAAGAAAAGATACAAAACCCTAATCTTATCTTGAGCAACAAGATAGCTCAAAAGATAATGATGAGAATAAATAAACCTAGGAATTAAATAATGCCTAAGTAAAGTTATGCAAATGTGTAATTAAATATTAATTACACCAACACCCCCCATAAGTGTAACTTAGGGAGAAGTAAATTATTATGCAAAGATGAGTCCCGACAACAAGGCTTAATCAGGTACTCATTTACAAATGCAATGAGGAGGTAGAGAAGGAAAACCCAGTGGGACAAAACCCCCCTACATTGAGATGACTGCTACAAAGAAACACTGGAAAAACACTATGGAGTAACACTAGAACCACAATCCGACAAGCAAGGAAAGATACCTCTGTCTACAAGAAACCAAAACCAGAATCATAATAATGTGACAGTAGACCCGATGCCATAGAACACTGGAAAACTCACAAACTGGAACAACCCTGGAATATGTGAAGCAACAGTAGAGGAGATGATGACATAATCTAGAAACTGTGTATCTCGATGTCGATGCCAAACTATGATTGAAACTCTTCCATGGGAAGGAGTACCAAAAATAGACTCTAGAACAATAACCATAACAACATGGCCCTCAAACTGAGAAGAATCTGAACCAATGAGGATCAAGAAACATAATCTCCCAACTAAAGTGTGAACCAAGGAATCTGACATGTGTCAAGTTATAGCAAAAAATGTGGCCAAAAGAAAAAGGAGACTAGATAACCCATGTGAATTTCCATCAAAACAAAATGGATATGGTGATAAAAGTGAAAACTACACTCTAATCAGATTTATTATGCAAGAAACCTCCCTGAATGGAACTTTATCATAGTTCATTTATTACAATAACCTGACAATTGTAAAAGGAGAGCATACAAACATGCATAAATAGAAAATATAAATTGATTTCAGATCTGTGTAGAGGACAAAATTATCTTTTCGATGCTGCAAGAATGACGAAAAAAGGATCACCGAGTCAAAAGATATGCCCTCTGAAGTGAGATCTCAACATCTGACTTCAACTGGAAAAATATTCCATCAAACAGCAAAATCTTAGAAAATAAATTGCACCATTAGAAAATTGGGCTCGCCAGCTTTTTGGTGATATCTCATTTCAAAAAAAATGCCTCCAGGATCAAAAGTTATGATGAAATGAAAAAAAATAGTTGTAGAAGGGCACTTCAGGGTACGGGCAGGCTAACTGGGCACAAAAATCCAGCCCCTAGGCACTGGCGGCTGGTCCTCCATGTGACCACAGTTTCCCGAAAACCAAAAAAAGAACCCACCACGAGGTGGGTGGCGGGCAGGCTGAGTAGAGGTTGCGCCGCTCCTGGCGCCACCGGCTAGGGAGCCCCCTAGGGTGGGCAATATGACCAGGGGCCAAAGAACAGGGGGCGTGGTGGAGGCATTGCTTCCGATGGCAGAGGGGGAAAGCACCGGCTGACAGGCAGAAAGGAGGCTAGAGACTTGGTCATACTGGTGGTAGAATGACTGCTGCAAGGTTTTGAAGCCACTGCTGATAGAAGGGGTCCCACGGCTTGAGGGGCCCATGCAAGGTACGGGACCTGCAACCTGTAGACGCAGGTACTGCGGGTACCAAAAATAATTTTGCACAATCCCCCATTTAAAATTAAACCCCACAAATAAAAATTCCACCAAATGAAAAAAATATGCCCCACATTAATATCAATTGCCACAAATTTTGAATCACCCAAAATTTTTTTAATAAAGCCCGATTAACAAATATTTTGCAGAATATATCAAAATTTATATATTTTTTTCTGTAACTATATCGTACCCTATACCTGGCGGGCCGTATAGCCTATTGGGTAATTTTTTTTTGCCTCACGAATAGCTGACACTGAAATAGGGCATATTATATGTCATTTTTCATTTCTCAGATGCTCTGGATCTGATGGTGGGGTCCAATCTGCTTGAAAACGCACCAGAAGCTTCGCAACTCCTAGATCTGGAAAATCTTCAAACCCTCATAACTCTGGCATAAAATGTCAGATTCAGGCAAAACAAAAATTGATCTTGACTTTTTCAATAGACCTGAACTCAAATATGAGCTTAGATTTCCTCCAACGTGCACTGAAAGCAACCATGCAAGAGAACCCAAATAGAGAGACAAACTCAAGGTATGAAACCCTCGAGGAATCCCAAATGACTTTGCAATGATTTTCTCAAAAATCTGAGAAGGGGCTACAAATCAAGGCTCTGATACCATGTTAGAAACCAAGATTAGATTTGCAAACCAGAATAGACCTTCCACATAAGAGAAAATTAGAAAAAATAGAGAGGTTACAAAAGAATATGCAACTTAATATTATTCAAGAATTCAATAATTACATGATAAAGATTTTCTTTATAAAATCAAAGATACAAAACCCTAATCTTATCTTGAGCAACAAGATAGGTCAAAAGATAATGATGAGAATAAATAAACCTAGGAATTAAATAATGTCTAAGTAAAGTTATGCAAATGTGTAATTAAATATTAATTACACCAACATCTTATACCTCTCCCAACTATAAAGAAGCCACGAGGAACTTCATTGACCAAAACAAAATATTTCACCATGGTTATGCATTCCAAAATGATATTGATCACTCTTTTATTGAAGCCGAACTTATCAAGGACTTTGGGAAGAAAGTTCCACAAGACTTTGTCGTAAGCTTTTGAAATATCAAGCTTAAATTTCATACTAGAATTGTTGCACTTGTCCATAGAATGTAGAATTTTGTGAGTGTTAATAGCCTCATCCAAGAAATGGTGACCCAAAACAAGGCCTTTTTGACTTGGGCTTATCATTTTATCCAAATGGGGTTTCAAGTGGTTCACCAGGATTTTGGAGAAGATCTTATAAATAATGTTACAAAGGTTCATGGGGTAGACATCAACTATGATTTGTGATTCTTCAATTTTTGGGATAAGTGCAATAATGGTGTGGTTTAAATGTTTGAGAATTTTTTCAAAATTGAAAAACTCCCTTGTTTCCAAAGTAAGGTCCTCCCCCACAACATCCCAAAAGATCTAGAAGAAAGCTGGGGGAAACCATTGGGTCCAGGGGCCTTATACGCACCCATACTAAACACAACAACCTAAACTTCCTCAAGAGTAACAAACCCAAGAATACAATCATTATCCTCCCAAGATATAGGATTAGGAAGGGGTTCCAACAATAAATCACCCAACGCTGGATTGAGATCCTCAACAGGAGTCAACAGAGCTCATTGGAAGTGACCAACAACCAAAAGACCAATCTGAAGGGGAGTAGTAACAACATCCCCTGATTCATTTTTCTACTTTTTTATCAGATTCCTTTTCCTATGCTTAAGGGTTGAAACATGGAAGAAATATGTATTCTAGTCTCCCTCGATCATCCATTGAATTATAGATTTTTGCTTCTAGAACACTTCTTTCTTCAAAAAAATTTCCCATTCCATGCACTCATCCCTCTCCCACTGACAAGTCTGAGTATCGGTATCTCCCTAATCCATCCTCTTTTGTATCCCCTTGAGACTATCAAGCCAAACTTTTTTTGATGAAACACATCCCCAAACACCCACTTGTTCCACTCCTTGACCATATTTTTGATATGTTTGAGCCTATGCAAAATCCTAAACATAGGGGAACCATGTGGGTATGTGTAGGATCATGATGGGCCAAAAAGTGGTGATATGATGGGTATGTGTAGGGTATGTGGCTGACGACTTTTATTTTACCCATAATTGATGAAATGAAAAGGGTTTTTAAAGGAGATTCTCAGCTTTCCACCAATATAAATTATGCTTTAATTTGAATTTAATAAATAATTATTATTCATTTTCTATTTGAATTATGACTAAAATCCTAATTGATAGGCTGATTGAAAAACATTTATAGCTTTCAAATGGTATCACATTTTTTGAATCTAAAACATGTGTCACATTCTATGCTTCATACTATAGGATTAAAAAAAAAAATTTCATGAAGTTTTGACCAAGTTAAGGTGGTCGACATACAATTTTTATATTTTTAAAAATTTGTTATAAAAATTCATAATTAATTATTTACTTGGAAAAAATAACAAAAAAATATGCATCACATCAACATGAGTCCTCTACTTATATCTAAAATCTTATAAAAAAATATTATCATTTTATTGTGGTTAGGGTGGTCAAATAAACCTACTTCTTTTTTCCTTGAAATTTAAGTACTACTATATTGAAATTTCAAATTTTCACCAAATAGATTTAAAAAACCTAGTAGTTTAGAAACTACATTCAATTTGCTATAGATTCAATTCTTAGATATTTTTGAAATAATATAGATAACTTATTCAAATTTTTATGTCAAGTTGCCTAACTTTGATTTTTCTAAATTTTTTGCCATTTAAGGGTCTATTTTTTCCATGATGATCCTGCACATACCCATGCATAGGGTCATTCCACCAAGCAACAATCTTATTGTTGAAATATAGATGGTAGTTCCACATGATTTCAAAATGGAAAGGAAACAATCCCACCAAAATAGTTTGGGGAAAAGCTAGCAGATTAGCATTAAGGCTATTCAATTAGAAGAAAAAAGGAATTTACCAAGATGAACCTGAATCAAACCAACCCAAGGTGTCTATTAGACCAAGTGTAAGACTGGCCTTGCAAGTCAATATCCACTAGGATGGTACAATTCAAGAATTCAAACAAATCAAACATGTCAAAGTAATCAATAAGATCTCCACACTTCTCTAAGGGATATAGGGGGGAGTTGAAGTTACTGGCCACTAGCCATTAGGCTCCCCTGTTAGCCATAATCCAATCAGATAATTCCTACTAGAGGGTTTTCCTCACATTCTTAATATTAGGAGCATAAATGTTAATAAAAAACCAAGAACCCCCAGCATTGGAGAACTTGACACCCACACCATTCCTACATTGGAATAATTTAGAACCAGATAACCTATTGGGATTCCACATCACATATATCCCACTTGAAACCCCGCCTACATCACTACAGTAAAAAAGGGTGTTCTGACAAATATACCTAGCTATGGGTTCAAAATTAGTTTTCTTCATCTTGGTTTTTTGTAATAGTAAAACATCAATCTTGTGTTCCATCACATAACTCTTTAGGTCCAACTACTTGTGGGGGCTGTTTAACCATCTTACATTCCATGAAAGGACTTTCATTTAGAAGCTTTCTTTGAGGACATTTCCAATTTCTTCCATTTACCTATTGTGATTTCTTTTGTTGTCTCTTTGTTTCTAGTCAGCCACTAGTTGGGTCTACCTATTGGATGTTGTGGTTGTGTTGCTGATATGTGGTTGTCATTTATGTCAAACCTATTAGCATAAATGCATTTGAAGTTGTATATGTTGAGGATATTGAGAAAATTGTAAAGGAATGAGTTGCAGGTTGTCAGTGGTGAAGTGAAGTTCAGTATGTCGGTATGTTCTGTAAGTTGTTGATCAGAGGTTGTGGACTAAAGGGTTTGTTGTTGAGTGTATCTAGCTTATCCATGTCAAGTTTCAAAGATCCACGTGAAGATTTGATCGAGATATGAAGATTTTCATTCTGACAGTTTTTATGTTTCTTCAGTTAGTTTTCCTAATTGAAGATGATGCTATTTTAGTTAGTGCAATTGTTGTAGATGCTTCTCTGGTGATTCATGTTTCTTGTGGATGTTTCTAGATCACCCTCTATCTTTATTGCACATCCGCATTGATCGTTGTGCTCGTGGTTGGCAATTTTCTCTTGTGTGTTCATATTTTTCTTGTTCTTGGCCAACATAGTGTTTGTAGCGTGTTGTGGATCTTCAAGGAGAAATGAATTGAAGTGTTTTCATGTTGAAGATGTTGATTTGGGTCCTCACTAAGTTGTGGCTGACCTTGGTTGATTCGCATTGTTAATATTTAATGTTTTGGGCTGACAATTTATATTCATTTTATTATTTTTGTTGAGGTTGGCATGAAGGGATGAAATTTCTTGTTGCAGATATATAAGAGCAATTGGTTATTCAAATTGAAGTGTGTAAGAGGGTGCAAGAGTGTTTGAATGTATGCTAGAGTGTTCTTGTATGTGTGAATATCATTTGAAGGTAGAGAAGAGTGTGAAGAAGTGTACAAAAGAGTGAAGAATTGTTTATGTGCTTAACTGAAACTGTAATAAGGCATTAGCAGATGTTATTTTCTCAGTTCAAAATCTCGATGGTTGTAATTCGAATCTCTTTGTAAGAAAGTGTTTCTTCCTTTGTAATTGAGAAATGAGCTCTAGGCCGTGTGCCTGAATGCATGTGCATTCCCCATATTTCATTTTCATTATACTTTTAACAGGGTATAATTTTGTGGACTAACCTCCACTGTGGTTTTTCCCCTAATAAGGTTTCCATGTAAAAAATCTTTGTGTTATGTGTGTTTCTGATGTGTTGATGATGTATGCTTTCATGGTTAATTAGCATATTTGAGAATAAGGTTAATAATTTGAATAAGTTTTGGATTTCCATGACAACTGATTCACCCCCCTTCTTAGTTGTTTTCCCTTATATATTCCAACAATTGGTATCAGAGCAGGTTCCTTGGAAGAATTTTAACAGCTTAAGGTGATCCGAGATGGCAAGTTACAAGAAGGATAGTCTGAGATTTGATGGAACAAATTATTCTATGGAAGAAATGAATGGAGTGTCATCTAATATGCATTGATGAACCCTACTGGAGCATTACAAGTAATATGTATGTTATTCCACAAAATGGTCCTACTACTTCTACTGAGATCAGAGATGTTACATATAATATCCAGTCTAAGGAAGCTTTGTTGAGTGCTTTGACTGATTCTAAGATAAAAAATATTATGGATCTAAAGACTACTCATGAGATTTGGAAGAAGTTGGAAACCTTGTATGAAGGTGATGCTAAAGTGAAGATTGTTAAGTTGTAGAGTTTGAAAGGGAAATATGAAAGGTTGAGAATGGGTGATGATGAGAACATTAATACTTTCGTGCAAAGAGTGAATGAACTTGTGTGTGGTATTAGATGTGTTGGTGGAAAGATAGAAAAATGTGAGATTGTTTCTAAAGTTCTTAGATCCCTTCCTAATTCTTACAAAGTCAAAGATAGTTCTATTGAAGAGCTCTGAATTGTAACAAACATAACTAGAGATACGTTGGTTGGTAAGCTAACTGCTTTTGAGTTGAATGAATTTGGTGATGCCCTTCCTAAGGTTGAATCTATATTTAAGGCTACTACTTCCAAAAGAGATAGAAAGAGATATGATCTGAGTGAGAGTTCATCTAGAAAGAAATTCAAGTATGAGGATGGAATTAGATAGGTTGAAGAAGAAGAAAGAGAGCTAGAAGGGATAGAAGCACTTATTGTCAAAAGAGTACTAAGAGGAAAAGGTAAGTATGAAGGAAAATTGCCTCTTAAATGTTTTTCTTGCAATAAGATAGGTCATTTTGCATCAAGGTGTCTAGAAAGAGCTCCTAAACCAAGACATAACAAGGCTAGATTTTAGAAGAAGTGTTACTATGTTGCCGATGAAGGCGTAACAAATGATGAATATGATAAAGGAAATAGAAGTGATGATGAATGGCTATTTATTGCTATTAAGGAAAATAATCTCATATCTACTGAATTTGTTGGTTGTACAAATGTGGAGAAAGCCTTAGCTACTCGAGTTGATGAAAAAGATGAATGGGTAATTGATAGTGGATGTTCACATCATATGACATGAGACAAAAGTAAGTTTGTAAGCTTGGAAAAGTATGGTGGTGGTGTTGTGAGATTTGGTGATAATACAACTAGTGTGATTCGTGGAAGAGGTTGCATTTCTATTGATGGTAAGCATAATATTGATGATGTTTTGTATGTGGAAGGCTTGAAGCATAATATTTTGAGTATTGGTCAAATGGTTGATAAGGGATACAATCTTCAGGTCAAGGACGGAAAGTATATAATATTGAGTTCCAAAAATGAAATTGCATTAGTTACAAAAAAAAAAGGTAATATCTTTCACTTGAGTGTTGCTAGTAAAAGTTGTTTGATTGCTCAAGTTGATGAAAGTTGCTTATGGCATAGGAGATTGTGTCATGTTAACTTTGATAATATTGTCAAGATAAGTTCCACAAAGGCTATGAGAAATCTACCTAAGTTGGTGAAAACTACTAATGCAATACGCAAGGAATGTCAGTTGGGAAAGCAAACAAGGATTTCATTTCGAAGTAAAAAGCATTGTTCAAATGAATTGTTAGAGCTTATGCATACTAATATATGTGGTCCTTCTAAGGTCAGAAGTTTACAAGGTTACATGTATTTCATGTTACTCATTGATGATTATTCTAGAATGGTATGGGTTACTTTCTTAAGGGAGAAATCTGAAGCACTGCAAAAGCTCAAGATCTTTAAAGCTATGGTTGAGACAGAGAAAGGTTTGAATATTAAATGTTTGAGATCAAATAAAGGTGGTGAATTCACTTCCGATGAATTTAATTCTTTTTTTGAAGAACATGGAATAAAGAGACAATTTTCTGCACCGTGGACCCCTCAGCAAAATGGAGTTTTGGAAAGGAAGAACAAAACAATTGAAGATGTTGCTAGAACTATGATGCTAGAAGGAAATGTCCCTCATATCTATTGGAGAGAAGTTGTGAGTAATGTTGTGTACACACTCAACCAGGTACAAATCAAAGGTGATACTGGTAAGACCCCCTTCGAGCTATGGACTAGTCAAAATCCTACTATGAAATACTTCAAGATATTTGGAAGCAGATGTTATATTAAGAGAGATGAAGACATATTAAAGTTTGATGCTAGGAGTGATGAAGGTATCTTTCTAGGTTATTCTACTAAAATCAAGGCCTACCGGTGTTACAATAAAAGATTGAAAAAAAGGGTTGAAATTGCAAATGTTAAGGTTGATGAAGACTTAGGTACACCATCTAGAACCTGTGAATATGACTTTGATGATCAGGATGATAGTAAAAACCAAGGAAAGCAAGTTCAAACTACAAATAAAGTACAAATCAATTCGGTAAATCAAGAAAATGAAGAAGAAGGAGAAACTGGTGAAAGAGCATAAGAGAGATTGGAAGAGCCTGAAGTTGAAGAATGTCCTAAGAAGACTCCAAGGTATGTAAGATTGAATCATTTAGAAGATCATATTATTGGTGATAAAAAATAAGGTGTCTAGACTAGGAGAAAGATTGCAGAAGAGTATTGCTTGATTGAGCCGACTAGTGTGAATGAAGCATGTAAAGATGAGCAGTGGGTTGAAGCAATGAAAGAAGAGTTAAAATAGATTGAGAAAAATGATACATGGATTCTTGTTCCTAGACCTAAGGATAAGAATGCCATTGGAACTAAATGGATCTTTAGAAACAAACTGAATGAGCATGGTGAACTGGTTAGAAATAAAGCAAGAATGGTATGTAAAGGATATTCACAGAGGGAAGGAATTGATTTTGAAGAGACCTTTTCCCATGTTGCTAGAATTGAGGTTGTAAGGTTATTTCTGGCCTATGCTGCTCACAAGAACTACAAAGTTTATTAGATGGATGTCAAATCAACTTTTCTAAATGGTGAATTGGAAGAAGTGTATGTTGAGAAAACTGATGGATTCTAGTTGACTGATAAGGAAGACATGGTGTGTTAGTTGAAGAAAGCATTGTATGGACTCAAGCAAGCCCCTAGAGCATGGTATGCAAGATTGGAAAAGTATTTGTTGAAGCTTGGATATAACAAAGGTATTGTTGATAGTAATATGTATTTCAAGATTGATCATAATAAATATTTGATTGTTGAAGTCTTTGTTGATGATATCATTTTTGGAGGAGATGATGCTTTGTGCATGAAGTTTGCTAATGAGACGCAAAATGAATTTGAGATGTCCATGATTGGTGAGATGAAATTCTTTTTGGGATTGCAAATTACTCGGTTACATAAAGGAATTTTTATATCTCAGTCCAAGTATGTGAAGGAATTGCTAAAGAAGTTTGGTATGGAAGATTCAAAGCTAGTTGGTACACCCATGGTGACCGGATGCAAGTTGAAAACAAAAGATGATTCTTTGAAAGAAAATAAGATAAGATACAAATCAATGATTGGTGGATTTTTGTATTTAACTCAAACTAGGCCTAATATCATGAATGTTGTATGTATTGTTGCAAGATCTCAAGCTAATCCAAAGGAATCTCATGTGACTGCTGTGAAGACAATTTTCAAATACTTAAAGGGAATTGTTGATCTTGGCCTATGGTATCCTAAAGATGATGGTCTTACCTTGAGTGCCTTTATTGATGTTGATTAGGAGAGAGATGTGAATGATAGAAGAAGTACTAGTGGTGGAGAATTTTTCTTGGGTAAGAAGCTAATTTCATGGTTAAGCAAGAAGCATAATGCCATTTCCTTGTCTACTGCAGAGGTCAAATACATTGTTGCTGCTAACAATTGTACTCAAGTCCTGTGGATGAAGCAGATGCTGAAGGATATCAGAGTTTTATATGATGAGCCTATTGCTATATTCTATGATAATTTAGGTGCTATTAACATTTCCAAGAATCTGATGTTACATTAAAAAACAAAGCATATATTTATCAAGTTTCACTTTTTGAGGGAGAAGGTAAGTGAAAAAGAAGTCAAATTGGAGTATGTGCCTACTAAGGAGCAGATTGCAGACATCTTTACAAATCCATTATCTAAGGATACTTTTGAGTATCTTAGAGGGAAGTTAGGGGTAATTACCCCTCCTAATCAAAACTAAGGATGCATTACATTGCATCAATTTGTGCATTTCATAGTCATATCTTGCTTGAGATTGATGTTTTGGTGGTTGCTACTCAGGGGGAGTAGTCAGATGGTTCAAAAATTCAGATATGTGGTTCAGAGCTTAGAGATCTTTGTCATTGATGTCAAAGGGGGAGAAGAGTCATGTGAAAAACTAGTGATTATCGGGAGAAGACTATGTGAAAGTGTTGAGGAGAAAATGAGTTCAATCCTAAGGGGGAGTAAGTGTCAAGAGTTAGTTGCATTGATGGTGTTTTTCATGTCATGTGTTGCCATCAATTCCAAATGGGGAGATTGTTGGATTTTGTGGTTGTGTTGTTGATATGTGGTTGTCATTGATGTCAACACTATTACCATAAATGCATTTGAAGTTGTATATGTTGAGGATATTGAGAAAATTGTAAATGAATGAGTTGCAGGTTTTCAGTGTTGAAGTGAAGTTCAGTATGTTGGTATATTTTGTACATTGTTGATCAGAAGTTGTGGAATAAAGGGTTTTTTGTTGAGTGTATCTAGTTTATCCTTGTCGATTTTTAGAGATCCACGTGAAGATTTGATTGAGATATGAAGATTTTCATTATGACAATTTTTTTGTTTCTTCAGTCAGTGTTCCTGATTGAAGATGATGCTATTTTAGTTAGTGTAGTTGCTATGGATGCTCTAGTGATTCATGTTTCTTTTGGATGTTTCTAGATCGTGCTCTATCTTTGTTGCACATCTGCATTGATTGTTTTGCTCATGGTTGGAAATTTTCTCTTGCGTGTTCATGTTTTTCTTATTCTTGGCCGACATACTATTTTTAGTGTGCTGTGGATCTTTGAGGAGAAATTAATTGAAGTGTTTTCATGTTGAAGATATTGATTTGGGTCCTTACTAAGCTTTGGCTTACCTTGGTTGATTCACATTGTTAATCTTTAATGTTTTTGGTCAACAATTTATATTCATTTTATTAGTTTTGTTGAGGCTGACATGAAGGGATGAAATTTCTTGTTGTGGATATATAAGAGCGATTAGTTATTCGAATTGAAGTGTGTAAGAGGGTACAAGAGAGTGCGAATGTATGCCAAATTGTTCTTGTGTGTGCGAATATCATTTTAAGGTAGATCAGAGTGTGAAGAAGTGTGCAGAAGAGTGAAAAATTGTTTATGTGCTTAATTGGAACTGTAATCAGGCATTAGTAGATCCTATTTTTTCAGTTCAAAATCTAGATGGCTGTAATCTGAATCTCTTTGTAAGACAGTGTGTCTTCCTTTGTAATTGAGCAGTGAGCTCTAGGAAGTGTGCTTGAATGCATGTGAATTCCCCATATTTCATTTTCTTTATACTTTTAATAGGGTATAATCTTGTGGTCTAATCTCCACCGTGGTTTTTCCCCTAACAAGGTTTCCACATAAAAAATATTGGTGTTATGTGTGTTGATGATGTATGCTTTCATGGTTAATTATCAGATCTGAAAATAAGGTTAATAAGTTGAATAATTTTTGAATTTCTATGACAACTGATTCACCCCCCCTCTTAGTTATCTGCCCTTGTATTGCCAACACTACCAGGTTTGGATTCACCTCCCATATTTGATTTCTTTTGTTTACCCTTGTAGACACTAAAAAATGTCTTGAATAATATCATACACTCGAATAAGGTATACTAACATCATTTCCTCTTGGAGCCCATCCTCTTTTCGCTTAATTAATTTAATTAGCCTAGCTATTTAATAAATTTTATGATTTGCATCTATTAACCTAATTCATTTAATCAGGTTAATTCACCCCCCTTTCATGCTAACATTTCATCTGATTAAATTAAATAAATCAAAATATTTAATTTAATTCCCTAAGTCTTCTTATTTAATTAAATAACCCTAAGTTATTTAATTAAATGTCATTTCACCTTTCCCCCTTTCATTAAATCATTTAATTTAATGAATATTACTTTATTCCTCTAAATCCCCTAATTGCATGATTAAACCCTTGTTTAATTAGCAATTATCTAATTAATCTAATTCCCCCCCACTTGAAAGGGGATATTCCAAGGGAATATTCATCCTTTGCACATTCCTCCAAAAGGGGAATATTCCCATGGAATATTCCCTCCCCTTTTGCATAATTAGACATTGTTTTAATTTGCAAAATATCCTTTTTCACTCACCCATGAATATTCCAAAGAATATTCTTTCTCCTTCAATCATTTGAAGAAGGGAATATTCTCACTTAGCTTCATATGCAAGTTAGCTTGTGAATTCTTGTGCAAGTTAACTTTTGACCTCTTATATAGGTCAAAAGTGTGCTTGTTTGGAAGGACTGAGAACCCTTGATTAAATATCATCTTGCACTCTCACACATTGATGAGAATTTATGATCCATGCATCTTCTTTCCTCCATCCTTGACCGTTGATTAGCTTTTTTGATCTCAACCCTTCATTTCTCATTTGCTTTCCTACAAATAGAGCACTATTTGGAGACAAATGGATCCATATTTTTTAGAGCAAACTTATGTTGTTGAAATCACTCACACTCACACTCATATTTAGCACACATTTAGCATATTTTAGTTTAAATTAGTTGCATAATAGCTTAGCTTCCATTAATTGCTTCCATGCATCCGTTTTAGCTAATTAGATAATTTGGGTTTGAATATTTTTAGTTTAAATCTCATTTAGATTGGCTTAGCAATTGCATATTTGAATTAGTTTAGCATAAATCATTTAGATTATCTCTTGCATCATACTCATTTTAGCATAAATCATGTTTTTAATCACATCTCACAACCGTTTCATTGATTCTCTTCAATAGAATCTATTGAAACAAGCTCACTAATCATGGGATTGGGAAAGGGTCATCGTTTCACATCAACATGACACCAATTCCAAAATGAGATAAGTTTCAAATGGGTTAGAATAGAGATTTTAAACATTTCCATAATTTAGAATGCTTTATTTTAATGAATTTTTAGTTAACTCCAATTTGATTGATCATGTTTAGATTGAGTATTAGTGGCTTCGTTATACTTCAATTCTTCATGGATAAAGCATAATCAGCTCATACTAGTATCCTTGGTTGACATTTTGGCATTAGAAGGAGGGAAAAACTATCAATTTAATCAACTTCTATCTTGAATTCCATTTGTTTTGAATTTTGCAGGATAGAGCGATGCTCAACTCAATTTCAGCGATGCCTTTATAGGGTGTTTCCATATAGCGACGCTATCATTATTTCAAACAAAGAAGCCTATTAATGCACTGATGCTGATTAAAAAAATGATGACACTAATACTTTATAGAGGTATCAAAGATTCACAAACAGTGACACCCGACCAAATAGCGATGCTATCGTACTCTGGTTTCTCTACAGAGTGATGCCCAAATTCACCAAAGTGACTCCCTTGTTCACCAAAGCGACACTATCATAAATAGTGACACCCAACTTTGGTAAGAAGTTTAATGATCTTTTTTTAGCATGTTCTTTAATTTTTTTGATTCATCATCTTACTAACACGCTTCTAACATTGTTCTAGTTGTTAGACTAACAAGGTTTTGCAAGTTGGACGATATGAAGCTAGAGTGAAGAAGCATTCTCATCTTAAGATTTTACGATTGTAACAAGAATTTGATGCTTTAGGGAAATTATAACCCAATTTCTTATGCTTTTTACTTTCTGCTCTAGGTCCTCACTAAATTTCATTTGGGTTTAAAATGAACGCTCAATCGAGACTAGAATTGAACCCTCATTTTATCATTGTCTTTTGGGTTTTAAAATTGAAGAAGGCAACTTAACATTTCATTTGGTGCATAAAATGAATTCATCTTAGCTTTAGTCAGTAAAATGAATTAGTGTCTACTTTTCTATGACACACTTGTAGTGCATATCAAATCCCCTTGTGCTTTGTGCGATCTTGGGTGAAGAGAAATACTTAAGTACACTTTTATGATTTTTGTCACCCTTAAGAGAGGACTTACTATGAGACACACCCTACAATGGGAAACTCATAGGAAAGTTCTTGTAGGCACGTTTACCGGTGGGCTATATTAAAGTTTGAGAAATCATGAGAAAGTACTTGCTATCTTCGACTATATAATATACTGCACCTAGTACCATGCCTTAAGTGGAATGGGAACAATAGTAAGAGCCTTAAGTGGCAAAGTGGGTGTGTATACGATTGGGTGTTCTCGGTTTGTTACTAAGAACCAAACTGTTATTTGCCAAAATCCTTAATACTTGTTGGTGCAAGAACGGTCATTTTGAAGCCACCCCACATTTTTACTATTCATTGTTGAAATAGAAAAATCCTTAGGATCTTAGGATCTTTAGGATTTTGAGATTTGGTGGTCCCATTAAGTGTGTGTTGTGGAGGGGAGCCAGTGTCACCAAATTTGTAACTATTTGTAATGTCTTAGTGTTTGGAGAAATCCGAGTGGGGACTAAACAAGGATGGCCATTTCAAACATAGGATTTTAAAATTATTGTGAGTCATTTTAATAAATTTCTTGGTTCCAAAACGTTACAAACAAACATTCACTATCTTCCTCAAAATCTCAAACACTTTGGCTTAAATATGAATACCTTTTGAAATAGTCTTGATATTACTGCTTGTCCTAAGGATTTCTATCCTTAGAGATTTCTAAATATCTTGAATTATATCTCAATCCATATTTTCCAAAGAAAACATAGGAAATTATGGCTTCAACCTCATGATTCTCACAAAATGGACATTGTGAAAGTTATGATTTTTTGACATAAACATTTAGTTTGAAAACTGGTGTAGGAGCACCTAGATCTTGTAAATGCCTTCAAAAGGCTAATTGGTCTAATTTGTGTGATTGAGTTCAAAATGAAGTGTCAAGGCCTTGTAATGGATAATTTTAATGTAATCAAGTCATAAAATAAAGTCACTAGGAGATGAAAATGTAAAAAAATGCAAATAATACAAGTTGTCAAAAGTAATCATGATGTAATTAGGCAAAAATCAAGGAAGATTAAGAGTTAAAAGGGTAGTTGCACCAATGGGAAGTTAGAAAAGGAAATTGCTAAGAAATAAAAATCTATAAAAGTATGTATATGGCAAGGAAAAGAAGATCTTGTAGTCCAATTTCATAAAAATCAATAAAATACCCTTGTTCAGTTACTTTGGAAAGATTTTCTCTTCATATTTTTGGTTGCATAGTTGATTCAGGCATTCCAAGCCTTGTTTCTTATCAAGAAAAGAGTCTTCTTTCATTCTTGAAGGGTGTAGGAGAAGCAAATTTAGTAATAAAGAAATTTGAACTCAGTTTCTGAGTCTCGTTCTGCAATTTCTCAAAGTTGTTTTGAGAGTCACTTGAGAGGTTGAGACCCATCACACCAATGGAAACTTAATATAATGGTGGGATATTGGGATGATTAGGATTTTTTCTTTTGTATATTTTTTTGTGTATATGTGTGTGTGTGCAGGGGTATCAAGAATATGGAGTAAAGTTGTTGTTACAGAGCCAAAATCTAAGTTTTTTCATTCAAAATTAGAGGTTTCAAATATAATATAGAAGAATTAACACATGCATGGGCTTGGAGATGATTCTAAAAGCATAATCAGACATAAAAAAATCATGTTCCAGGTGGTGGTCAGAGGAATAGAGGTTTGCAAGAGTATTTTTCACAAAAACCCTCCCTATTTCTTGTGTTTTCACCCTATAAACAAGGCTTTGACAAATCAGTGCAATTTTGAGCCTTTCAATCCATAAGAGTGAAGAAATCCTAAGTTTTGTAACATTTTCTAAAACTATTTTTGGTATTGAGTGATTTGGATTAGTCCAAAAGGGGGTTCCTTTGGAAAAAGAGGCCTAATCTACTAGCCTTCTCAATGCACAGTCTGAATATCTAGTGGTTTCTTCTAAAACAAATAATTGAAAGTCTATATTTTGTTGATTAGGAGAGTATAGTGGCCCTAAAAATGTCTTGGTTCATAGAATATTAAATTGGTTTGTGGGGATTACCCGATTGAGGGTTTGGAAACTTGTAAGGGAACTTGGTGTTTGTCTGCTAAAACAGAATTTTGTTCAAAACTATGATAACTGTGATTAGTGTCATGATGAATTTGTTTGTATAGTGGTAGTAGAGGTGCATCAATGTTTGGGTAAAGGTTGAGGGGCAGATTTTGTTTGTACAATGGTAGTAGAGGTGCATCAATGTCTGATTTCATTGAAGATTTGATGTATACAGTAATTTGATGATTTAATGTTGGGTTAACAATAGTGAAGCATGGTTTAGTTGTCTTGATTGCCTTGGAGGGTGAGTATTTTGGTGAATGCTTAATGATGTAATTTGCTGAGTTTGTGAACTTGATGAATATTGTAAAGAAGTTGTATGAGTTTTAAAGAAAAAGAAAGTGAATCAAGAATTTGATCTTCTCCTAATTCTATTTGGGATTGAAATCCCTTGAAGAAATGGTGTTTTTATGATGCTCTGCATCAAAAACTTAATCAAGACAAGTGTTTGTGGTAAAATAAATTCACTTAAGCAAAGATAAATTGACAATTGAACCCCACATGAATATTTGGAGACCGATTGATCCCATTGAACAACCTGATCTTGCAGGTGCTATCATTCAACAAAAATTTGAACTCATTAATGGAGAACAAACCAATATCATTAGTAGTTTGAGAAGCTTCACTTTTGAAGCAAAAGAAACACCTACCCAGTGGAGAAACACAACAACCATTTTAGATGAAGAAGAGGAACAAGCTGATATTGAGGCTGGAAGGCCCACATTACCACCACCTGTGTGGCAATAAATATCCTCCTTTCTTCCATAAACTTGAACTTTTTCTAGATGATCTCATAAAAAGTTAGGATTCCTAAAGTAAGGTCTACAGGTCATCATTTCAAACTTAGGAATCTTAGTCCAAAAGCTCTCAAGAAATACCTTTTGGAACTTCACAAAACTAGAAATAGGTTGGTATACAACTTCTACAAATGTGCTTCAAGGAACAATCCAAACTTGTATTCCTTCTATTACTGTCAGAATCCTAGTCTTTTCCAAACTTTTGAATTTCTCATGTAATCATTGAGTCTTTAGGAGTTGAAAAATTTAGAGGTATAGCATGTTTCTCACTACCTTGGTCTTGTCAAATAAAATTTCATCCACCCATTCATCAAAACTTCATCTTTCACTTCACCAAAATTTGCAAAATTTTCAAATATACTAACACTTTTTGACTTGGACATCAATCAACCCAAACCCTAACTTTGCTACTTTGTATGTGAAATGTATCATTTTCCATGCATTTAGGTAAGTTATTTATCATCCTTGAACTAGTTCATCTTGAAGATCATGAGTCTACCTTAAAGATTTCCATGTTCATCAACATCCTTTATCTTAACATCAAAACTTCAAACTTAAGTCAAAAGTGTTGTCCCAAAATGTTTGCAAAGATCACTCTCCACATTATCCATATTTTCATCCCCCACTATCATCATTTCTCCAAAAATACTTAGAGCATCCATTTTACCTAGATTTGATTCAACTAGAGAGTTCAAACATTACAAATCACAACACAACTCTCCTAAAGGCGACACAAAATTTATGGTAAATACAAGATCACAACACAAGAGAATCATAGAGAAAACCAAAGTCACATTTACCTCAAGTGATCTAAATCCTCTAGAATTTTATCCAAGAAGTCAAGTTACCCCATCACAACAACCTTCATCACCATTAGGACCATATGAGATAGAAGATATCACAAAAAATCCATTTGAACTCACTAGGAAGGAAATCATGGAATGTCAAGCCTTTGAAATGGTAGCTCTTATCTCCCCATCATTTTTTGCACATAATTTAACACAAGGCTTCACAACTCCATCACTAGGTCTAAATCAAACATATATGTCTAGTCTTGCAACAAGTCTTGCTAAGGAATTTGTCCATACTCTTCCATTTGAAAGCAACACAATTGTGGGTACCCTTGAAGCTAACCCTCCATCTCACACAACCACTTGGACACCTACCTTTGGTGCTCCTTCCATTCTCAAAAATCATAAATAGCCATAAAAACCTCTTTAAATTCATTATTCCACAATGAATGCCACATATTGAGGACATCCCTCTTCATCCATACCCATGAGTACCAAAAGTGTGCCCACCATCATGCAAAGCAGTGTGGACCAAGTGTCTCAAAACAAAATGTAACCGCATGTCAGTACCATACCACAAAGTCAACCCTTAATGTAGATAGGGACATCTTTACCCAATCCTCCAATTGGTTCATCTATACCATTGGTTTCACAATACACATCCATCCCATCCATTATCAACCCATCTCAAGGAAATCCCTTGGTAACAAATCTTGTCAACATATGTAGTACATTATCTACATCCCTAACACAAGGGAATCCTCAAGACATGGGACACGAAAACCTTTTTAATCAATGGACCCAAGGTCCTAGTGTGTCATTTCCATTGCACAATCTAATGGCACCATCTTCATCTTTTCCCATAGTCCCCTTCACTATGAAAAATTAAACAAAATATCAAACATACATTCCTCCAACTCAATCCACTATCTTACAAGGAATTTTGAACCAAGGGAATCCCCAACCTCTCATCACCAATCCATTACCCACTCAAAACATCAACACCCACAATCCTCCACCGATGTCCCAACAACCACCTGATCCTAGATTGCAAGCACATGCCTTAGTCTTCCAACAAGTACAACAAGCCTATTAGTAAGCCCTAGTAGCAAAACAACAACAACAAAATCAAGTAGCCCTAGCTTCTTAACAACAACAAGCAACCTTAGCAACACAAAAATAGTAGCAACAATAGCAAGCAGCCTTAGCACAACAACAACATCAAGCCCATTAAGCAGCCTTAGTAGCACAACAACAATAGTTGGCCCAACAACAAGCCCTAGTGGCACGACAACAAAAACAACCTAAAAAACAAGTGTTACTAACTCAATAGTATGCCCAACAACAACAATAATAATAACAAGGTTCCTATTATAACCCTCAATCGCACATCATCAATACGTGTTAGGAACATATACATCAATACCCCAATCACCTTCACAGAATCCTACACCACCATGCACCCCATACAACACATCCTCATATCAAAATACCATGTATAGCTCATCCATCATCCCACCATATGTTCCTCCACCAAACCTACAAGATGATCTAGTGTCACAATTTAAGGCATTATCATAAGAAATGTAGGACCTTCACATGGGCAAGAGCAAGAAGCCCCATACACAAAACTTATGTCCTTATCCATTTGACTAAAATATAGCAATGGTACCATTCCCTCATAGTTTTGAAATCCCAGAATTTGATAAATATAAAGGGAGAGGAAGTCCTGTGGACCATGTTAAAGAGTTTATCGTCATGTTTATGGAGGTGGCTTACAATGACTCATACTTAATGCACCTCTTCCCTCGAAGTTTAATAGGTCCTACCATGGATAGGTTTTCTCATCTTCCTCTTGGTATAAAAACCTTTCAAGAAATTACTAATAAATTCATCGATCACTTCTCCTTTAATCTTGACATGGATTTCTGTCTAGAGGAATTGCACACTCTCAGAGAAAACAAAGGAGAAAATTTCACTAATTTCTTAGAATGGTGGAGACAAAAAGCTAGTAAAAGCAAGTGGCCTCTTCCCAATGAACAAGTGGAAATAATCATAGAAAATCTAAATCCAGATCTATCCTCCCACTTGAAAATGCAGTGCATCACATCTTATGATGAGAATTTCCCTAGAGCCCTTAACATCAAGAGACTGTAATCTCATAGGAGAATACTCAAGCTTATAAAGATTTCTATCCATCAACTAGTTCAAATGAAAAGCCTTGTGTCTGTGCTAAGAATAAGAACGTAAAAAATGATGGTGTGGTAGATGCTAAGGTAGTCCTAAGTGCTCCTAGGCCAAACAACACTCAAGTTGCAAACATTCAACCAACTATGCAGCAAACAACACCCCTGTAGAACCATCAAATCAATAACACCGAAATGCAAAGGAAAACCCCAAACAAGAACAAGTATCCTAAACACAAGTACACACAGTTATCTGAACCGATCGAAGTCATCATGAACAAGTTGGTAGAGTCAAATATGATAACACTTCCCAACTTTGAAAACTACCAAGAACCATAAGAGAAACCATCCTGGTACATAGGGAATGACACCATATTTGTTGAGGTATGAGCCAGGAATAAGGATCTTAAGATATACAAAAACCCTATGCTAGATCATAACAAAGAGAACAACACTGGGAAAGCTAAAGCTAAAGATTACACAAATGTGCAGCATACCTATTCCAATGTAGTTGCTTCCTGTGATAGCACCATCACTGTCATCAGCATTAAAGGGCATAGTGTAGAGTGTGGAGCCACCACACAACATGGTAAAGTCAGAATCCAAGGAGTCTCACCCCAATCTAGGGCACAACCTACCCAACCAACAACAAGCACTAGCAAGTACAATCTCTTAGAGAAACTTAAAAACACCCCCACATTGATTTTAATCTTAGAACTATTGATGCTATCACCTGTGCATAGGGAAATCTTGGAGAAAGCTTTATTAGAGTCATTTGTTCTTGAGGATATAGATACTAATCAGTTTCAAGCTATGGTAGGCCACATCGCTAATCATCTTCTCACCTTCTTAGAGAAATACCTACCATCACAACTATCTCATAACCACACTTTACACCTTGAGGTTATCATTCATAAGAACAAGTTCAAAATAGTCTTAGTAGATGGAGGTGTTGGATTGAACATTTGTACCCTTCAGTTGATCAAAAATTTGGGCTATTCAAAGGATACTTTTGAAAAGACAAAAATTACCACCATCAATTCATATGACGACCAATAATGGGTATCACAAGGCATCATCGCACTACCCATCCAAGTGGGCCCTCTCATCGTAGAAAATAAATGACAAGTGTTAGACCTAGATATTTCCTACAAGATTCTACTTGGTTGACCCTGGATCCATGCTCTAAAAGATGTAGTGTCGACTTATCAAGATGAATGACTTGTCCCCACTTATTTCAATGAGGATGATATCTCTAAACTCCTCTATCAATATGAACGACTTGTCCCCACTCTTCCTATGGAAGATGAGAACAAAGGATTGTAGTTAATGAAGGGAATGGGATATAACAAGAATGAGAAGATAGGACAAAATGATAATGGTTTACTAGAACCCATCATTCTTGAGAAATGAATAAAGAATCTTGGCCTAAGTTTTACTACTAGAAAGGTCACCCTTATTGGAAAAGGTACTTCTACTAAATGGGTCGAGGCTTCCTCTTGGTTACCTACATCATGTGATACGACCTTATATGACTCCCCCCTTGATGTTGCTGAACTATTCAAAAAAAAATCCCTCTTCATGATATCCATTACATCCTTTGCTCCAAGCAATCAACCAACTGAAATACACCTAGTCTACCTGCAACTCATTGGCATGGACCAACAAGGACTACCAATTTTGGATTTATTTGAAAATGATGAAGTGATCTCATAATTCATGGGACTTAGTGACAACTTACCATGGGTAGATCACAAAGCAGGTTTTGACATAGAGCTTGATACAGAGGCATACTATGGGGAGACAATTAAATCCTTTAGTTGTAAAATTGATGAAATGCAACTAACATGTAGATCTTTAAGTGAAAACCACACTTTGACACTTTTTGATCCTAAAAAATTAAAAACAAAGGATGCATATGAAGGTGAAGACCTCTCTAAGGAGCCCAAGGATAAGGGATTCAATCTCCCCATTAGTGCAATGTATCTAAAGAAGTCAGCAGTACTAGTAGAAAAGGCCACACTAGTCAATGGGGGTACCGAAGAAGCACCTAAGATCACTTTCTATGGTGAATCCTTGTTGGACAAAGAATAGAAGAACCTAGCAGAATTTCTGAAAGAGAACAGAGCTAACTTTGCATGGTCATACACAAATATGCTAGGGATTGATCCAAAAGTGGTTGTGCTTCACTTAGCCGTCTATCCTAAAGCCAAGCTAGTCAAGTAGAAATTAAGGAAGATGAACCCTCAGATAGCACTCTTGGTCAAAATTGAGTTACAAAAGCTTCCTGACGTTGGATTTATTTGACCAATAGATTATCTTGAGTGGGTTTCAAACCTGATACCAGTCTCAAAACCCACTGGGGGCATCAAAATATGCACTAATTTCAAAGACTTAAACAAGGCATTCCCAAAGGATGATTTACCCTTCCTAATATTGACCTCATTATAGACTTAATAGTTGGGCATGAAAATGTTGTCACTCATGGATGGTTTTTTTGTCTACAACCAAGTAATACTCGCCAAGGAGGATCAACACAAAACTGCATTCACTTGTCCATGGGGAACCTATTGTTGGAATATGATACTGTTTGGTTTAAAGAATGTAGGAGAAACCTATCAAAGAGAAATGAGCCCCATCTTTCATGACATGATCCACAAAGCAGTCAAAGATTATGTGGATGATATTTTGGTGAAATAAAAGAAGAGAAGTGAGCACATACAAGTCTTAGGACCCATCTTTGACAAATTGGAAGAATACAAAGTAAGGCTATATCCAAAAAAGTGTGTCTTCAGGGTTACATAAGGGAAACTCCTTGGCTATATCATCTCACAAAGAGGGATAGAAATCGATCCAAAAAAGTTAAAATCCATCCTAGACATGGAACTACCACAAACACTAAAGCAAATGAGAGGATTACAAGGAAGATTGTAGTCTATCAGGAGGTTCATAGTGTAATTATTAGATAAAATCCACCCCTTTTCTCATCTTCTCCATAAAGGGATAACTTACAAGTAGGATGAGAAGTGTGATAAATATTTCCAATAGATCAAAGACTATCTATTGACACCTCTAGTGCTCATGTTGCTAATACTGAAAAAACCATTGATCTTGTATATCTCAGCAACATCAACAACACTAGGAGCTCTTTTGTCACAACATGATGAAAATGAAAAGGAAAGAGCTAGCTACTACATCAGTAGGACTTTGGTGGGCTACAAAATAAACTATTCACCCATTGAGAAAGCATGCTTACTAGTAGTTTTTGCTTCAAAAAAATTTAGGCACTACATGCTGTCAGATCAAATCAAACTTATTGCCAAAATTGACCCATTGAAATACTTGTTATCCAAAGCAACTCTCATAGGGAAAATGGCCAAATGGGTGATGATCTTACCAGAGTTTGACATAGAGTATGTAGAACATAAGTAAATCAAAGGACAAGTGATTGCATACCAACTAGTGGAATCACCTATCTATGTTGAGAACCCTCTGATATCTAATTTCCCTAATGAATTAGTATTCCTTATCAATCTCACAGCTCAGTGGAAGATGTACTTTTATGGATCGTTCACCTAGCATGGATTAGAAGCAAATATTTTTTTCATCACCCCTCAAGGTGATTGCATTCCAAATTCATATTGACCATTGTTCCCTTGTACTAACAACATTTCTAAATATGAATCCCTAAATATAGGTTTAAGGATAGCAGTTTAGTGGTAGATACAAGAGATGAAAGTCTATGGAGACTCATAGTTGGTTATCAACTAAGTCAATGACGACTATCAAACAAAGGATGAAAATATCACTCCTTACAAAAATATTGTGGAAAGTCTCAAGAACCTTTTTATAGACATAACTTTTTAGCAGATTCCTCATATGAACAATAGAGTAGTAGATTCTATGGCAACAATTGGATCACTACTAGACATGTCAAACAACGTCCTCCAATGTGAATTCTTGTACTAACTTTCAAGATCCCTAAATTGGAATTCACATGTGTCATTGTTGGTCCTGGACCTCGTGGTACCATGAAATATTTACCTACCTAAGCCGAGGAACCCTCCAATCCGATATCACCTCTAACCTTAAAAATACATTTGTTAAAAAGGCATCTTGATTCATGATCCTAGGTGATACCCTTTACCATCGAAGCATCTAAGGGACATTACTACGATGTATTAACCAAGAGGAATCCTTGACTGCTTTAACGGAAGTACATGATGGCATATGTGGTTCCCATTCTAGTGATATGCCTTTAGCTAAGAAACTGTTGAGGATAGGGTACTATTGGCCAACCACAGAAAGAGAAGCTCATCAGTGTGTAGAAGTGTGTCCAATGTCAATAGCATGGAGATCTGATTCATGCTCCAGTTCAAGAGTTGCAACCAATGACCACACCCTAGCCTTTCTAAACATTGGGGACTTTACCTGCTAGGAAAAGTCACTCCAACCTCATCCAATGGGCACAAGTTTATCATAACAACCACTGAGTATTTTACCAAGTGGGTTGAAGCCATTCCTATGACCTACATAACAGGGAAGAAAATTGCTAAATTTATCCTGAATTATCTAATCTACCATTATGGTGTTCCAAAAACCCTCATCTCAGATAATGAAACGCCCTTCAAGAATCAGGATGTAAAAGAGCTATGTCAAAGATTCAACATCCAACATAGATTCTCTACCTCGTATTACCCCCAGGGCAATGGTCAAGCTAAGGCTGCAAACAAGACCATTTTGAAGATCCTAAAGAAAATGGTCAATGAAGCTGGTCGTGACTGGCATCTGCAGTTGAATCACACTCTCTGGGCTTATTGAACTAGTATCTACACACCAACAAATGCAACCCCTTTCTCCCTAGTCTATGGATTAGAAGCTATCTGTAATGTCCCCATTTTAGCCTGTTGTTGTTTTTGGATGGTTTAGCCTATTTTTGGTCCTTGTAGGCTAACAAAAATGGTTAGAGGGTCCTTCTTGGTAGTGATTAGTGTGTTTTCTCCTTCAGATCTCAGTGTGGGTTTAGGTTTGGCCATCGTTAGACTCAGTCCTTCATACTTACTATTTATAGTAAGTCACCATTTCAAGGGACTCAGGGTTACTATATTTAGTAAGGTACCTGGATAGGTCTCAGATGTAGTGTTGACCTCTTAATCATTTGGTTGGGAAAAATATTAAATGTTTAAAAAGTAATTATCATTAAAGGTACTTTAATGATAATTAAATAATATAAAAAATTATAAAGTCAAAAAGTGTACTTTATTTCCGAGAAAACCATGGCCCTCAATTAAAATCACTTAAAGTACATTTTTATATTATTGATTTGGGTACCCAAGCTAGGAGAGATATTATAAATTTTTTATTAAAAAACCTAAAATAGATTTTAAAAGATTTAAATGCAATTAAGAGGTTGACCTCTTTGAGGAGGTTATAAAAGGACATCAAAGGAAATCAATTTCATTATGTTTGAAGATTATAAAATTGTATCTTTGGAGTTCGTGCTTGGAGAAGAAGCTAGCTATGGTTTCTTCCATTCTAACCATTGGGAACAAAAACTCTCATTGGTTTATGCAATTTTGAGGCTGTGAAACTATTAGCTAAATTGTTGCTTGACTATGGGCTTCATACAGGGGTCAAGTTTGTGCATACTTGTGAAGAAACATTCAAGGGTTTGAAGGATTCTACAAATATTGCAAATTAGAAGTTATTGTTCTATTTCTACAGTGGCATGAATAGTGTCATGCTACATTACCATGTGAATAGTACCCTCGCTATAGTGATTTGTTATAGTGGAATACAAGTTTGGAGGGTTTATTCTTGCTAATCTATTACAAGTTTTGAATAGTTTGGAAAGGGTTCTAATTGCTGCACTATACCAGATTAATTGTTGCAGATATTTCATTGAAAATATAGGCTCACTTAAAGATGTTTCTGGCTATGATAAGCTAGCCGTCCTAGCATAAGTTCCACGCGTGGTATCTTCATGGTAAAGATTCCTAGTCAAATGTGCATAGATTGTTATCTTGGGAGGTGTCTGGATATACCAAACCATTTGCTACCATTTTAGTAGTGGAAAATCCTTGGAAAGGGACAAATCTATCATCTATAGGTTGCCATCTTGCTGCCAAGTGATTGTAGTATTAAAGGGTTAATGTATAGCAATCATTCAAGGTATGGGAATGATGAAAAAGATTTAATAATTGATTCTATGAATAAAACTCTATATGTTGCTGCCAGTTAATCATTTCTAGAATTCTGGGTTGGTTGCTACATTTCCAAAATTTAATATATTTTGCATCTTCTATGTTTTGGTATGCATTTTATATTGTAAAAAGTTCATAGAGGCAATCTATTAATAAAACCATCTCATTTGCAGCGAGTTATTTCTAGATTTCTTGCATATATTTTTTTGCATTGTTACTTTGCATTTCTATATTGGAGAAAACACAAAAAAATAAAATATAGTTTTAAAAATCAAAACAAACATTCATCATTTACAAAGCATTGGAAACCGGAGAACTAGAGGGGTTCTTATAGTGGTATCAGAGCAGTTATCCTATCATCCCGTGCAGTGTTAGATTTCATGAGCATAGATAATTTGTTTTATACTAGAGGAAGAGGAACAGGTCATTGGGAACCACCTATGATTCATGAGGGTGATACAAACTCAGGAATTTTGGGCATACACAAGTCCAATTCTAGTGACAGTGATGATAGAATAACAAGTTTAATGGGGGATAGAGACACAGAGATACACCGAGATGATCAAGAGGTTTTCAGATATAGGGGATGTGATATACCTGATAGTCTTGTTAAAGAGTTGAGGAGGTGACATGAGAATTTGATGGACATGGTTATAGATTTGGTTGGTGCCTTGAGGCAGAGTCCATTTCTACAGCTGATAGATCATGTTGATCAACCTAGAGTTGAGCAACCTCAAATGCTAGTTTAGAATGATCCATCATCTAGTGGGTTTGTTCTTAGACTTGGTCATCCTACATTTATTCTTTGAGAGACTCCACCAGAGCAGTAGATTCCATAGGTAGAGGTGCATTCACCACATCCCTTTTCAACTACTGATGTTACTAGGATTTATGGGGAGTACATCTCTTTAGCTCCTAAGATTAGACAGGCATTATCAGTGTAGGAGTTTTTGGATTTACAGATACCTAGAGTTAGAGGTAGATAGGAGCGTAGAGATCTGCAGGCCACATAGGTTAATAGGGATTTCCAACATGTTGTCAGCAAGGATGTCTTGCCACATTTTGATGGCAGTGACAAGTATTTAGCTAGATTATGGGTGCAGAAGCTTGACAACTATTTGTCACTGAGACCTATGCATGAGGATGAGGCAATTAAGTTTGCCACATTGTATCTAGATGGAGTGGCTCATGATTGGTGGAATTATGGGATGATCACCTTGTAGCATAACCTTATTAACACCTACCAGGAGTTCATAGATAGGTTGATCAAGCGCTTTGACAAGAAAGATTTGGAGTTGTACTTCAGAGAGCTGGCACAACTTAGATAGGTGGGCAGCTTGGATACTTACATTAGCAAGTTTCAAAGGCTTGATGTGATGGTTCCTAGTTTTCCAGAGAGGCATTTGGTTATGTTGTTCACTAAGGGTTTACATGAGCCTTTGAGAGGTTGGCTTAAGGCCTTTGATCTACCTTTCCTACATGGTGCCATTAAGAAGGCAAGGAGTATGGAGCTTGCTACTCCAAAAAAATAGTTTCCACCAAAAATGAACACCTTGCTTGCTAAAGAGAGTCATCAACTAGTTGCAAAGACAAAGAAAAAGACAACAACAAAACTTGATGATGCAACTCATTCTAAATTAAGAAGAACCAAATTTGTTATTGGTGCAAGGAACCCTGCAACAAAGAGCATGATTTTCCTTTGAGGCTAAATGGAAAAGCTAATTGCATGATGTCGGTTTACTATGAGGACGAGGATTCTAAAATTTCAAACCAGCAAGCTGTTTTAGAGCATAATGAGGTTGGAAACGCCTCTACAGAGTTTGGACCTGATGCCAATCTATCCCCATTGGCATTATCTTCTAGTACACATGATGAAACTTCATTTAGGTTCACGGGATCAGTGGATGGAAAGTGATGTATTTTCATGCTTGACATTGGAGCCAAACATAATTTTATTGATGAAGGGTTTTGTCAGCAGGAGTAGACTCTAGATAGAAGACTTCACTAGATTCTTAGTTCGAGTTGCAGATGGCTATACCCTCACTTGCACTAGATGGATTTGTAATCTCACCCTTATTGTAAATGATTATGAGTTAAAGGCTAAATTTTATGTGGTCAACATGGATGGGATAGATATAGTGTTGGGTATGAGATGGCTCTAGGACATTGGTGTGTTTACCCTCAACTTGCTTAAAATGGAGATGATATTTGAGTTACAGGGAAAGAGGTATGCGTTGAGGGGGATTACAAATGGGAGCTTGCGCTCTATCTCTCTCGTTGGTGAGGAGAATGAGTGGATAGGGGTGGAGTTAGCTTAGGAGGAGGAGTCTATATAGAAGATTGGGCATGATTGTATTTAGTACTTTAGGGGTTCAAAGGTAGTTGATTGGGGTCAGCTTGGAGGTATGGTTTAGTTTGTGACCAGCCCTTTGTTTGCAGTGGATGCTACACTATCATACGACAATCCACTCTTTGAGATTGAAGCCAATAAATCTTGACCCTAGTCCTAAGTTAAGCATTAATCATAGCATTTGGGATCCTTCTAGTGCATCGGGATTTCAGACAGGGCTCGCAGAGGAGTTTTCTGAGGTGTACATAGTGAGGAGTGCATATAATTTTACATTTTATCCTCATGTACAATGGAGTGGCACATGCTAGATAGTGTGTATGATAGCTTGCCTTGCATAGTGATAGGAAGAAAATGTTTCCAACTTTTTGAGTTGCTTCCTTTTGAGGATCTTACTCCTACGACACCTGATGGCGAGATTGATTTGGTTTCTTCAAGTTTAGACAATTGTTCTTGTGTTGGTATTATAGGAGCTGATTGGAGACATCAGGGACATTAAATAGATCTTCCCTTGGGATCTAGGTGGGAGAGAATTTTCTTTGTAGCTGAGATTGCTTGGGGACAGGCATTTTTAGGGAGGGTGGGCTATAATGTCCCCACTTTATCATTTTGTTGTTTTTGGATGGTTTAGCCTATTCCTGGCCCTTGTAGGCTAACACAAGTGGTTAGAGGGTCCTTCTTGGCAGTGATCAGTGTGTTTTCTCCTTCAAGCTCAGTGTGGGTTTAGGTTTGGCCTTCATTAGACTCAGTCCTTCATACTTACTATTTATAGTAAGTCACCATTTTAGGGGAGTCAAGGTTACTATATTTAGTAAGGCACCTAGATAGGTCTCAGATGTAGTGTTGACCTCTTAATTAGTTGGTTGGGAAAAATATTAAATGTTTAATGAGTAATTATAATTAAATAATAAAAAGTTAAATTATAAAGTCAAAAAGTGTACTATATTTTCAATGAGGGTATGACCCTCAATTAAAATCACTTAAAGTACATTTTTTATATTATTGATTTGGGCGCCAAAGTTTGGAGAGATATTATAAAGTTTTTATTAAAAACCTAAAAGTGGATTTTAAAAGTAATTTAAATACAATTAAGAGGTCGCTCTCTTTGAGGAAGTTATTAAAGGGCATCAAAGGAAATCAATTTCATTATGTTTGAAGATTATAAACTTGTGTCTTTGGAGTTCATGCTTGGAGAAGAAGCCAACTAGGGTTTTTTCCATTCCAACCATTGAGAATGAAAAATCTCATTGGTTTATGCAATTTTGAGGTTATGAAATTATCAACTGAATTATTGCTTGATTGTGGGCTTCATACAGGGGTCTAGTTTGTGCATACTTGTAAAGAAACGTTCAAGGGTTTGAAGGATTTTACAAATATTGCAAAGCAGAAGTTATTGTTCTACTACTACAGTGGTGTGAACAGTGTCGTGCTACAATACCACGTGAATAATACTCGTGCTATAGTTGTATTCAAGTTTGGAGGGTTTATTCTCACTAATCTATTACAAGTTTTGAGTAATTTGGAAAGGGTTCTAATTGCTGCACTATACCAAATTAATTGTTGCAAATATTTCCTTGAAAATTGTTGGAAAATGTGCCTCAATCTTACTGGCATGTAAACTCCTGAAAGAGAAAAGTCGGTGAGACCATCTGGAAGTCTTATCAACTAGCAGCTATGTTCTAAACATTTGAAGTGCACGGGTCACTGAGACTTTGGTTCTGTCTTGCCGATGGGAGTCATCAGCAAGACATGTCGATCGCTATGAAACTTCCATCTCATTTCGCCTGGGATCTCCTACCGACAGATTGGTTTCTAATGGTTATCGGGGAAACTCGTGGTGACAGAAGTCATCGGGGAGAGACATGAAGCCTTAGAGTGACTCATTCTGATATCTCTAGTCTCGGTGATGGGTTGGCTCCTAGTGATCATCGAGAAGACTCTTGGCTGACAGATTTATAGTAGGTATGAACTCTTAGCAATAAGGTTTCTCTTGCTGACAAGTAAGTGCTTTCGGTGAGAACTCTTGCTGATGGTTGTGGTCTCACCGATGGGTATGAACATTGGTATGACATGAGGATCTATAAGACTCTTGATGATAGCAGAATTCTTGACAATAGATCTGTACAAGATGGATTTGTGTTTGGTATGACCTCTCACCAATAGCGATGGTTTGGCCGATGGTTCTGCAGTGGATATCACTATGATGTCTTAGCAATAGAGTGAGTCTAGGCAACAGTTTTGAACTTGATATGACTCTTGTCAATGGTGGTGACTATGGGTGATAACAACAGTTGGGTGTTGTGGCATTGGGGAGACACAGCTTAGTGTCTCACCGACATGCGACACTATTTGAACGTGTTGGCCAAATGTATATCCTACGTGTTTTGCTCTGAGCCAATTAGAGAAGCAGAATGTGAACTGCTAGCAGTTGGACTAGTGTGACCTTTCCTTTGAGGAAGATCAACAAACCATGAATGACATGGATATACTCTAAAATTGAATATGATGATCGGTTCGGTGAATAGTTTGATGTGTGATTAGTGTGTATGAATTCAATTATGAGAGCATTGTAACTGGGATGTTCTGTACAAGGTTGATCATGGAAATTATGCTACTGTAAATTGACATCAGAAAGTTAAGTCTGAACTCTGTATGTAAATTTTCTTTACTATAATACAAAGAGGCTTTTCTTGGTGTGGTGGGTTTTTCTCCTGTAAGGGTTTTCCCATGTAAATCTAGTGTCCAACTTGTGTATGTTCATTTCTCTGTTTCTATTATTTCTTTCATGAGTATCTTAATTGAACTATAATTGTAAAATTTAAAGTCACCTCTACATTCTTCCCTGAGGTTTTGACATTAGGAGAGTTTGTTCCACACCTAAGCTTTCCTTACAAGTGGTATCAGAGCCTGGCCAGTTGTGTTATCCTTGTGGGTACGTTGGGTTTTTTTGTCAATTCTATTCAATGGGAGTCTTGTAGAAGTCTAGTAATTTTAATTACAAATTAAGATGGAAAGTACGTCAGGAAAGATTGAAATTGAGAAATTCAGTGGCAGCAATTTTGAGTTGTGGAAACTTAAAATGGAATATTTGTTGGTTGATCATGATCTTTGGCTTGTTGTGTCTGTAACAAAGCCTACATGCATGAAGCAAGAGGATTGGGACCTTGTATATCAAAAATCAAAGGGGTTAATAAGGCTCTATTTAGTAGACTTTGTTCTTCTGAATGTTCATGAAGAAAATACTGCATCTTCTTTGTGGAAAAGACTGGGAGCTATTTATCACGGTAGGTCCTTGGTGAATAAGTTGTTCTTGAGGAAGAAGTTGTACTCTTTGAAAATGTAGGAAGGAGCGTCTATTGCTGATCACTTGAATGCTTTCAACATGTTGATTGCTCAGTTAGCATCTGTGGGTGTGAAGATTGATGAAGAAGATCGTTGTATGCTATTGTTATGTTCTTTTCCAAATTCTTGGCATCACTTGGTGATGGCTATAGGGAGTACGACATCCACTTTTAAGATGGAAGATGTTGTTGCTTCTTTGTTATGAAAAGAGATGAGAAGACAAACTTCTGAGATGGCGAAGGAGGCTCTTTCTGTTAGAGGCAGATCGAAAGAAAAAGGAAAGAAGGACAAGAAGTCCAAATCAAAATTAGAAGGGAGATCAAAGTCTCTTGGAAAGAAGTCCAAGGTGAAGTGTTGGAATTGTGGGTAACCTAGTCATGTTTGAAAGGATTGCAAAGAGGAGAAAAAGAAGAAGAAGAAGTATTCTTCTGACAATGATTCTTCTCAAAGTGATGCAGATGCCTTCATTACAGCCTTGGATACACAAGCATCAGATGATGTCTGGCTGATTGATTCTGGAGCATCTTTCCACATGACATCTCATAGAGATTGGTTCACTAAGTATGAAAAATACAATGGTGGAAGGGTGTATTTGGAAAGTGATTCATCTTTGGAAATAGTTGGCCATGGAAGAGTCAGAATTCAATTCCCTGACGGAAGAGTGAAGGGAATCAATGATGTAATGCATATACCAGGTCTGGCTCAAAATTTATTTTTTGTTAGTAAGCTGAATGATATTGGAGTGCAAGTCACATTCTCTAAAAATGGTTGCAAGATGACTAGAGGCTCAATGGTGCTAGCTAGGGGTGTTTGTATTGGTACCTTGTATAAGCTGGACCCACATGTTGTGCAATGCAATAGTGTCTTTGTAAAGTCACAGAAAGCTACTCATGGAGAAAAATTGGAAAAATTTCCTGATAGTGCAAACTCTATGGAAGTTAAACTTCCAACAGAAAAGAATATGCTCTAGCATCATAGGCTTGGCCACATTGGTGAAAAAGGTTTAAAAACCTTGAAAAATAAAAACTTGGTTGAAGGTCTTGATGATTGTAACCTTGAATTCGAGTTTTGTGAACATTATATATATGGTAAACAACATTGTGTTTCATTTTACTCCTATCCTCATAAATCTTCTGGTTTACTTGATTGCATTCATTCTAATGTTTTTGGTCCAATAAATTTTCCTTCTTTATCTAAATCAAGATATTATGTACCATTCATTGATGATTATTCAAGAAGGGCATTTGTTTATTTTTTGAAAAGTAAATCAGAAGTGTTCAGTTGTTTTAAGGAATTTAAAAACCTTGTGGAAAATCAAACTGGAAGAAAAATAAAATGTTTAAGGATTGACAATGGCGGTGAATTTTGTTCTGGTGAGTTTGAAAGGTACTGTAAAGATCATGGGATTAAAAGACATAAAACTACACCCTACACTTTGCAACAAAATGGAGTTGTTCAAAGGTTCAATGGGACAGTAATGGAAAGAGCACGAAGTATGCTAAGCAGTGTTGGCTTGGAGGAGAAGTTCTAGGCTAAGGAATTTGCAACATGTTACTTAATAAACCATTCTCCTAATTCTGCTCTTGTTGATAAAACACCTTTGGAAGCATGGTCTAGAAAGAAGCCCTCTCTGAGACACATTCATGTCTTTGGCTATGAGGCATATGCATATGTGTCAAATGAAAAAAGATCTAAATTGGAAAACAAGGCTAATAAATGTATTTTTATTGGTTATAGTACTGGCATAAAAGGATACAAGCTTTGGAATTCTAATACGAAGAAGGTTCTATACAACAGAAGTGTTTTTTTTCGTGAGCTGAAACCTTCTACTTTGGATCTGTAGTCAAAGACAAAATCAGAAAATAAAAAGGATGTAGTTGAAATTCCTCTGACACCAGATAAAGAGGAATGTGAAATTCAAAATGTACCTAAAACTGAGGAGAGATCAAGTAGTTCTGAGAGTTCTAAAGAAGAAGAACAACCTCAGCCTCAGCCTGTGAGGTGGTCAACACGTGAAAGAAAGCAACCTAATAGGTATGGGTTTTCTTTGATAGATTATACTTGTGCCTATGCTTTAATTTCTAGTACTGATGAGCCTAGGACTGTGAAAGAGGCTTTTAGAATGTCTGATTCAAACTCTTGGTTGGAAGCCATGAATGAAGAAATGGCATCATTAGAAAAGAATGATACTTGGAGTTTGGTACCCTTGCCTGAAGGAAGAAAAAGTTGTTGGCTGCAAATGGGTATGTTAGCTCTCAAAAACGCAGGTTTGAACCACGAAAGGTTGCCAAGCTTTCACAACATTTTACGGTAACAGACAAGGTCAAACGAATTGAGCCTTCTACTCTTCAGGTGTTGCTAGACCTAGGCGGGTGTACCTTTATGAATTGAGCAGACTTGAATTATGATCTTCTCTCTTGCAATGATTTTTCCACAATGGTAGATGGAAGTGAACAAATGAAATCAAATTGGATATGAATTGTATACCAATGCTTAAAAGTAAATCCTAATATGCTCAATTAATAGATGTAAAGAAAGTAAATGAATCTGAATGGTGAAATGCAGAGACTAGTGCCTTATTGGGTATGTGGAGTCAAATGAAATCTAGATGAGCAACTTTCTTCCTGACATAAACTCAAATCGTTTGGCATATGTTTTGTTTATAACTTGTATAAACATGCAAGACTGTGACTACTAAGTTCTACTTTAATAATCCAGATGAATTTCCCTGATTACTGTGACAAACAAAAAGGATTTAATCTCTTCTTGAAAGAATTAATCAGTTAACCACACAGAACCAGCAAATGTGCCTTGATAAATTGAATATAAACTTGTTATACCAAATTAAACAACCAGAAAGCATCAATCTTGGAGACAACTTAGTAATACTTTTGATAAATCTAATAGACAATTGACATCATAAAATGAGCTGCAACATCAACTAATTCTCATTAAAAACTCCATTTTGAAATCATGCATCATGATCTCTGTTCTTTGGAAAAAATCATCCAACTGTATATTCTCTACCTTATCCACTCTCAAAATCTAAAAAAATCCCCTTATTCACAATCGGGAATGAACATTTATACACCAACATCTGAATAGGCACATCGTTTCATATTCCAATGTCAGTGAACAGTTGCAATCAAGCCAATTAATAATCATTGAAACAGTCGCTGAAACAACTCTGTAAGTATGCCAAAGGTAATAATATCGCTGGTCATCCCGTGCTCCTATTCGTTTTCACCATGACCCTTTGTTATCGGGGAGATATCCCGCAAATCACCCTATGTCTCACCGAGACATACTTTTCTGTCATATTTATTCCAATCACTGAGACATAAGAATATCTCTCACCGATGTGCTCTTTTTGTTTCGTCTGCTTCGCTGTGACTTTATGATGTCAGTGAGAGGTCACACAAATCACTTCATGTTTCACCGAGAGCCATCCCTCCATCCTGTGTCACCGAGACAAATCTATTCTCTCACTGAAATGTAATCTTCTATCTCATGTGGGTCACCATGACTTACTGTTATCGGGGAGACCTTATACAAAATACCCTTTTTTTTACCGAAAGCACCGAGTTCATACCTATTCGCCGAGACAAATCTATTCTTATACCAACAGAGTCCTCATGTGTAATATCGGCAAGACCAGAGGTCACTCGCCGAGACCTCATACCGATATCGCTAACTCCTACCAATATGCTCCTTTCATCCTTAGGTCACTAAGACAATGCCAACCTCTCTCCGAAAACCATTCATTAGACTTCGTCAAAAAGACCCAATGGGCTCGCCAAGACTTTACATCGAAGCTCACAAGTCTTACTGAAGTGAATCCTCCCGCCACCGGTGGGTGTGACATTGTAAAATCGCCAAGACCCTTTACTGAAAGCAACACATCTGGCCGAAATGAATCTTTAATGTGCTTGTCGGTGAGACCCAAAGGGTTCGTTATGACTTTAATCCGAATACTTTTAACTCTTGCCGATAAGTCAATCCTTCTACCTCTGGTCGGTGAGACAATAAGACCTTGCTATGACTTCACACTAAAAACCCCTTGTTTGGGTGAAATGAAACCACATGTATTGTTCGGTGAAACTCCTCCCGATATGTATTCCTTTATCGGCGGTCAGCAAGACAAGGTGAGTTCACCAAGACGTTGCCCCGAAGAAAATCTCTCACTGATGAGCACCCCTTTGTCACCGGTAGGTGAGACAATAAGGTCTCACCAAGACCCTATCCCGAACACCATGACTATGGCCGAAGTAAGTCCACATGAGCTAATCAGTAAGACACATCAAGTTTTCTGTGGCATTACATTGATGCTAAAATCTTTTGTCGATATGTTCCTCCTGCCACAGGTCGATAAGAAATGAAGTACTCAGTGAAATATTACCTCGATGACCCTTGGCTCTTGCCAATACATCTTCTATCATCGAGACCATGAAGAGGTCCTACCGAATGATGAATGCACATGACTTCTGATTGCCGTGACATCAAATGAGTCTTGCCGATAGGCAACATAGACTCATGCAAGAAGAAAAACAAAATGGATCGAGAAATCCTTGACCAAAACGTGACGATATGAACTGCAACATGAAATATTCAAGACCTAATGGATCATATGGGACAACATGGCCAAAAATAAGGAAAATATTCACATGGTAGGACTCACTTGGAAAATTATGAATGTGAACAATATGTAAAATCATCATATTTTAACAGTTCCAATAGTGGCTCTTTCTAGGGATGAATGATAGTGAGATCATTGCAAGGATTCAAATCTTTGGGTGAGCAGACCAGACATAAAATGATGAGCAGTGAGCAAAAATGGAATGAATGGCAATGAAAATGAATGCAAGATGGAGATGGAGAAAACCCTAAACTACTGTACATGGAAAATTATTTTAAAGGAAAATCAGGATTGTCCATGTACTGGCAAGTCCTATTCCTTTTATTTCCTAAGCTACTATGCATGGAAAAGAATTTTATAGAGGATCATCAAGAGTTTTCCATGCACTGGAAACCCTTAATCCTTTGTGTTTCAACTTCACCTGTTCTGAGCTATTATGATCAGAAACTCAAACCATACTTTCCCCTATCAAATACCTGGTCCTGCCTTGAGTTCATTAGATTCCTCTCATGCAATCTTTCTTGTCACTATTATTGCAAGTTTTTAGAGGATCATCATGCTTAGCTTGACCCAAATTCCCTTCATCATTCAGCAGTTCAAGTTCTTTATCATCATGGGAAAAATCTCTGTTATCACACAAAGTATATGCATATTCAACAAAAAATTCCTCATTATCTTTCTCACTATTATGTATCATGAAACACTCTCCCAACTCATTTGAAAATTGACCATCAAAGTGCTCTTCTTGAGAACAAAATTTTGTTATATCAATACTATCTGAAATCAACAAATCTGAGACCTTTTGTACCTCCTTCAAATCGTCATTTGGAGACAATACTTGAATATGACACATCTTCAACATCAAGCATATATGAATCAATCAATGCTGGAATTCTATCATTCTTGGCATGCAGACAAATGTCTTTCCCATATGAGTTAGAAGTTTCAAAATAACATACCTCTTCTTGAATGGACATAGGTTTCTGATCATCAATTTGAAAAATGCACTGGGAGTCATATGAATCATTACACAAAGAACTTTCACTATCAAAACAAATGTAAGCTAGACATAAGACTTTAGAATCACCTTCATGTGCACATTCCTCTTCTTCATCAAATGTGTCTTCATGGCTTTTGACTGCAACAGGAGGTATTATTTTACTGTCAAATGGACCTGTGTTGTTCATTACCTCTTCCTCATGCAAGCCATCATAGGAATCATATTGACTTGCACATGCCTCATTTTCCATTGGCTGCAGTGTATAATTGATCACTTGATGCCCATCTGTGACATCACCATTGTCTTCATACCTTTTCCCCTACACGGTGTCAATAAATTTATTCATTGGATCAAAGGTACATTATTTTGATGAGTCTGGCCAACAAAATGATTTAGGCTCCCATGCTCGACCAAAGTACATCCTCCACACACCATTGCAGTCAAACACAACATATTTTTTAATTGGATCAGTACTAACTAACTCTGGCTGGGCTGATTCTATCTTGAAATTGCCAAGATTCATATCATAGAAATAATTGATCTAATCCTATGGTACATAGTCAACAAGCTAGTTCATTCTTGGCTCGCTATACAACTTGACTTCCTGACCATTTACCAAAATTGTTGCATAAGATAGATCAAACTGGACATTTCCACCAATAGCTGCCATCCACTATCTTGATTAAAGCATACCGAATTGAGGAGGGGTGTCTATTATTGTTATATCAATATTGTAAGCCACTTGAGGATAAGCAGCTAGCTTGACTTCAACATTTTTCATTATACCCACCACAAGAACATGTCAGTTATCCATTGCATAGAATTTCCCTTCATATGTATCCACCCACATGCCTAGTTGTTTCATCACTCCTACTGGCATAATATTCATGACAGCACCAGAATCTATCATGCAATTTCTTAACAATTTTTTATTTATGAGTAATGTAGTGAAAAAAGGATCAACTTGTGGAGGACTTGTCAATACATTACTCAAGCAGATTTCTGGGATATTTACTTTATCCTGCTTATTTTTAGCAGCCATCTTATTTTTAGAATTTACATGTTTTTCATTTTCATTTGTTATCAATTGCACTGCACTGTCCCTGTATTCCTTAATTTTCATCATCTCAAGAAGTGGAACAGACATCTTTACCTGAGATAAAGCCTGAGTGAAGTCAAAAGAAGAACTCTCCATTTTAACCATTTTCTTTTGCTCTGGCGCTTCTCCTCTATTTTCTTCCTTTTCTCTTTTTCCTAGTTGATTAGGCTTTTGCATTTCTTTGTGTAATTCCTTCACTTCCTCCTTGTAGACATGATTCTATTTACTTTCATCATATTGTTTATTTTTCAGTTTTCTTCGAAGCTCCTTGTGTCATTTTTTGATCCTTCACAAAGATTCCCCTAGGAACACCCTCCTCATTTACTATCATATTTCTCAAATAGTACTTACTCCTTGCTTCTTCAACTGCAGCAATAGTCAATCTCTCTATCTCCTCTTCAGTAAGTTTCCTTATGCTGCCTTGAGTAGGCATCTCATCAGAATATTGCTCTGTATAATCTTCCTCAAAGTCAGAAAGGATCTGCTGCTCAGCCATATGGACATTATATTTCTGATTTGAAACATCATACTCATAACCTTCATCCTCTAAAGATGAGTACCCTTCCTCCACATGGTGAAAAGTGTTTGAAGTCAAGTACACTTTATGATGTTCTCCACTGTTTCCCATCAACATTCCTTCCTCTTGCATTCTTTGGGCTACAACACAATAACCTGGGGAATGTGGCTTATCACAGACTTCATAGAAATAATTGTTATTTACCATATAGGCTCCCTTCTTTCTCAATGGATCAAGAGTTTCTTTATTTCTAGGCCTATCTATTATAGGTTTTCCATCCTTCCAATTTGTGTTATAAGGCATGTCATGCAGCCTAGGCCTTTCATTCATGTATGTGTTCTCCTATTTGTATTGATGATTATTGGTTTGTTGAGGAGCCCTATGATTGTCTCTTTTATCAATTATCCCAGCAGCCCTCCTATTGTTTTCAATTGTTAATGTTGTCTTTTGAGCTTCAGCCAAGTCTCTTGGGAACCTATTCCTCAGTTCATACCCTATTTTAGGATCGAATGCATTCAAATATACACTCAATGCCATAGAGTCTGGCAATTTTGATCCAGGAGGTATTTTATTCTATAATTTATTGAATCTTTAGTTGAAATCATAAATTGAATCATTCTAATTTTTTTGAATTCGTATCAATTCATGAAGAGCAGCATCAGGTGCACTCTGATTCCCATATTGTTCGAGGAACCGGTCTTGAAATATTATGAGAGAATCAATAGAGGCTATTGTAAGGTTGTTGAACCAATCTCTAGCTTCTTCAATAAGTGACATCATGAATAACCTCATATGTAGATCTTCATAAGGTACATCCAAATCTTGAATGAAGGCATTGAAACTCCTCAAATGGTCCTCAATAGAAATTGCACTACTCCTTGTAAACTTAGGCACCATACCTCTCCAATTGCCATCCATAGGGTAAGGGTATAATTGAAATCCCACCAAATCAAATTGTCTAATCATGGTGGTATACTGATGAGGAGGAGGGTTAGGTGGGTATTGGTACATTTGGTTATTATATTATGTGTTGTGATGTGGCACATGATGCTGACCAGGAGGTGGATGTATATTTGTATGTTGTGTGGGAATATGAGGTGGGTTATTTGGTTGTCTGTATTAATTCCCAACTTTATGGTGAGGGACCCTTGGAGGCTCAGGAGGCCCTACACCATAATTACCCTATTTATGAGGTGGTACATACTTTGAGGGGAAACCAACTATGTGAGTAATGTTTTGAGATTTCTACAATTTGAATTCTCTCATTGCTTGTATCATCTGAGCCTTTTCCTGCTCTTCCCTCTCCTTTTTCTGAGATTCAAACCATGCTTTAACTTCTTCATAAGTTAAAGATTCATACTCTTCTTGATGTACCATATCCTCATTGGTCTCATTTTGATTATTCTCCATTTTTTGGTCATATTCATGCTGAATTTTGAGTCGTTCAGCTTCCAATTTAGCATGCCACTCTGCTTATTTCTGAGGATCGTGAAAAGGATTTCTTTGATCTTCTAGGGTACAAGGTTCTCCAGTTGAATTATCTGTCCATGTATCAAAACAATTATATGTTTCACAATGAGGTATTGATGATTTGTCTTTGTTTGTCATGCACATGTCCTCACTTTTCCCTTTACCCTTGTCAGCTTTATCATTTTTGTGTGTCCACTTACTAGTGCCAGTAGGAGCTCCAGAATGACCTCCCCTATATTGATATCTTCTTACATTCATATTGCAAAGATTTATCCGAGTCACCACTCACTTTCATAAAAATAAAAAATAATTTTTTTTTTTACTATTCCCAGCGGAGTCTATTATTTTGTTTTTGACTCTATGATTAAGGAACAAATTTTGAAGTTAATTCCCCAATAGAGTTGCCAATTTTTTAGCTCTCAAAAATGCAGGTTTGAACCACAAAAGGTTGCCAAGCTTTCATGACATTTTAGGGTAACAGACAAGGTCAAATGAATTGAGCCTTCTACTCTTCAGGTGCTACTAGACCTAGGTGGGTGTACCTTTATGAATTGAGCAGACTTGACTTATGATCTTCTCTCTTGTAGTGATTTGTCCACAATGGTAGATGGGAGTGAACAAATGAAATCAAATTTGATATGAATTGTATACCAATGCTTAAAAGTAAATCCTAATATGCTCAGTTAACATATGTAAAGAAAGTAAATGAATCTGAATGGTGAAATGTAGAGACTAGTGCCTTATTGGGTATGCCGAGTCAAATGAAATCTAGATGAGAAACTTTCTTCCTGACAGAAACTCAAACCGTTTGGCATATGTTTTGTTTATAACTTGTATAAACATGCAAGATTGTGACTACTAAGTTCTACTTTAATAATCCAAATGAATTTCCCTAATTACTGTGACCAACCAAAAGGATTTAATCTCTTCTTGAAAGAATCAATCAGTTAACCACACAAAAACAATAAATGTGCCCTGATAAATTGAATATAAACTTGTTATACCAAATTAAACAACCAGAAAGCATCAATCTTGGAGAAAACTTAGTAATACTTTTGATAAATCTAATAGACAATTGACATCAGAAAATGAGCTGCAACATCAACTGATTCTCATTAAAAACTCCATTTTGAAAACATGCATCATGATCTCTGTTCTTTGTAAAAAATCATCCAACTATATATTCTCTACCTTATCCACTCTAAAAATTTGAAAAAATTCCCTTATTCACAATCGGGAATGAACATTTATACACCAGCATCTTAACAGGCACATCGTTTCATATTCCAATGTTAGCAAATAGTTGCAATCGGGCCAATTAATCATCACTGAAATAGTCACTGAAACAACTCTGTATGACGAAGGAAATAATATCGTTGGTCATCTCATGCTCCTATTTGCTTTTTCCATGAGCCTTTGTTATTGGGGAGATATCCCGCAGATCGCCCTATGTCTCACCGAGACATACTTTTCTATCATATTTATTCCAATCGCTGAGACATAAGAATATCTCTCACCGATGTGCTCTTTTTGTTTTGTCTGCTTCACTGTGACTTTATGATGTCGGTGAGAGGTCAAAAAAATCACTTCATGTTTCACTGAGAGCCATCCCTCCATCTTGTGTCGCTGAGACAAATCTATTCTCTCACCGAAATGTAATCTTCTATCTCATGCGGGTTGCCATGATTTACTGTTATCGAGGAGACCTTATACAAAATACCTTTTGTTTTACCGAAAGCACCGAGTTCATACCTGCTCGTCAAGAAAAATCTATTCTTATATCGACAAAATCCTCATGTGTAATATTGGCGAGACCAGAGGTCACTCACTGAGACCTCATACCGATATCGCTAACTCCTACCAATATGATCCTTTCATCCTTAGGTCGCCAAGACAATTCCAACCTCTCACCAAAAACCATTCATTAAACTTTGTCTGCAAGACCCAACGGGCTCGCCAAGACTTTACATCAAAGCTCATAAGTCTTACCGAAGTGAATCCTCCCACCACCAGTCGATGTGACATTGTAAAATCACCAAGAGCCTTTACTGAAAGCAACACATCTGGCCGAAATGAATCTTTAATGTGCTTTTTGGTGAGACCCAAAGGGTTTGTTATGACTTTACTTCGAAGACTTTTAACTCTTGCCAATAAGTCAATCCTTCTACCTCCTGTCGGTGAGATAATAAGACCTCGCTATGACTTTACACCGAAAACCCCTTGTTTGGCCAAAATGAAACCACATGTATTCTTCGGTGAAACTCCTCCCGATATGTATTCCTTTATCGGCGGTCGGCAAGACAAGGTGAGTTCGCCAAGACTTTTCCCCAAAGAAAATCTCTCACCGATGAGCACCCCTTTGTCGCCAATCGGTGAGACAATAAGGTCTCGCCAAGACCCTATCCCGAATACCATGACTCTAGCCAAAGTAAGTTCACATGAGCTAATCAGTAAGACACATCGAGTTCGTTGTGACATTACATCGATGCTAAAATATTTTTCTGATATGTTCCTCCTACCGTAGGTCGGTAAGAAATGAAGTACTCAGTGAAATATTAGCCTGATGACCCTTGGATCTCACTAGTACAAAAACAATAATATATGACTAAATAAACTACTAAAAATTGCATATATATGACTAATTTTGGTCATGTGACCATTAGTAGTTTATTGCCGGTCATTTATAACATGACCAAATTTATGACTAAACTATTTTTGTCATTTATCTAGTCATTGATTTAGTCATTGATTTAGTCATTGATTTGGTCATTTGTTTAGTCATTTATTTAGTCATATATTTTAGTCATTGATTTTAGTCACGTGACTATTTTAGTGGTTTATTTGTAGTCATTTATAACACCACCAAATTTATGACTAAACTATTTTAGTCATTTATTTAGTCATTGATTTGGTCATTGATTTGGTCATTAATTTAGTCATTAATTTAGTCTTTTATTTAGTCATGGTAGTGATTTTTTTAGTCATATATTTAGTGATTAATTTAGTCATATATTTAGTCATATTTAGTCATTAGTCTGGTCATTTATTTAGTCATGGTAGTCATTTATTTAGTCATTTAGTCATTATTTAGTCATTATTTAGTCATGTAAGTCATTACTTTAGTCAAATCAAACTAACTTAATTAATCCTCACAAATTAATGCATATAAACTTCAAGTATCATAGATATTCAAATGTTGAAGAAGCACCATGAAATGTAGACTAAAATTCTTGAACAAATATGATTGATCAAACACAAACACAAACAACACAGTATTTATGAGTGGAGAAAAAACCACTCTAAAAATTTACTTTATTAAGCCTGATTGGTAAATCAAAATTTCATTGGTTACATTCAATGTCTTAGTGACACTGTATAACTTACTGACACTATATAAACAAAATACTCCTATTTTCATATACTTATATTGTTTTCCCCTTTCTTAACTGTAGTCATTTTGGAAGGGCATTGACCTCCTATAGGGGCTCGACCCATTTAATCTCCTTACAAATCCACAACTTTCTTGCCGCTATTCATTTCGGCTCCTCCAAACTCTTTCTCGCTGGTATTCACCTTTTACTTCTCCAATTTGGAGCTGCAACCTGAAAATAAGGTTTCAAAATTTGCACGTCAAAAACATATTTGGAAGTAGATTTTTATCAGATATTGTAGTTGCAAGTTCCACTAATTATAATAAAGATAAATAGTTTTACCTTTCTACATCAACTAATGCAATTCTAATAACTTTTAGAGGATCGACAATGCTAGCCTTTATCATATCAACATACTCAACTACAAGTTGCAACACAACATTAAACTTATTAATTAGACTCAACATCTAAGAAAGAAAAAAAAACTTCAAACATTATCAATTTAGTTTCCTCGTAGCTTTCCTCTAGCATATCTAGAACCTCTTTAGATGTTCCATCCAGCTCTCATCACTCCCATATAGGTAGAATTGTGTATGTCCATCAAACTATCATCTTTCCCATAGAGTTAGAGCTAAATTAATTTAGAAATCTTTTCTTGTTGAGCAATCCAATTCCCCTAGCAAGCCTAACATATAGACAACCTCCCTTACATTCAAAAATTTACTCAAGGATGTCATTTTTAGTCTCAGAAATCAAAATAACCTTATTGTTCATTTGTCAAAACTACATAGTTAATAGAAAAAAAAATCAATGGAAAAAGCATGAGGAAAAATAATCTACCTCTATATTATTAGGGGTGATCAAATACTACTTAAATCTACAATCAGAAACCCTCCTATGAGATACAACCAATCCTATCAGATTAAAAAACAAGAACTAAAACCTTCTTGGGAATCACAACAACAATACTTGAAATCAATCAATGGCCAAATGTAATTTTGTCCAAACATGTAGTAATCAAAAGGCTCCTATATTGCTCTATGATAATTAGAAAATGTGAAAGGATCCTGAAAGAAAGGAAGAAATAGAATAAATTATGCACTTGTTCAAATGAGTAAATATAGTGTAATGTGTTAATTGTTTTTTCTTTACATCATTTAGGAACTAAAGCATAAAAAATTACATAGAGAGGATTTGAAGCAGCAAACCTCAAACTATAGCAGAATCCGGTCAAAAGTTGTTGCCATGTTTGAAAGGACTATTTCTTTTGCATTGGGATTCCCACTCTCAAAAACCTAACAAAGGCAATCTAGATACATGACCATCGGAAAGATACAAAATTATCACATTAAAGAGAGGAAACAACATGTTAAAATTCCATTCCTACCTCAAAATCTACTACTTTGCAAGAAAGAAAAGCATTTCAGGCAATTCCAAAGCAATACTTTCATTTTTTTTATTAAACATCAATATAAAGACCTTTGTTTTGTTGCTCTTACGAGAATTTTTTAACTAGGAATGAAACTATTTCAACATTTAGAAAACCATGTTTGACAGGTATACAAGGTATTGGAAATGCAAACTTACAAACTATTTGCAAAAATGCTTTTACATTTTAAGATAGAGAAATTTCATTATGTGGACTTGCTTTAGTGGAAAATACAAAGCAGAGTTGATGACCATCACTAGCCAAGCATGTGGCTTCAGGAAGGTTTAGAAGGTTGGTTGCTACCCTTATTCAAGGGTAAAATCTATTACTAGGTCACTGACAACACTGTCTCAACTCCAACATCCAAACTAGGTTGGGATTCTTGTTGTCTATGTAATAAACTAGCACTTGCACCAGGGTGGGTGCAAGGTTATGCCAATAGAAAAATATATAGAAATAAACATGGAAAATGTAGTTTAAAATATATAATCTCAATATAAACACAATAATATACATCAGTGTACAAAAATAAATTAAAAATTTCCATTCATAATACAGTAAACAACAATTCTACAATACCTTAAAAGAAAAATAGATCTGCTAAATTTTGGGCTAAATTAATGGAATGTAATATTATATTTGTGTTTTCCTAAAATATGTTTTCTCTTTCTTGAGGTTGTGCCAAATAAAAAGAGAATTCCTTTTAATATTGTCTTTGATTATTTTCTTTTTTGTTTGATTTGATTATGTTCTTGGATTGAAATGGGAGAGAGGAAATGTAGGCACTGCTGCAATGAAGAAAAAAGTGAATCAAAACTCTTCTCTCTGCAAAAAATTTTGTTGGATTTCCCCTAAAGTAGAGGAGTGTATGCACATTCTGGAAGAAATAGAGCAAGATCATATGTGATGAAGAGTCTCGACAAAGAGATCATTCACTCCAAAACTTGTGACATTGTGAAAATCATTGCAGAGAACCAGCATTTGTTCTTTGACAACTTTTTTGTGTCCATAATCAAGATGGGCCAACTCACGTTTTGACTAGAATTCAAGGCCATCCACCTCAGCTTTGTTTAGAACTTCATTGGATTGCATGAATACAGTGATCTGCAATTCAAATGAAAATATTTTTTAGTGAAGAGATATACCTACAGGCTACAACTATCCACCACTAACTAGGCAACTAAATAGCCTTGACCACAAGTTGATCTACATCTGGAATTGTAGCATTTAGATCTAACAGAGTTTTAGTGCAATGTTTTAAGAATACCACAATCACACATTTGAAAATGATTCTAGAGAGGAGGTTACCAACCAGAATTTCAGCAAACGTTATTTAAGAAATATTAAATCTGGATAGTTGATGAAAAAATAACACTTATTGTTTAAGATATAACCTAGTGAGAAGCCTTTAACTACAAGTCAACTTCCAACACCACCATTATAGTATTTATGATTAGTGTTAATTGAAGTGCACATTAAAGACCACAGTATACTTACATCTAGGTGGTGTCAGCTTGAGTGTCCTGAAGTAGATATCATATAGAGCCTCACTGTCCAAGACCATGCACTCATCTGCATTCTCCACCAATTGATGAACTGAGAACATAGCATTGTAGGGCTCCACAACTGTATCATAAACCTTGGGTGAGGGAAATACAGAAAATGTCAGCAGCATTCTATTTGGGTACTCTTCCCAGATCTTCAAAATCAGTAGGGTACCCATTCTAGATATCGTGCCCCCTCCCAGTGAGTGGCACACTTGAGACCCTACATAGAAAACAACAATTGTTAGACCTAAAATTCTCAAATCTCATTTCACAATGCAAATGGAATACCCATGAAGCATGCCTGCTTGAAACTAATAAGAGGAAATTGATTGTTTCCTAGTCATCCCTCATGTTTCTGGATTAAAGAAGCACCAGCCACAATAGTCTTCTGTTGTGTATTTTTTCCTATTTGTATTGAGAAGTAGAACTATTTATTTCTGTAGGTTGAAATGACTAGGAAGCTAACCACAATGGTAGGAAGTGGCTGCTAAAAAGGTCACATTTCTCATGTAGCTGAAAAAGTGAAGAATAAGAGAAGTAAATAAAAATGAAAAACAAAAAAAATTGAATCCTAAAAATAAATCAAAAATTAATTTTGATTAGAACTCTATCTTAATGTTTCCAAGACAGTCGACCTTGGGACTTTGTTGAACAGTTCTGAGCCTTGCTATTCTAATGTACCATCAAGGCCTAATTTCAGATGATGGATCAGTTTAAGAAGAATGACAAATTTTGTAACTCCATCATAATTTCAGATCCTTTTGTGTGAAGTGGGGAGTGGCAAAATGTGAAAATCATTTTTCCCCATGTTCAAATGCCTTTTAATCTCTCTTATATTCATTGTTGGTTAAAATCTACGTCGAGTTTTGTAAGTACATTTTAAAGAATATCTAAACTTTACTGTTTGTGATTTGAAAGGGGAAGAGGCTTGGAAAATCAATTTGAAAGAGTGAATACCATGAGAATTATGATTCCTTTTAATATTTTCCTTTTAAAACTTAATAGATACCTCCTTCATAGTGTATGTACTCATTCTACTTTAGGTGGTAGCCATTGGGGAATGTGGGTTGGACTACGATCATTTTCAATTTTGTTTTGCTAATATTCAAATATAGTAAGGATCTTTTAAAGGCATTTTGCATATATTTTTAATGAAATTCACAGTGTACTTTGCTTCTTTTTCTGATAAATAGCTTGCAAAGCTATCATCACTATTGTGTATATAATATCATCTATAGTGCATCCCCTGCTTATATCATTGATTGGTTTGCATAAACCTTGAAGCAATGGACCCATGCTTATTGCTCCAATGCTCTGTGTAATGTCAAAGAAACAAAAATTTTAGTGATATAATTAAATAATATTATTCAGTAGCACAAATTACAAGATGAAAAGGTCCAATCCAAAATTTTAAGCTAAACTATAAAGTGAATGACAGCTAGGAAGATGAAAAGGTCCAGTCCAAAATTTTAAGCTAAACAATGAAAGTGAATGACAACTAGGGAGGTAGATGAGTGTAGCCAAGAATTGAAGTACATTCCTTTTAAATATCTATGGCCTCAACTACCACTATAATTCTTATTTCTTTGAGAATTAAAAAGCATAAATGAGACATTGCCAAACACACTTCGACTGTCAACAAATGAGTTTAAGTTTTGAATGCCAGATAGAAATGGGTAGATTTTGCAACCAGCTATGTCTATATTTTAACAAGACAATACAGAGTATAAACTGCTATCAAACAAAGAATGTTTTTAAAGAAAATAAAAAATGAATCACCTGTTGGACAACTTTGTAGGCGATATTTCTTGTATTTAGTTCTGGGAAAATAAGTATATTGGCCTACAATTCAAACCTCTTCATTCCATGACAGTGTAGGAGAGTCTTCAGTCCATGACAATGTTGCATCAATTCTGGCCAATTTCTTTAATACCTCCTTATCAAATGATTACTCTCCTGAATAGGTTTCAATTTATTTGCAGAAAGCATCTCTTAATTCTTCGAACATGGCGGGTCCCTGATTGTCACCTCACACTATTGGACATCCAAAATCGCTAAATTTGTTGGTGAATTTATTATTTAGATGGTCACATTCCTTCAACAACTTTTTTTTATTAGTAAAGTTTTATTTTATAAATTCAAGCTTCCAGGCCCAAACACCTCAAATTTCATTTCACAATGCCAATGGAAAACCCTTGAAGTATTGACATAATACAAATTAGGCATTAAAAATTGCAGATATCCCAAAATAATTTTTTTGTACGGTGTTTTTCTCTAATTCTAGCATCTCATAGATGTCAACTAATGTCATTTGCAAGCAAAAGTACTGATAAAATGTATAATTTACTAATTCCTCATTTTACACATCATTTTTCATAATAACTTCTTACAATATTAATCCATTTTTGAGTAGTTATTTCAGTGGCTCCTTTCTCATTGTAGTCAATAAGTGATGTTTGCACAAGTGAAGCAGAGAAATCAAAACTAACATAACTAAAAATTACCATCCTATAGCATCAATAGTCACAAGCTTGCACTTTACTTGGGTTCCCTGCCACACAGGATTATTCCAAGTTTCCAACCATTTTCAAGCACATCATCGGCCATTAAATTTCCTGGTAAGTCACTTAGCCTTATACAAGTGTACTTAACCACCATTTTTTTCCCACAACCTAGTCCACTTATTTTACTACCTCATTTGCAAAACCCTAGAACATTTCCAATGTCTTCTAAACCCTATGCCATTCATTTTGTAATCCATTCAAGTTAGTCTATTTTGTCATTTTAGATATAATTTTCCACTATTAACTGCAATCATTTACTAGTAATTAAAAGATTGTTTGAATTGCACATTTCTCCTAAGCACCCATGTCTTCACAAAACAAAAAGAAAGTTATACCAATTTTTAAAAAAACAAATTCCCATACAATAAATCCCTCTTTTCCTCAAACAGGCCCCATACACAAAACATTCAATCCCACTTAACGTTATACCCTATTTGCAAAAATCCCTAAACTAACGCTGCACCTTGTAAACAATTCATAAGCATAATTTTAAGGTAATTAGAGTTTCTAGATACATTTCAAACTATTGTAAAGACCAATGTACATACCTTGCAAACAATCACAATTCTCAACCTTCTTTCTGACAATGTTCAGCCTGTGAGTGGAGTCTTGGACTTTGTTTCCTTGACTATGCATGGTATTGGTGGAAGTTGTAAATGTTTTAAGGTATTTGGAAACAAATTTGTTTCAAATAGGATCAGGATCTCATGTGCCATCCAGAGTAGTGGAATTCTAGAAGAATATAATGAAAAGGCAACATTTGGGCAGGTCATTTCCCTTTTCACTTTTTACTTGGGAATTTTTACTTTCCTGCAGATTATTGTATTTATATTTTATCTATTTATGGACAAGAATATCTGTAGAATATTTGTTAAGGTTTTGTAAATTTACCATTTGTAATAATTCTGAGGATACCAATATGATATAAACATTAATGACAATAACACCATGATTACTGATTTTGGAAATCTGGTTTAGTTCTCAGTGTTGACTTATGTAAGTATAGTCCAGTCCAAGTGTGTTTGGATGCAGATGACAAATGTAGTTTTAGTTTAATTATTTGATTCACTATGATATATAAATGTCTTTACAATAAGGATATCACACACACATATGTATGGCAATAAAACAATAGCTTTTAAATACTAATAAACATAAGTGAGTGAATTTGTTGAAATCAATAATCTTACAAGAAAGTTGTTAAGAAAATCAATATTTGGATCATCTATCCTCAAAAGTTTGACAGCCCAATTCAATAATTTCATTAGTTTTGTACTTGTTATCAAGGTTGAATGAGAATCTCTTCAAGAAATTAGTGCATGTCACCTTTATGCTTTAACTTGTAAATTAATGTGTTTCATGTATTTTTTTCTGTAAATTGAGGTTTTGAATGGGCCGTCAGCTTGAGCTATTGGCATTAACCGGGCCCAGCTAGTGGGAACACAAACAGGGGGCCCCATCCCCTAACAACCAATAGTCCAAGTGCACGAGTAAAGTGGCCCGCAAGCCCACTAGCCCTGCAAGGGCTTGACACTAGGTGGGCACTGAAACAACACCATCTAAACACCAACAAACCATGCCATCAATGACAATGTGTTTCCATTCACATCCTAGTGCTTTATTGATCTTCAAATTATCTGGACATATTAATGGATGAATTACCCTAGTTTCTTATGTATTGCTGAGCACTATTAAAGAGAGAACATTGATTTGTATGTTGTTGACTTTGCAGATGGTGCTTTACCTTGCAGAAGAAAGGAGACATTTTGGATGCACAAATATTTCAATGGAACCTTCAAAAGTTGCATGGTCAGATTTATACAAGGAACATTTTGAGGTATCAAATCACCGGATTTTTTTGGTCACAAATAGGCGTATCTTGATGGTGCAGGTTAGTTAGTGGAGCTTATCCTTTTAGACTACATCATCTTTTGAAATATTGTCATGCTAGGTTAAGGCACTTATAAAAGTTTTTGTTCCTATGTTTTTAGTGCCCATCATCGAATAAAATGCTTACAATATCATGTAAAATACTATGGAATGTTCCATGGGAAGAGTTTCTATCCTTGGAATTAGCAATGGGAAGCTACCATAAGCCTGCTCATCTAATTTTTCATCTAAAAAGCTTTGAAAAGTCTAAATGCTTTGTTAGAGTTATAAAATCATTGGGAGAAAATGAAGAGGAATGGATAAGTCAAGCGACAATGATCTATTCTTTCATAGAGAACCTTTGGAAGAAAAATCAATCACTCAATAGACTCTCTGGTTTCCAAGTGAGGTCTATGTTCCATTTTATCTGAACCTGATATTCTATGAATCTCTTGTAATAATTAGGCATCCTTTTTTCTAAGAAAATAATAGGAGGGTGTAGTTGGGTAAAAAAAAATACCTTTCCATTCTCTTTGGTGTTGGACATGCACACTAGACGGGCTATGAACTTGCACCAAAGCATAATGGTAGGGGAATTTTTGTTAGATGTTATAGTTGGATATGCTCTGGTAGACATTTATGCAAGATGTGGAATCGTAGAAAAAACACCTAATTTGTTTGACAAAATGCCTCAAAGAGATGTCATCTCATGGAATCACTCAAAATCTTTGAATTAATAAAGCACTCTGGAACACATCCTAACATTCTATTTTCAATGGAATCAAGGAGGTTATTTAAACTTTTACACCATTCTATGTTCAAGTGTTGCAGCTGTGATAGGTTGCCAATGAATCAGGGAGGCTATTTAAATCTATACACCCTACCATGTGGGTGATCCCACAATAGTGGTTTACAATTTTTGGCCAAACTAGACACTGAAATAATTTTTTTTAACTAAATCTTTACTTTCAGGCACCTATAGCGGCTAAACCGTGAGGAATTTGAAGATGATGCAAACTAGAGTTTCGTGAAATTTTTTCTATAGATTCTAAATATATATTTTAAAAAAAATTTGGAATCAAATTGCACTTCTTTTTCCATCTCCCTCAAAACTAGTTTTTTCGAAAACAACATTTTTAAAAGTGCTCAGTATAGCATAACTTTTTTCCATGAAGGATAAAATTATAATTCTTTCGAATTTAGATTCATAACTCTAATATCTAGTGCTTCCACTTGGTTAGATATTTTTTTATTGAATATTTTCTCTTTAATAAATTTTTGAATTTAAACCAATTATAATTTAGACATAGTGCGACCGTATAATGCATTTTTTTTGTGTGTAACGAAATTTATTTTTTTTTTGGATCAAGGACTTCAATATCTGATGCACTAATATTTTTAATTTTTTTTTAATAATATGCTATTTTTCCACATGTGCATAACAGAGAGCTTGATTTTTGGTGAAAAGCCTACATTCATGAGAAATAAAAAATAAATATAATAATAAAATTAAATTTATTTAAAATTATAATTTTTGGGAAGCTTATAATAAGGACTACATACTTGCAAAAAAAATAAATTTAAATAAATTTATTTGATCTGCCAAAAGGAAAATCAAAAGTGATTTTTTATCAGCATTTTGATAGGTGTAAAGGAGACTCTGTTATAGGTATGGTTTAAAACTAGCGGGGTTCTATCCAAGGGGGTTTGATTTAAGGTAGTTTGATCAAACCCTCTTCAATTGGAATTCTTTAAATGGAACCTTTTAAGGCTTAAATCATTATATTTTCTAAAAATATGTGATTTCAGCAAATAATCAGTTCCTCCCAGAAATTGTAAACCAGCTTTGTGGGATCAGCCATGTTCAAGTGATGCAGCTGTGGCAGGTTGCCAATGGAATCAGGGAGCTTATTTAAACGTCCACACCCTTCTATGTTCAAGTGTTCCAGCTGTGACAGGTTGCCAAACTAATCAGGGAGCTTTTATTAATGTCCACACCCTTTTATGTTCAAGTGTTGCAGCTGTGACAGGTTGCTAATGGAATCAAGGAGGTTATTTAATTAGGGAGCTTATTTAAATGTCCACACCCTTCTATGTTCAAGTGTTGTGTTACAGCTGTGATAGGTTGCTAATGAAATCAAGGAGATTATTCAAATTGTGACAATACTTTATTTTTTAGTGTTGCAATTGTGATAGATTGTCAACAAAATAAAGGAGGTTATTTAAACCTTTAAAATTTCCTATTATATTCAAGTGTTGCAGCTGTGAGAGGTTGAAAATGGAATTGGAGAGGTTATTTAAACCTTTGCAACTTTCTATTTTCAAGTGTTGCAGATGTGATAGGTTGCCAATGGAATTAGGAAGGTTATTTAAACCTCTACAGTATTCTATGTTCAAGTGTTGCAACTGTGACAGGTTGCCAATAGAATCAGGGGGGTTATTTAAACTTTTACACATTTCTATGTTCAAGTGCTACAGCTGTGACAAGTTGCCAATGGAATGAGGGAGGTTATTTAAATCTATACACCCTACCATGTTCAAGTGTTACAGTTGTGACAGGTTGCCAATGGAATCAGGAAGGTTATTTAAACATTCACACCCTTCTATGTTCAAGGTTACAGTTGTGACAGGTTGCCAATGGAATCAAGGAGAATAACTATTTAGTATTTATTGAATTAGTAATTTAATTTGTAGTCACTCAACCTATAAACTAACAACATAGTATTATATACAAATGCAAGAAACACAATACTTGTTAAAATACCAACAAGGCCACAATTAACTTTTAAAAAGTAATATGCACATAGAAAGGAAAAATTATTCTGTTAAAGTAATCTACAAAAATATTCATCTACATACCCTATCTGCAAGCTTGTCAAATAGTAAATCTGATGATGATGATGAGACACCATCCCTTTGTCTTCTTCATTAGCCATTTCAATATCAAGTAGCTAAAATCTCAAGACTGGATCTGGAACAAAGGGAAACAAAAGTTACTACACACTTCGCATCAATTTTTATGTCTTTTCACAAAAGTAAATCAAGAAAGGAATAATGATAGAATCATATTATCTGAATTTAGAACCAAATACCATATGATGTTCTTGGGTGGTGGTCTAGTACTAAATTGGCAAGAGATTACCACTACTAGCCCAAGTCTGATTCTCAGGTACATTTGTGTGGTGAGAATTCCCAGGGTGATGCCATCCCAGGGCTTCAACCCTTCCCAGCCAAGAAAAAGGGGTTCACCTTTAAAAATACAAGTACCAGATTACAAAGTTTAGACCTTCTAATTCAAAATTCAGTCTTGGATATGAAAGTGACCAAAACACTTTCAAAAATAATGTTTCCTTTAAAATATACCCTACCTTTAAATTCAAAAGTCCTATTTCTTAACCTGCAATATCTCAAAATATGCTTATATGTTTTTTTTCCTTTCAAGAGAAAAATGTTACACCAAAAAATGTTTCTTTCTTTCCAAATAGATCTAATTAGAAAATTGCGATCATAAAAGCAGCAATTCATCCTTTAAGAAAATAAACATCCTAGGTGGGAGAATATATCACATGGAAGAGGATATCTCTAATAATTATGCAACACAATTCCATTGCAATGCAAAGCTCAACTAACTAGCAATATTTATACTTCAAAAATGTCTAGACTAGTTCAAGAAAAGAAGAAAATTTCCAAACCAGTGAAATGCAAATAAAGTATAGAAATTTAGGCCCATATACTCATTTTTATTGTTGGATGAAGACATCTTTAATAATTATGCAACACATTACCTTTGCAGTGCAAAGCTTAACTACCTAGCAACAAAAATCCTTCAAAAGTGTCTAGAATTAGTTCAAAAAAAGAAGAAAAATGCCAAACCAATCAATTGCAAATAAAGCATAGAGTTTAGTCCCATATGCTCATTTCATATCACAAAACATTGCCTACCTCTCATCAACTACCTTAGATGTTGCAACCCTAAGTTGGATATAGATGTTGCAACTACCTCTCATCAATATTGAGGCATGACCTTGGATGAGATACATCATACTAATTATAATTTTTTTTGGATGATAGCAAAAACAAATAAAATATGATACCTCTACATTTTATCCAAATTTCTTATTTGCTCCTCCAATCATTAAGTGGAAGAAATTCTATTTTTTATTTAATTTTTTTGTAGATGTAAGAGACATCAAAGATCCATGCTTCTGAATCATAATTCTTTTCATGATACATGCCTAATCTGGCCCAACACAGTTTCTTTAACAATAGCGCTTACAACTTTAATATTATTGTTAGGCTGGTTTATTGACACTAAGAAACTTGTTTGTGAGATTATTGAAGTTGGAATCAAAGATGCATCTAATAATCATTCATTTCCAGTTTGTATTAAAAGATAAAATCAAGAAATAACAATAGATTTTACAGCAATTGCGAAGGTAGAAACAATAATTAGTCAAAAGTTTTTTACTGAATTTTGTAATGTCATTGGTGCCTATTCTTTTGAAAATTCACTTTTTGTACTTGTTTTGTACTTGTTTTTTCATCGTCCAGTTTTCAATATTTTAAATGTGCAACAGTCATATTTTTTATTTCTTCAATTTCTTTATTGGGATTTCTCTCCAATAACTCTTGTGTGTTCTTGATCCTTTAAAACCAAAGTATTGAGCACATTACATTCTCAAACTTTATCAGATTTCACCCAGGTCAAAATAGTCTTTAAAGCACCTCTGAGCATGCATAAAATGTAGTCGGGAGAAAAATAGCATCCATAGAAACAAGAATTCATTGTACCCTGAGTACACCTCCCCAGGATATTTAGCCTGTTTGCAGAAATTTAGGGGCATTTTAGCCCCACTACATCCCCCAAGAAAACCATAAAATGGGGATAACCCTTGATTTTGTGGGAAATTTCTAGTAATGTCTCTCTATAATGGAATGCCAAGCAGATGCCCCAGTGGACCTGGGAATGTCAGGATGTCCCCAATCACTTTCATATTAAAGCAGTAAAAAGGATTTTGCTAAAAAATGATGCAATAAATGGAAATCAACCTTAATTTAGTAGTATTGTGTCTTGTTGTTGTATTTAAGTTGTCTTACTGTTGTATTTATGCAATATTCTTATTTCTCGTTCCAGTTCCTTGTTTGTTTGATTGTTTGCATATAACATATCTTTCAATTTGGGATTAAATAAGCTAGTAATAATTGCTAGAGATTGGTATTTTATGCATCTAACATGTGGATGTTTGGTGTCATTATGTGTTTGATTGAATAAACTAAACTTTTTATTTTTATTTATAAGATTTAAACAATAATTTTTATATGGTAGATTAATTGTTGTCCCCACACCATCCCCAAAATACAAAAGAAAAAAATTGCCACTCTCTGGAACCAAGTTTTGTGTCCCCATTCCCAAAACTCAGAAAAACATTGCAAAAAAATGACTACAGTGAAAATCATTTCCACCTATAGAAACAACTTTGCAAAAATCAGCAAACCCAAATTTGAATGACTCAGCAACTCAGCAAAAAATTTGAGCATAAAAAAACACATATTTACAAAATAACATTTAGAAACATTCATAAAACTGAATTTATAGTACTGATAAGTAATTTCTTATTCATTCATAGAATGAGAGATCAAAAAATAAGTTCAATGCACTATTACTCATCATTGATCATAGTTATTTGCTTATTAGTGTCAAGTTCAAGTCTTCAACAGTCGTAATACAAATTTCATATCACATATGTGATTGGATCCATAATTATCAATATCATCTCATGCCACTACATCTACCAATGCCCACTCTACTTCATCTCCTTGTATAAAGAAAAGAGAGCCACAATCTCTTGTATAATATGAGGTTCTAGTTTGTTACAAAGTGAAACATCTCTTCCATGGATTCATGCAAGATGATTTTTGAGGCGGTTGATGCCTCTCATCTTCTTCACCACAATAATTACACACTACTTATAATTTTTCTCCCTCATTATTCCATGCTTCCAAGCAGGGTGCCTAGGGTTGCCACTTGGTGCCATATTGCAAACAAAAAAATGAATTTGAAATTCTAGAATAAACATAAAAAATTAAAATTAAATATTATAGATTGTGAAGTTAAACCCTAGCAGCTAGCTAAATAAAAGGAAAAAAATGGAATAATAAAACCCTAAATGGGAGGGAAAAACAAAACAAATATTTGAAAATAAAAAATAAAAGAACACACATTGTCAGGTTACATACACACAAAATCCATTGAGTTCACTTGCAAATGTTGTCAATGTGTCAAACTAGTGAGAGCTCAAAGGAGCAATTGTGAAAAAATGAAATGTTTTGATGCTTTTATGGTTGTAGACCATATTTATGCATTTCCAAACAAGTTTTTCTCTCATACTCATGATTTTTGGCAAGTTGGCTCACAAGTCACTCACCATGTCTCCATGCAAAACTCACCAGCAAGCAAACACATGAGTCGCTCACCCTGTGATTTTTCTCACGAGTACTTGTAATTTGGCAAGTTATAGTATGATTTTTTAAACTATGCATGTATAGATACTCCCATACATTTGAATAGTTTTTACACTACTCCCTATGGTGCAAATAACTTGCTCAAAAGGAAAAGTGAAAAAGATATTTTAACTTACCCTAAATACAATTAAATGATTTCCAAAATTGACCAATATAATTACCTATTTGACTTGATGCATAAATTCAACTTTAAAAGTAAAATCTGATATCCCCTTTCAGATAAACAAAAACTCTATTGAATCCACTGAGCCATGGTCTAGGGGAAACTGCCCCAATGATGGAACCCATTCAAATTCCACTAAGCATGCTCTTGTATGAAAATAACTGCACTAATGCAGGCAATACTGAGAGAACGTATAAAAATTCCAAGAAAAAATAGCAAAATAGAAACAACTCAACCACTGCTTCCCAACTACTTAAAAGGGCCAAAGGTTTAATAGAGATTTTTTATATCTACAGTTAAATGATCTGATTTACCAAGCAAAAACATCCAGGCCTTCTTAAGAACCATTCATATATAAAATATTTAATAATTTTTATTGACATTTCACTATAACATAAAGCATAACAGACTCATTGCAAAATACAACAAATATTGATCTGAACCTACCCTGATTTATCAACAAGACAAGATGGGCATGTGCAAAAAAGAGCCACATTTTAGTCATTTGTATCTTCCTAATTTTAGCTGTAATATTGTTGCACCCTTATTCATATACCTATATACTAAAAATGGCATCCTATCCCACATGAAGGGTGATAGTTTCCAAGGAGCACACAACAAATATCGATCTTAAACTCCCCCAATTTAACAAGGGGGAAAAATGGACATGAAAAGATGCCACCATTATATTAAAATATATCTTCCTAATAGTAGCCACCATCCACTGTCACAACAACCTTAAGTTCAGGGACAACATTCCATCCTCCTGTTCATGCCCATTTTTCCTATTATATTCATTTAAATGTAATAAAGATAATACCCATATTCACATACTCGCATAACCTATTTTAAATTGACACCCAAACCCACCCCCCGTGGTAAACATGCTACTAACCTAGTTTTAGAGGTTCATGTGTCATTCTTCTAATCTATGCAGCATCCCCTCTACCATTGAATACTTCTAGCATACAAGTAGTAGGCATTTTGAACAATTATGAGCTCTACATAATGTCACAGTATCATATAGCAAAATGTGTTTTCAAAATTGCCTAATTATTTTTTCTCTAATTATGTTATGCACTCAGTTATATTTTCTATCATTTCTTTTGCACTTAATGATTGTAGATGAATTGCACATGGTTTCAAATGTGGGGACTCATTTACCCCATGGATGTTTATTTGTTGCTATATTTACTGGTTTAAATTATCATTACAATTGACATTTTCTACAATTTTAATATGCTATTTTAACATCTAGATTTTCTCTATTGGAGAGGCCTTGGGTTGTTAAACTCACGTTTATGGTTGAATTTTGCAGTTATGAATGCAAACTATGTTTGACCCTACACAATAATGAAAGCAATTATTTGGCACATACTCAAGGAAAGAGACATCAAACAAATTTAGCAAAGTGTGCTACTCATGAAGCAAAAGATGCTCTACCCCAACCACAACCAAATAGAAGGAAATTTGCACCAAAGAAATCAGGTGTATTATCTCAAATTCCAATTTTAATAAATAAATTTTTAAAATCTATTTTTAGTATCAAATCCTAATTGCACTCTACTATGATTTCTTGTTTCCCATTTTTCTTTTAGTCCACGGTGTCAAATTGTAATTATTTCATTTTTTAATGTGATTAGCTTAGAACTTTGCTTTGCACTTCTCTCCATTCAAGATTCAACATGGTCATGGTATACTATAGCTAAATGCGTGGAACTGTAAAAAATAGTTCACGTGCCTTGTTGGTGCTTCCACATTTTGCATTTCATGCATGCTAGAATAAAGCACGGTTTCTACCATGCAGCAGATTTCAAAAAATACCCTAAAACCCACAAATTCCATTGACATTTTACCATAGTTTTCTTGCAACTTAAGTAGAAGCACGTACATTAATGATCTGTGCAAGAGAAATATACCAATGACATCAAACAACAGACCATACAACAGGGCATAAACAGAGCTGCATTTGTCTTTTCATGATTGTCAAGTAGATGTAATTTAATTGCAATCTTTTTCTTTTATTCAATCTTGTTCACAGAGACAGATTGATGGTACTCTATTTCTATAATTTGTAGTAATTGTTCTATTTTTTTAGGGCTGTGATGCATCTATTTTGTTGCAATCCTCTCCTTCTGGCATTGTTGCTAAGACTATTTCAGAGTGGAATTTTGGTTTGAGGCATTTGGATTTGATTGATAATATTAAATCAGCACTAGAACGAGCATGCCCACTAACTATTTCTTGTGCAGATATCATCCAAATGGCTACTAGAGATGTGGTTTTTGTAATGCTTCTGGAAAAAACTGTGATTTTTATTTATATCAAAGTTTCTGGTTAGGGGATTTGTGATTTATATGAAAATAAATTCTCTTTTCAGAACCTCTTACTTCAATCTAGTGAACTGTGGAGACCTCATGTACATTTTTCATTTTTCCATGTTTAGTGATTGGATTTTTTGGTTGATGGATGATATGATTTTGTTTTGTAGTCTGGAGGGCCATTTATACCTATTTTGACTAGGAGATGAGATGGGGTTAATGCAAACAATATTAGAGCTGATGATCAACTTCCTCCGGCTACACTTTTAGTGGGAAGCTTGTTGCAGATGTTAGCAAAAAACGTAAACACTAAAAGATGCAGTTACACTTTTATGTGAATCTATACACGTATAACTCTGTTTATGCCCTGTTTGACATTTATGTCATATAAATCTATATATGGTTAGGTGTCATTGCATTTTTTAGACATTACTCCTTTGGGTTGTGATGCTCAACTTAAACAAAAAACAAATCAGATAGTAGGAAAAAAATCTAGCTTTCTAGCTTTTTGTGGCCGTGTAATTGCATTAATTTGGTTAAGATATATAGAGTTGGATTTGGTCTGATATTGGCACACTTATGGCACTATATCCCTCTTATAGTGAGATCCAATGGAACATTGAAGAACAGGATAAAAATGTGAAAGAGTAGCTATTTGTGCTTTTACAACAATTTTGAACAGTTCCTATCCAAAGATTTTTAGGTTACTTGAACTAATTTAAATTATTGATTGTATGGCTCCAGGCACTACTTGCTAATATGTCTTCTATGTATGCAATCTACCATGGTCTAGAAGGATTGAAAAAACATGTAAAACGTGTACATGGTTTGGCAGGAGCAGTTGTCACTGGATTGAAGAAACTAGGTACTATTAATGTTGTCCATTGTAGACCTAACAATGTGACCACATGGCCATCTTATTTCAGTCCTAACTATCTAACAAAAACCACAAACACAACCATGTATCCTACGTGTATGCTGAAAGATCACTCTATCAAAATGGGTACATTACACTCTATTAAACTGAAGGCCCCTAACACCTACAAGAGAAAAATCAAAAATACCAATTTTCTCTATTATTTCTAGAAATATTCAATTTGATTGACATGCCAGATTTCTTCTTTTTCACCATTGAAAGGATCGATTCTTGTGCCACCACCATTGCTAGCAGAATAGGGTGATTTTTCCCACAACATTTTTGGTCTTCTGATATTAGATTTGAGATGAGTTGTTTTAATTACTTTGACCAGTACTTCATAGCTAGTTTTTCCAAGCAACCAAGCAAACCAACATCAATGCAGCTGATCATTGTGTATGGCACTCATGTTGCACTGCTGCAGCTATAGTGTCTCAAGTGCCTAAATATCCACCATTTTTTTTTATATAAATAATCTGATCATTTTTAACAATTACAGACATAATATTGCCATATCAGCCTATATGCATACACTAAGAAATGATTTATTCAAGAATACAGTCTACATACTAAATTATAAGGGTCTATACATAAAATGTCAGTCCAATCTGTGTTTTAAAACTGTAGAGGGACATATAGATGAAGTCAACTTTCAGTATACCTATTTTTCATTTATTTTCTAGCTTATAAGCTCTTTTAAGTGTTCTAATGATTTGCACTGGTTTCTGCCTCCATAATTATACACCATTCAAACATAGTTGCACGACTCTCATATTGATTGGGAATTTTTTGAGCTTGTTGCTCATCAAAATATAACCTGAAAAGCAAAGAATGACCAGTTTTTACTGATCTTGTATTAATTATTGGGGCATTGGTCTGTGGATGCAATGTATTTTGTAACAAAAACTTTGTTGGTTGTCTACCTAGTTAGATCTGTATTTGGTATGCAACACTTTGATTTCTAATTAGAATTTTTGCTAGCTATTTTGTTTTCCCTCATTCGCCCCACATTTTCATTTTGTCAAATAGATCATATGCATTTTCCATGTTTCCACATTTTGGATACATATATACACCATATATGTGTCACAAGAAATGCAATTTGCACGATACTATTATCTTTGATCTGTAAATTTGTGAGCTACTAGTATCTTTGATTTTTAGTATATACTATTTACTGTTGATGTGAGTTGTGGTGCACTTGCAATTATTATTTTAACATTGTATAGAACTGCACTAAGGGGATTTGCAAACAACACTAGCTCAAATTTTCCATTGTGCCCTATTTTTAAACTATAAGAAAATTTAAACCCTCCAACGCAAATTCAAACATGAATTATATCAAAGCAAGAAAAAATAAGGACGAGAAAACATCAAGTTTGAGGAAAAATAATGGTTTCACATACTTACAAAAACCCTAGGAGTGAAATAAGCTCAAATTTCAAGTGAATTTTCCCACAATATTCATGGCTAGTGATATGAGTGAGCAGATTGAAGAAAACAATTAGTGGATTTTCTCATAAATATGAAAACTTTGAAGTGAATTTGCAATGCCTCAAATCTAAGCTTTGATCTCCTTTCCGTCTTTGCGTCTGAAACTCCACACCTATGGTTGCCTTTGAGTTGGGATTAATTTCATTTCGAGAATACTTGGACAACAAATGTGGAAACAAAGAAAAGGAAAATGAGTTTGACAAAATCACAAACAAATATGATCTCATGGACTGCAATGGTTGCAAGATTTACACAAAATGGATTTGTTCACAAGACTTGAGAAACTTCCAACCTAAAGTGATTGGTAAGTGCAAAGCCAGGTTCCAGCCAGGGAGGGAAAAGGAAAATGCATGTCTAATGATGGAGGGAAAATGAATGGGAGGGAAATGAAAATTTTATTTTAGAAAAAAATAAATTATTGTCTTAATGTAAGAAAAAAAAACATAGCAAGTTATCATAGTTTTGTGGGAAAACAAAAATTAGGAATCGCACCTTGGTGTGCAATGGGTACACCGTAGAGATGTGGATGGTCAATTAGGGAAAAATGGTCTATTTTTTACATATATTTATCCACTATGGTAGGCAATTTAGCAATTGATGTTGTTTGTACAACAAAGGTCTCAAATAAACAAGGATCTAGGAAACGATCTAGTCATTCCTGTCTACTATATCAATTGGTCCACTTCCCATAAATGAAGAAGATAATCAAGTTCCATTGGCAATAGATTCATGTTATGTTTGCAATAGGGAGAGAGAGAGGAAGGGAGAGATGAGGATAAAAAGAGGGAGCGATAAAGGGGAGAAGAGAGAGAGGGGGTTAAGGAGATAGAGATAGAGATGGAAGTGGAGAGAGAGAGAGAGATGGCGATATATTGAGATAGAGATAAAGGAAGAGAGGAAAATAGATATAGATATACAAGTCTTGGAAGAGGGAGAAGTAGAGGGAGAGAGAGGGAGACAAGTCTAGAGATAGTGAGGGAGAGAGGAAGATAGAGGTACAAATAAAGATAGTGGGAGAGAGGAAAAGGGAGACAAATATATAGAGAGATATTAGAGAGAAGGAGAGAGAGAGAGAGATAAAAATGTAGAGAGATAAGGAGATGAAGAGGGAGACATAAAGAGGTATAGAGGAAGAGGGAGAGGGAGAGATATATATAGATGGAGAGATAGAGTGATAAAGAGATAGAGATATAAGGAGATATAAGAGAGGGGGAGAGGGAGAGATACAAAGCAATAAACAAATAAAGAGTAGAGAAAGACAAATAGAGATGATAAAGGAGAGAGAAATAGAGGGAGATAGAGAGGAGAGAAAAAGAGGGAGAGATAGATATTCAAGGAAGAGAGAGAGAGAGAGAGAGAGATGAGAAGAGAAAGGGAGAGAGAGGTAGAGATAGAGAGATACATAGGGATAGGGAAGGAGGGAGAGAGAAATAGATGGGGACAAATAGATAAAGGTGGGAGATAGAGGGAGGGAGAAAAAGTAAGAGAGATAGGTAGCGAGAGGGGGGGTTGTGAGGGAGAGATATCTCAATATATAGAGTGGGAGAGGGAAAGGGAGAGATATATAGAGCATGATATAGAAAGATAAAGAGGGAGAGGGAGAGATAAATAGATAGAGGTAGAGAAAGATATAGATATAAAGAGATAGAGAGAGGAGTGAGAGGGAGATCAAGAGAGAGAAATAGAGATAGATAAATAGAGTAGGAGATATGGAGTGAATAAGAGAGAGATAACATTGAATTCATTGTGCTATCTTATATTAGAAATTTTTAAATATAAATAAAAAAATTATAATTAGTACAAAATGTATTTTTTTTAAAATATGGTTATATTTATTTTAATACATTATATCTTATATTAGAAATTATTAAATATAAATAAAAATTTTATAATTAGTACAAAATGTATTTTTATATAAGACATTAAATTATATATAATATATTTATATTTATTATATATATATAGAGAGAGAGCTACACGCCCTCCATGGGATGGTGGGGAGACTACACCTCATGACCTCTTGCGTGCAAGTTGTTTTAGCTGCCCCAAAAAATGTATTATTATTATTATATATTATATTCTTTAATAAAAATATTTAATGCAAATATAAGATTATTAAAATTAATAATTAATAAATTATTACATTGTACAAATTAAATTAATATATAATATATATTTTATATAATAGAAATTAAATTATATTAGTCATTTATTTAGTCATTTAGTTGTGATTTTACCCAATGACAAAATTAGTCACTTATAAATGACCAAATTAGTCATTTATTTTCAAGATACTACTAGTGTTAGTCACGTGACTAAAAATTTTAGTCGTGTGACTAAAATTTTTAGTCACATAGTCATTTATTTGCCAAATTCTACTAGTGTCTTGCCGATACATCTTCTGTCGCCGAGACCATGAAGAGGTCCGACTGAATGATGGATGCACATGACTTTTGATCGTTGTGACATCAAATGAGTCTTACCGACAGGCAACATAGACTCATGCAAGCAGAAAAACAAAATGGATCAGGAAACCCTTGACCAAAACATGACGATATGAACTGCAACGTGAAATATTCAAGACCTAATAGATCATATGGGATAACATGGCCAAAAATAAGGAAAATGTGCACATGGTAGGACTCACTTGGAAAATTATGAATGTGAACAATATGTAAAATCATCAGATTTTTACAGTTCCAACAGGGTATTTAAAAATAAAATAGGTCTGGATGGAAGTGTGGAAAAGTATAAGGCAAGGTTGATTGCGAAGGGATATTCCCAGGTAGAGGGAATTGATTATGGAGAAATATTTTCTCCTATAGCTAAGTTGATGTCTATCAGATTTCTTTTTTCTCTTGCAGTAGCATATGACTTAGAGATTGAACAGATGGATGTGAAGACATCATTTCTTCATGGCGACCTTGAAGAAGAAATTTATATGTCCCAGCCTGAGCACTTTTTGGAAAAAGGTAAAGAGAAACTAGTTTGCAATTTGATAAAAACTTTGTATGGTTTAAAATAATCTCCTAGAATGTGGTACCAAAAATTTGACACGTTTGTTTTGTCATTGGGATTTGTAAGATTGAAATTTGATCATTGTGTATACTACAAAGCTAAGAATGATCGTGTTCTTGTTATTGCTCTCTATGTTGATGATATGTTGTTCATAGGCAATAGTAAGTTAATGATTTCTGATCTAAAATATCAATTGTCTGCAAAGTTTGAAATGAAAGATCTTGGTGCAGCCAGGTATGTTCTGGGAATGGAAATAACTAGGGACAGGAAAAGTAGAAAACTTTGGCTCAGTCAGAGTAAGCATATTAACACTGTTCTTGAGAGGTTTTGTATGAATGACTGCAAATAGCTAGTTGTTCCAGTTTTGCAAGGAACGAAGCTATCTATTGAAGACTGTCCAAAATATCCTATTGAGATTGAGGACATGACTAGAGTGCCTTATGCTAGTGCAGTTGGCAGCTTAATGTATGTAATGGTCTGTACAAGGCAGGACATTGCCCAAGCAGTGGGAGTACTTAGTCACTTTATGGTGAATCCTGGAAGGACACATTGGGATGCTATGAAAAGGTTGTTTAGATATCTGAAGGGAACTTTAGAATATGCTTTGTGTTACCATGGAAATTTGGTTGAATCATAGAGGACTCTCAACATTCGAGGCTATGTGGATTCTGATTGGGCAGGGGACATTGACAACAGAAGATCCACCAGTGGATATATTTTCATGATGAATGGTGGTGCAGTGAGTTGGATGAGTAAGCGGTAGGCATAGTTGCTTTGTCCACTATAGAGGCAAAAAACATGGCCACAACACATGCCTCTAAAGAAGAAATCTGGTTAAAACATTTGTGTTCTAACATTGGGTTTGATGTAGGGATAATTACAATATACTGTGACAGTCAGAGTGCTATTTGTTTGGAATAAAATCCTACTTTCCATGCTAGGAAGAAACATATTGATGTGCAGTATCATTTTGTACAAGATATGGTGGAGGATGGAAAGGTCTCTTTAGAAAAAGTGGATACTTTGGAAAATGTTGCAAATGCATTGACAAAGCCAGTGAGCATAGACAAGTTAAGGTGTTGTGCTAGGTTGATGGGCCTTAGTGCCCATGAATTTCAATAGTTTTGTTGTGCTCTAGAGGTGTCAGTAAGATCTTCGTCATGTGGGAGATTGTTGGAAAATGTGCCTCAATCTTACTGGCATGTAAACTCCTGAAAGAGAAAAGTTGGTGAGACCCTCTAGAAGTCTTACCAACTAGCAACTATGTTCTAAACATTTGAAGTGCTTGGGTCACCGAGACTTTGGTTCTATCTTACCGACAGGAGTCATTGGCAAGACATGTCGATCGCTCTGAAACTTCCATCTCATTCTGCCTAGGATCTCCTGCCGACAGATTGGTTTCTAATGGTTATCAGGGAAACTCGTGGTGACAGAAGTCATTGGGGAGAGACATGAAGCCTCAGAGTGACTCATTCTGATAGCTCTAGTTTTGGCGATGGGTTGGCTCCTGGTGATTGTCGCGAAAACTCTTGGATGATGGATTTGCAGTTGGTATGAACTCTTAGTGATAAGGTTTCTCTCACCGATAGGCAGGTGCTTTCGGTGAGAACTCTTGCCGATGGATGTGGTCTCGCTGATGGGTATGAACATCAGTATGACATAAGGATCTATAAGACTCTTGATGATAGTAGAACTCTTGCTGATAGATCTACACAAGATGGATTTGTGTTCGGTATTGTTGTGCAGTTTTTGCACACACGCCCCGCTGGAAGTAGGGACCCTCTTTCGCTTCGGTTTTGGTGTTTTGGCCCTTTATTTTGATGTTTTTTCTTACCTAGGCATGTGCTTAAAATGTTTATTTTGAATGCCTAAGTGTTTCCCCTAGGTTATTCATTGAAAATATTGAGTTCTGGGTGAATTTCAGGCTTTTGCTTGGATTCGGGATTTTCTGCCCTAGTCGGATTTTCTCAGATCCTGCTTAGACTCCAGCTAGACCCTTGTTTTTCAGGGATTTTTAGTATTCATGAATTTTCACGTGCGCTGGATTTTCCCGGATTCTGTCTTGTCGTCGGCTTCCTGAAATTCCTTTTTTGACTGTCCTGTCAATTGTGTTGTTGGCTTCATGCGTGCTTTAAGGGGTGTATCTAACTTGGTTTCTGGGTCTCTTGGATTATTTCATGTGGAGGTTGTTCAGTATTGCATCATTTGTCATCTCCTAGCTAAGTTCTGAGCTTGCCTATGCACTAATGGTAGGTGAATAGGGTTTCTAACTGGGGGAAATCTCATTTCAAGTTATGTTGTCTTAAAACAGGCCTGAAATGCAAGAGAAAATCTAGGAAAGGTCCATTCTTGACTTGTCCTGGGTTAAATGGTTGAAATTATGTGTTGGTTCAGTGTCTGGAGGAAATCGGCACTATCTATCCCTTCTAAATTTTAGTCGTTGTAACCCTTCGAGGTCAGTGGGATGTCATGTAGATCTTTCTGTGTCACCACGAAGCCCTTCATGGGTTTCCATTTGGTCACCCGGACACCACAATTCTCACGCTGAAAGTCTTTCTGTCAGCAAGACAAACCTCATCGCTGAGAGCTTATAGCGAGCTCCTTTCGTCTTGTCGATCTTCCATTCTATCGCTGAGACCTCCCCCTTTCGGCGAGACCCTTCACCGAACATCCTGCTCTTGTTGAGTGACCTTTTGTTGGGGAGACATTCATGCTTTGCTAAGACCTTCCAGCGAGCTCATTACTCTTGTTGAAGCCCTCACTTTCGGTGAGATTCCTAACATTTGCCAGGACTTCATAGCAAAACCTTCCTCTTGGCGAGCTCAGATCTTCTGTCGAGTGACTTCATAAAGTCGGAAAGAGGTTATGCCGATGGAACTTTTCATCAGCAAAACATAACGTAGTCGTTGGAACCTCTAGCCGAACTCAAGTGCTTCATTGAAAGCCCTCCTAAGTCCATCCGTTCATTGTGACTGTATCTTTCTCACACCAAAGGTCTCTCATGTTCTATCGCTAGTCGGTGAGACCAAAAGAAGTCGTTGAGACTTTACCCCAACTACCCACTGGTCACATTGAGATGTTCCCCATCGCCATTCGACAAGACTCGGTAAGTTCACTAAGACATCATATAGATAAACTTTAGTTTGGCCAAAGTTATTACTTAAACTTTGGTGGTCAAAGAATACAAGGGTGATTCGCTGTGACTTTATACAGAAGAAAGTCTCTCATTGACATGACGTTCACATTCGCTTTCGGTGAGACATGCCCCACTTGGCATGACTTCATCCCGAATGAAATTTTCTTTGTCGAAGTACTTGCCTTTGCACCATTTAGTTTAGAATTGTGCCTTAACCATGGATTTCCGTCGAGTCCAGATTTCTCTGAAATCTGCCATCCCTCTGGTTTCTTGAAAATCCTCTTTGGCCCATTCTTCACGGAAGTCTGTCCCTCACGGATTTCCCTGAAATTTGATGAAACATAAAGGAACATGAAATAATTGGATTTGTTTATAATTTGTGATGCATTTAATGATTATTTCATGTCATTTTTGGATCTCTCATGTGATTTATTGATGAAAAATGATCAGATTTGATAGTTAAGTAGGTGTTTCCTGGTTATTCCATTGGAATCCAATCGGTCAGGAATTTCCCAAAATTCCTCTCTGGCTCAGATTCCGTGGATGGGCCCGAAACCCAAAATTTGTGGGATCATTTCATATGATATTTAATGGCACTTTAGTTGTAGGAGATGCATTCTAACGATGCATTTTTGGATTAACATTGGTTTCCTATGGTTTTTATTGTGGTTTTCTTGATGAATGCAGGCTGAATCTAGCAAAGCAGTAGCTAGTTCCTCATTGTCTGATGCAGAAGATTAAGCTGGACGTTAAGAGTAGGATCCCTAAGAATAAAGTCACTACAGATTAGGTGGAGGGTGTTGAAGAATATTTACAAATAGAGAAGCCACATTGATAACACCCTGAGTGGTGTCTACAATGGAGGCATTGCTTTTTGAGATAATGACAGAAAGAAGGAAGATCACACCCAAGTTTTTTAATCTAGAGCAGTTGAGAGAATGGTGGCAGGACGTTCGTGCACCAAGTAATGATTATTCTATGTTCGAGCAGTAGCTAGATGATACAGCCACCTACCTTGTAGTCATTGATAAGTATTTGGCATATAAGGCAGATTGGGATACGTTAGTCAAACACTCAAGGGAGGAGATTGCATCCATTGAGAATCGACTTAGGGTTTTGCCCCTGCCACCTGTGATGGACTTGGATGTAGTGTTCTTGAAAGTACATGAAGAGCCAGATCAGAATGGAGATAATAGGGAAGGGAGCTAATGATAGGCTGCGGCGCGATTTGTGCCTCCCTACTACCTTCCTGTGTGTTGGTCCGAACTGCATTGCGGATCTCAGGCCGACTTGGATGGAACATGCATTTATGTTTATTTGACTGGCTATGGGTTTCTCTTGACCGAGTTGTTATGCCATTAATGCTACGAAACCCTTGCCTAGCAGATGGGTTTTTTGGGGAATTCTTTATATTGGGCATTTCGCCTCATTTGTAAAGGGGTTAGATGGGTTAGAACAGTTAGAAATAGTTAGATGGTTAGAGAGAAAAATAGTTAGAAGTAGAGGTAGTTAGTAGCAAGTAGGTATTCTCAAGCAAATGTTGTAAAAGAAATCTAGAATTGTTGCTACAGTGGACAATTTGAATACAAGAAATGACATTGTGATTTGGTGCCATACTTGTCTTCTTTTGTTTTGCATGGTTCTTTTTATTCTATCTTTAAAATTGCTTTGAGAAGGTTCATGTTTAGATTAGTTTTGGGTTCGATAATGTTTGTGATTTAATACTTGAATGTTGCAGCAATCCTTCAGTCCATACTTTTCGCAACCAACTGATTGTTAGTTGCTTTGCAAAGTTAGCCTGGACTTCATATTCCATGTTCCTAGTTCGATTGTGAAGATTTGTTCATTTCAACTGCAAAAAGGGTTGTTGAATGAATGTTCATGATTTGAAAATCTTAACACCTTAGAAGATTGCACTATTTTCTGTGAGATTGTAGATTTATCTTGGTCAAGCAGAGATCGATTTTAGAAGGATTGGTCCATATGAGTGTTGGTTGCCTTCATTATCAATCTTAGGAGTAATGTTAGGTTTAGAACTCTCTCTGAAACCCTTATCCTTTTTTATTTCTTTGATTTCTGGGTTAAAACTAGGATTGAAGCATCATCAGATTGTTAGATCTGATAAAATTGATTTAGCATTTGCTCATAGTAAGGTCCCATTGTGATTACCAACATTTTCACATTTTGTTACTGAGTTGTTTATGCACTGTCAAAACCTGACATTAGAGACCTTGGGGTTATCTCTTGAGGCTTGCCGATAGAGATTTACCTTTCAAGAGAGATAGGATATCATATTCTGTCTGGATATTATTGTGCAAAAAACATGATCAACAGGTATGACCTCTCACCGATAGTGATGGTTTGGTCGATGGTTCTGCAGTGGATATTGCTATGATGTCTTAGCAATAGAGTGAGTCTGGGCGATAGTTTTGAACTCAATATGGCTCTTGTTGATGGTGGTGACTCTAGGAAATAACAAAATTTAGGCATTGTGGCATTGGGGAGACATGGCCTAGTGTCTCACCGACATGCAACACTATTTGAATGCCTTGACTGAATGTATATCCTACATGGTCTATTCTGAGCCAATCAGAGAAGTAGAATGTGAACCGCTAGTAGTTGGACTGTTGTGACCATTCCTGTGAGGAAAATCAACAGAACTTGAACGACATGGATAGACTCTGTAATTGAAGATGATGATCGGTTCAGTGAACAGTTCGATGTGTGATCAGTGTGTATGAATTCAATTCTGAGAGCATTATAATTGGGATGTTCTGTACAAGGTTGATCATGGAAATTATGTTGCTATAAATTGACATGAGAAAGTTAAGTTTGAATTCTGTATGTAATTTTCTTTACTATAATACAAAGAGGCTTTTCTTGGTGTGGTGGGTTTTTCTCCCGTAATGGTTTTCCCACATAAATCTGGTGTCAAAATTGTGTATGTTCATTTCTCTATTTTTGTTATTTCTTTCATGAGTATCTTAATTGAACTGTAATTGTAAAATTTAAAGTCACCTCAGCATTCTTCCCTGAGGTTTTGACGTTAGGAGAGTTTGTTCCACACCCAATCTTTCCTTACAAAAAATTGGGCTCACTTAAAGATGTTTCTAGCTATGATCATTGCTGCAAGCTAGCTGTACCAACATAAGTGTCAGGCGTGGTCTCTTCATGGTAAGAATGCCTAGTCAAATGTGCATAGATTGTTATCTTGGGAGGTGTTTGGATATATCAAACCATTTGCTATCATTTTCGTAGTGGAAAAGCTTTGCAAAGTGACAAATTGATCATCTGCAGGTTGTTATCTTACTGCTAGAAGTTGCAGTATTAAAGGGTTAATGTATAGCAATCATTCTAGGTATAGAAATAATTAAAAATATTTAATAATTATTGTTGTGAATAAAACTCTATATGTTGCTACTAGTTAATCATTTCTAAAATTCTAGGTTGGCTGCTGCATTTCCAGAATTTAATATATTCAACATCTTCTATGTTTTGGTATGCATTTTAAAATGTAAAAAGTTCATAGAGGAAATCTATTAATAAAACCATCTCATTTGCAACTGGTTATTTCTAGATTTCTTGCATGTCTTTTTATGCATTGTTACTTTGCATTTCTATATTGGAGAAAACACAAAAAAATCAAATATAGTTTCAAAAATCAAAACAAACATTCATCATTTACAAAGCATTGGAAATCAGAGAACTAGAGGGGTTCTTACACTATCCTGCCTATTGAGGTTGATCTTCCATCATTGTGAGTGTCACTACCAAACCTAATCACCGATGAAGAATACAAAGTATCTTGACTGAATGAGTTAGAATTCATCGATGAGCATCATCTTGGAACCCTCAATCACTTGCAAGTATATCAAAACAAACTGAAATAGAGCTATAATAAGAAGATTAAATGTCAGTCCTTCCAGGTAGGGGATCTTGTCCTAAAACAAAATCATAAAAAATTTCAAGATGAGGATAGTAAAGAAAATTTTGAGCCTAATTGGTTGGGTCCCTTTGTCATCACAACAAGTTATGGATCAAGAGCATATCAATTGTCAATGCCTGAAGGAGAACTCTTGCAAGATCCAACTAACAACTTGCATCTTAAAAAAAAATTATGCCTAGTCTTGAAGGGTGTGAATTTGAAAATAAAATAAAAATAAAAAAATGATCAAAATCAAAAAAAATGAGAAAAGGATTGAAAAAGTAAAGAAAAACAATCATCCTCTAGTGAAAACCACTTCAGTGGCACTTTGGGCAAGTACCTTGGTGAAAAACTGGAAAATAGGCACCTTGCATATATAAAAGCACCTCCATCTATTCTTTGGATCTTTATCCTACCATTCTTTGCATCACCATCCATCCATCGTATCCTTCATCCTATTTATTCATCCACCACCTATCCACGTCCTTATCATATCTTGATGTTGTGAAGTATCACAATCCCTTTAGTAGTACTTGGCATATTCCAAAGGTCAGTTTGTTCTGCTTATATCGAGGTAGTCTAACATGTCATGCTGGGGGAAATTCATTATGGATCATATTAGGTTCTTGTATATCTTGGGGTTATCAGAAATATCATCGAAAATGCCAAAAACATTTGTAAAGTGTTCATCAAAAAATCCAAAAACATCCAAATCCTCTACAACTAAAATCCAAAAACATTCAGAAAATTATAAAGGAAAAATCCAAAACATCCAAAACACATCAAAATGCCTAAAAATGTCGAACATCAAAAATACAAAATCAATACCATGTCAAACTACATCATCTATGAGCTTGAACATAGGCAAGGCCATTGTTGATGTGCCCCTGAGATACCCTAGGTTAGTCCTTTAGGAGTCCATCATAATAAACTAACATTCCATCAACTATTCATATCTCATCTTTCAATAAGTCGATTCGGTCAAACTACATGGTCTCTACATGTATAACGTAGGCAAGGCTTATCTTTGATCAGCCCTTGATGCCCCTAGGATAGGTATTTAGGTTAGGTTCTTGGTCAAAACTCAGAAAACCCCTAAACATTCAAATAATAAAAAAAAACACAAAAACATTCAAAAATAAAAAATCCAAAAACATTAGAAAACATTCAAAAGACCTAAACAACCTCAAAAATCTTCAAAAAACCCTAAAATAGCCTCATATAATAAAAAACCAAAACACTCATGTAAACTTTCAAGAAAACCAAAAACAACCTCAAAACATTTTAAATACCAAAAACATTGAAATATTTCAAAAAAATCCAAAACCATCCATCCCGTCTCGCTTTCACCTGCAATAACCTTCACCCATAACAAATCGATCATCACCTTCAACCTTTGGAAAAACAAATAGAAAACAAGTCTAGAAAATCATAAAGTGAGAACCTAAGTGTCAAATTCTAAAGTCTAGATCATTGGTAATTGCATCAGTGAAGTTTATATCAATGGCTTATCATAAATCTCATCATCATCCTAACATTAAACAACAACTGATCAACATGTCCTAAGATGTATCCTTCCTACGATGGACATTAGTATCAGAAATCACCTTAGCTAAATTAAACTAGCAAGACGTATAGATAACACTGATTGTTTGTCTTTGATCTTTTCTTACGATTTATCTTAATGATCCATTCTGAGGACCTCTCAATGATGTCTATCAAAATGATTTAGAGAGAAAGGAATGGAGCATCGATTGATATCTTTCATTTTTTGTGCTTATGGATACTCTTGTAAAATAATCTTGGCACATACTTTCTTAGTTGTGTGTAGAGAAGTTGTTTGGAGTACGTTATTGACTATTGTGTATGCTTTGGTCCAATATATTCTAAGCTTCTAACTTACATTCCAATGAGGTTTCCGTATGCCAAGGTGTGAACAAGAACTATCCTATCTATTTGCAAAGTCAAAGTCCATTACACTAGATACAACATCCTATCTATGTGTTATATCAAACAACAAGGAACGACGAAAAATCCCAATCCAGAGAAATGAGAAAATCATCATGCATTCATCATCATCATACATTTCTCATCACCATCTCTAATAAAGTCTTAGTGGATCATATACTATTGGATCTTTTGAAGCAATCATCACAATCAATAGTCAATCATCTTGTTTCTTCTATCTTCTCTTTGCGTTAACCTAGTATCATGACAGTCAACAAAAACATCATCAATGTATCCATCCTGCATCCACAAATCATCAACATACATACATCTCATAATCACATCATAATAATAAACACCCATCTTGCATCATCATTATCATTTAAGTTGTGACGAATAATATAGATTTAGTATTCTAAAGAATATTAAATCGTTGCATCAAATATCATAAATATGCATCACATTATCATATCATAGGTATAAACATCTGCATTTTCCATCCATACATCCACATGCATACATCACATTCTAAAACTGCATAAGGAAATACCTAAAAACAAATGCATTCCATATCATTTGCATAAGCATAACATCTACATATCATATCATCCATCCCATAACATGTCATGAAAAGATATTGAAAAAGAATATAACATTGCATCCATTACATCTCATCTCATCGCATATCACATAAGCATACATAAATAAAATGCATCCATACAATCATAAACATGAAATAAAGCACACACATCACATCATGAATCTGTATCATATATATATATATATATATATATATATATCAAAAAATGGTGAATGTCATGGTACAATATCTAAATCAGTGTATGAATGTCGATCATAAATACAATATCCATGAGGCTATCAAAAAGGAGCCCATGAATGTATATTTGTATGAAAGAATCGGGAAACAAGAAAAAAATGTGTCTATACAATCAAGCTAGCCCTAATGGTTGCTCCCCTCTCTGGCCTATCTCTCTGGCTGATCCTTAGCCTTGGGTTGTGCATCACTCCTCTGTGAGTAGACAGGTTGTCTGAGTTTCTATCAAACATCTCGGTGATAGTGCATCCTATAATAGGTTGTCTTAGTCACAACCTCTCTGTATACCCTGGTAGATACAGTCCTACCTTGTGTAGTTGTCATCACCTCCAGTTGCTAGTGGCGATCAATCTCCTGATCTCTCTTGATAGTTATAGCCTGTACTTGTTACCTTGCATGATCTCTCTCTGTAGTAATAGCCAAAACTTGCTATCATGCCTGATCCATCTCAGTAGTAACTACCAAAATTTGTTGTCGGGCTTGATCCCACTCACCCGTAAGGACCTATACCTACTATTGTAGCTGTTAAATCTACAAATCTTGTGGATCTAGTCGTGGTGGTTGAACTGGCTACTACTAAATAGGAGACTATTGTGGAGGCTACTAACCCACTGGTAGTTCCCCCAAAATTTTCCCATCCTAGCCATCCTACCCCCTGCATTTGCATCTGCTCGCTCCCCTCCCTTTGGATCTCCCTTGTGGAGGAGCACCTATTGGATTTGTCAACCTATGAGGGGGTGTGAACCATGTAACATATGCAGGCATCATCTATGCAACCGCCTAACCATGATCGTAAGCCCATGGCTATGCTACTAACTGCCAAAAGCCCTCAACTACATTTGAGGCAGGGATCATAGGTCCCCATGTGGGTACCTCTCGAGTTGATCAGGAAAGATGGCCTTGTATGCATTGTCTGGCCTATCCTGCTACTCTCCAAACTATCATGCAACCCTATCCGGTAGATACCTCTCTATAATATTATGCTCTTGACCCTACATATATTGGGTCTATCTAGTGAAGAAGAGCTACTGAACACCATCAAACCACGTTCACATTTGAAGCCAGGATTGTCATCTAAATAATGTCATAGCATCAATAACTCGGCACCAATACATGATCCCAAGTTTCCCATTGTGCCATAAAGTAATGGCACCTCTATATCGCCAAAAAATTGGATCATTTGGCTCAACATCAACCATTTGGATAATCGGTCGAAGCACAATGATGTGCTCCCAAGCCCAAATGTGAAGCAAGGTAACCCTTGTGCTAATGGCTCTACTATCGTAGTAGACAAAGTCATGCATATCATGATACAATGAGGCTATCATCACTAGCCCCCATGCAAATAGTGTCCTCCTATAGAGCATCCGATGCCATGCTAAGCCCTCTCCTGGGCTGAATCCTCTACTTCGTTGGTCTGGAGTGACCAAACCAGAAATGATGGTTGTAGCAATCAATCAAAAAGTGGGCACTTGACCTATATACATCTCAAGGTCGATCTGTGAAGTGAATAGAATGATGTCCTCAGTCTCTATCACCTCGTGTCAGGCATTGTATCCGTCGTTGAAATACTATATCATGTGCTCATCATGTATCGACAAACACAATATCCGCCATACATCCTCTAAAGTCATCGTCGCCTCACCTATGGGAAGGTGGAACAAAAAAGTCTCACTGTGCCATCACCCACACAATGCAATCATCATAGCTAGATAAGTTTGAATAATGGGCATGGATGCAATGTACCATAGAACAATCTCCCCTAGGTGCTCATGTAGCAACTCAGATAAATCAACAAGTCTCTCCAAAACTATGGGTTGATGTTCATGAGACATGAAGGGTAGAATGACCTCTTGCACCCACAAAGCACACGACATCAAAACTATAAAAAAATTGACTCAATTTGGATTTTTTGGCTCCAGAATGACAATAGCGTTGCTATTTACGATAGTGTCACTATATTTCAAATTACAAATTGTGACGCCTGAAGGAATTCAAATTGCAAACCACAAATCGTGTCATGATTAACTTTGGAAACCCTAACCCCAATTTTCAAATCGAGAAGTGTGTCGCTATAAACATATGTGTCACAATTTAAAATTGGAAACCCTAATTCTAAATTGTGAACTGCATCGCAATACACATATGCATAGCTAAAAATCATTTTAGCATCGTTGATTCTAAATTTAGTGTTGCTATATAGCGATGCCACCAAAGTTTAAATTTTAAAGCACAATAAATGCATCAAAAATTCAAATTTCAAATCAAGTTTTGAGTTACATACTAGTGGTCCTAAGCTTGAAAGCCACTAGTACTCTTGAACTCTGTCATAAATGTGTTGTGGGAGCTCTCGTCATGCCATTTCATCAAAGCATTAGAGCTCAATTTGCAAGAATTCCTTAAGGTGTGAATGCACAAATGAATTGAAAGTGTCCCTTCTTGGCCTATTTATGCTAGAAAATTAGGGTTTTTTTCCCTAATTTAACCTTGAAGCTAGGGTTTATCATCATTTTCACCAATTTTTCCAAATTGGAGCTTATTTTGCATCATTTTTTGTGTTTTTGGCATATTTCTTGCATCCAAGAGTCTTTCTAGACCCCTGGGGAAACTTTTTACCTTTATCAAGAAATCAACCCAAAATTCAAAATTTCTACCCGATTTCTCAAGGGGGGCAGGGAATCAGCTTTATCCTTCAACTAGGGCATCTAAAAAAATAGATTTTTTTTAAAAAAAATTTAAGCAGCAGTTTTTAATCCAAAGATCATCAATCTTTGAATCAAAGTAGCAAGTACCTCACTTCAAAGAGGGGAAAAATGTAGACACTAAAAAATGTCCTAAATAATATCATACAATTGAATCAGGTATACTAACATCATTTCCTCTTGGAGCCCATCCTCTTTTTGCTTAACTAATTGAATTAGCCTAGCTATTTAATTAATTGCATCATTTGCATCTATTAACCTAATTCATTTAATCAGGTCAATTCATCCCCCTTTCACGCTAACATTTCAACTCATTAAATTAAATAAATCAAACTATTTAATTTAATTCCCTAAGTCTTCATATTTAATTAAATAACCCTAAGTTATTTAATTAAATATCATTTCACCTTTCCCCCTTTCATTAAATCATTTAATTTAATGAATATCACTTTATTCCTCTAAATCCCCTAATTGCATGATTAAACCATTGTTTAATTAGCAATTATCTAATTAATTTAATTCCCCCCACTTGCAAGGGGATATTCCAAGGGAATATTCCTCATTTGCACATTCCTCCAAAAGGGGAATATTCTTATGGAATATTCCTCCCCTTTTGCACAATTAAACTTTGTTTTAATTTGTAAAATATCCTCTTTCCCTCACCCATGAATATTCCAAAGAATATTCTTTCTCCTTCAATCATTTAAAAATGGGAATATTCTCACTTAGCTTCATATGCAAGTTAACTTTAGACCTCTTGTACAGGTCAAAAGTGTGCTTGTTTGGAAGGAATGAAGACCCTTGATTAAATATCATCTTGCACTCTCATCTGTTGATGAGAATCCATGATCCATTCCTCTTCTTTCCTCCATCCTTGACTGTTGATTAGCTTTTTCGATCTCAACCCTTCATTTCTCATTTGCTTTCCTATAAATAGAACACTATTTGGAGACAAATGGGTCCATCTTTTTTAGAGAAAACTTATGTTGTTGAAATCACTCACAATCAAACTCATATTTAGCACATATTTAGCATATTTTAGTTTAAATTAGTTTCTTAATAGCTTAGCTTCCATTAATGGCTTCCATGCATCCATTTTAGCTAATTAGATAATCAGGGTTTGAATATTTTTAATTTAAATCTCATTTAGATTGGATTAACAATTGTATATCTAAATCATTTCAGCATAAATCATTTATATTAGCTCTTGCATCATACTCATGTTAGCATAAATCATGTTTTTAATCACATATCACAACCATTTCATCGATTCTCTTCAATAGAATTGATTGAAACAAGCTCACTAATCATGGGATTGGGAAAGGGTCATAGTTTCACATCAACAAGACACCAATTCCAAAATGGGATAAGTTTCAAATGGGTAAGAAAAGACATTTTAAATGTTTCCATAATTTAGAATGCTTTGTTTTAATGAATATTTAGTAATCTTCAATTTGATTGATCCTATTTAGATTGAGTATTAGTGGCTTCATTATGCTTCAATTCTTCATGGATCAAGTGTAATTGGCCCATACTAGTACCTTAGCTAACTACCCTTATTCTTAGGAGTTTATCAAAACTCTTCTTTCGTAGTTTGAGATTGAGGCACAACAACCATCTCAATCTGACCAAGACCAGGCATTTCCGTTTTTACTCCTCGAATCCTACCTTCCTCAACTTCCATAAGCTTAGGGGAAATAAGCTTCTCCATAGCAACCCTATGCTCCAAAAACACTCCAAAGTCAAGTAACGAGGACTTACACACCAGAACACTATTCATAAAGGAGCCATTAAGCTTCGAATCAGAGTTAACCAAGGCCAAAACTGTAGGAAAATCTATCAAGATCGCAAGGTCAGCTAGCCAAACCTTAGCCGGGGACTCAATAATCTTAAGGATATCAGATTAAAAGGGGTAGTTGTTAGTGGGGACCTCCTTTGAAGGTTCACTAGGGTTGGGGTTGTATCTAACCATGGACTTGCAGTCTAAAATAAGTTGGATAGGTTTAGCACATTTCTGACAGTAAATCACTGCATTCTCATAGCAGACTTGTTGAGTCCAAGACCCAAATCTGGAACAAAGCTTCATAGATATGGGTAAGGTCTTAATTATATCAATGTTGACATAAAAGCATGCACAAAATAAACTGGACATAGATCTGGTGATAGAGTCTAAGGTGATGAAATGGCTCAATGAGTCACCAATTCTTTGAAAAATCGAATCATCCTAGTATTCCAAAGGAAGTCCTGGAAGATGCACCCACACAAGATCTGACTTGTTGACATTGATAACAGGTTCAAACCCCAATTTCCAATGGCACAAATACAACCCATGCTTTCCATAGACCTATGGACTTGAAGAGATCATAGAAATTAAATTCTCCTCAACCATGAGCTTGAAAAGGAAGAGTCTATTGGCCATGGTGCAGAAACACACACTGCCCTTCAAATGCAATTTTGCAAAAACCCATCTCCTAACCATATTGATAGAGGGGAAAAAGGAGAAGAATTTTCTAACCACCGCTTTCTCCATGGAAGAAACAATCCTATTGTTAATAGATTCAAGGATAGAGAATTCAGTTTGTGAGACAAAGATCTCCACCATAGGGAAAGGAAAGGAACTCTTAGTATCCAGGATCAATTTAGTCAACACATCTTTACATCCCTTTAAACCCAGAGTGATAGGGCTCTTAGGAACTTCTATAGGAGACAAACTAGGAATCACAGGATCCCTAATAGTGGACAACACATGAGAGATCCTCAAGGATGTCGACACAACATGTGTTGTGGTAAGAATCTAGTCATAGGAGGATGGGGGGATCTTGGGGTACCCCCAACGTAGATTCTACCACGTGCACACATAATTCTAACCAGAGGAGCCGAAAAAGTTTAAATTCTATGATGTGCTACAAGATTTGGTAGTTTGATAAGACCCCCAAACTTATCTTCATCACATTTCCTTAGCCATATTTTAGTAGAGCCTGATAGATTACATGTTATTAATAGGTTGGACATGCTTTAGATTGATAGCTAACTTTTTTTAATGAGTAACCATTTAAAATACACTTTCTTTTGTTCAATCACATTCAACCAAGAGTGTTTAAGAATCTTAAATCATTGCAAATTACTAAATTTCAATTACCAAAAATTGTTAAGGTGTAGGTGATAACCTCTTAGGACTTTGAAAAAGAGTTGGAGATCTTTTTGGAGTTCACCTTATAGAGGGTAGTTCTATCCCACCACGTCAATTTTTCATAAATTCTAGGTTTGAAACTTATTTTGGAAAGAAATGGAATTCTCTTACAAGATTTTTTTGAGACTATATTTCCTCCTTTAAGAAGTGGTAAACCATACTCAATACTAAGAGAAGCCCAAGACTTGGTCTATTTATTATTCATTATGTTACCAATTTCTTTGATGACTTTACTATCCTAGTTCTTAGAAAATAAATCATGTTAGAGAGCTATGGGCTTCTTGTTCCATTGAAGGTTCCACCACACTAACCTTAAGCTACAATATTTTTTCTCTTCCTTATTATGGGCCTTATTTTTTTGATCTAGTTCTTGACAATTTCCCTTGCCTTCTAGTTACTCTTAAAGTTATTAGAGCCAAAAACTTGGGATAAAGAGAACTTGGAAAACAAGGAGTCATGAGGATGTAGGACATTCCAAATATTAGCATATTTAGGGACTACCATTTGAACATGTCATTCCTCACTAAAACTTTACAGGTCATTTTACCACTAAGAGATTTAACAATTCATTTAGTAGCAAGAAAAATTACTTGAAGTCTTAAGTATTTCAATCCAAGGCCACCATTTCCTTTATCTAAACTTGACACAAATCACACTTGATAGTAGATTTGTGTCTCTTTCCTTTCCCATTAAACCAAAGGAACTTCCTAATTCTCTTTTGAGTTTCATTCACTTGATAGTTTCAAAACAACCACACTGAAGCATAATATAAGCTATAGGAGGACAATTTTTTTGACAAAATTGCACTCTACCAACCAAAGAAATATATTATCTAATCTACTTGGAGATTTTTTATTTAATATTAATTTAATGTAATCCCATATTGACTTAAGGGGAGGATTGATTTCAAATGAGATTATTAGGTATCTCACTTTGGTGCAGGAGCACCTACACCTTAGTGGTGAAATTGAAGTCTTGAAGGTTGTTCATTTGGTCATCTGGTTGAATCAAGATTAGCATAGGGGTTTTTTAATTTTATTTATCCTAAATAAGGTCAATCAAGACCATTTGTTATGTATTTGATAGATATTGTGTTATAGATGTCAAGTTTAGGAAAAATTGCAAAATGTAATGTTGTCATGTTAAGACAAGTTGTCAAATTGCAATTTTGAGTATAATTAAGGGTCTTAGTACTTGAAAGTTGGTTATAAATGTTGGGAAGTTGTATCTTAGAGGGAAAATGTATTTAAAGGCCTTTAAGGCTTGAACCAAAAGTTGGTGGAAGAACATTGTGAAGAATTCTCATCAATATAATGTTATTTCCTATTATTTTCCTATTTTTTTGAACTTAAAAGGTTGTGTACATACCGGTACAGGTCCTAAAGGCTCAGTTTTCTTTGTGATTATGTAGATATATGTGTAACCTTTCATTTGGTTCTATTTTAAATATCTAACAATAGGTTTGGTGGTAGATATTTGCAAATTCTTGGAACTATCTGGTAAAACTAGTGAGGGGTCTGTTTTGGTTACCAATTAATAGAACGAGCCTTTCCACCTATTGTCTAAGTCTGTTACTCAGTGGAAAGGTATGTTTTATTTTATAATAGATGATTTCATGGTTTCTATGGAAGGGAAAAGCCATTAGTGTGGATGGAAATGTTGCCCTAGGGCTGACTGTGTAACTTTTTCATGTGAAATGATGGTGTCAAGTTAGGTTTTTGGTGAGATAGTGATGGAATTGTCAATGTGATGGTTTTCATTCATATTCAGAGTATTTTTGAACTATTTGATGCATTGGCTGCATCTCCTAAGCTCGGTATAGTGGAGATTCAATAAAACCCTAAGTTTTGGCATGTAATTGGAGGGTTTGGTGGAATTGTCATCTAGAGCCCTGGTTCCTGAAAAAAAGGTGAATGAATTTGTGGTTTTGAGTCACAATCTAACTCTTTCAAGTGAGTTTTTATGGAAACATGGAGTTTAAGAAGTGGTTCCTTTGTTAAATTGGGCTAATTTAGTAGCCTTTATGCAGGGCAGGGGTATTGAAATCCCATTTTGGTCCAAAAGAGTCTTAGTTGGTTTCAAGGTATGTTGTGTAAGCCCTTAAAGGGTATCTAAATCCATCATTTATTTGGAAATTCATTTAGTTTGGGTGAAAAGTCCCTTAAACCGGGTTGCATTTGCTACAAGGGAAAGCAAGGTTAAGAGTTGAATTTTGAGGAAATCCTCTAATTTTTCTTTGAAGTCTAGTTGATATCCACTTGTTTAGCACATTGAATGGTTTTTCACCCCTATATTGCATCACACTTGCAAGTTTAATCCACTCCATAGCATATCAATTTTTTTAAACCAATAATGATGGGAGAGGAATTCCAACTAGTACCAAAAAAATTATTTATTTGATCTAGATGCTTTGTAAAATATTTATACCTTTATCATCAAGTTCTTAAAATTTATTTCCTCCTAATTCAAAAAGATTGCAATGCATCTGCAAATTGTATATTTAGGATTTTTTCCTCATTAAGGCATGCAATTCCTTTGACACTCCTATTACTCATCTCTTAAAAAATAAAAGATGGCATCAAAGGTGATGACAAAAAGAGTAGGGGCTAGTAGACAACCTTTCCTTGTTGATCTTTGTAGTTAGAAGGGTTCATAGAAATAACCATTTATATCAACTTGATAAATAGCTCATCCTTGAATAAGAAATCTATGATTTGAACAAAATTATTAGGAAAATAAAAAGCTTCAAGATTCATTATGATAAACCCTATCATGTAGGCCTTTTCAAAATCAAGGAAGAGTGTTCCATTTTATTAGTTTGTTACATTATCCCACTCAAATAGCCTCCCAACTAATAATAATAATTTTCAAGATATACCCTCCCTTGAAAAAGCTAGTTTGAGTATTGCTAATAAAAGTAGGGAGGATATTAATAAGTATCAGAGCAAAAAAATTAACAAGAATCATATAAGAAACATTAAGGAGGGTAATGGGCCTCTAGTTTCTAATATGAGATTTATCTCCTTTTGGAAAAATCCTAATGATTCCTCTATTAATATTTCTTCCCAAGGAGCCTTTGCTAATAGCTTCAAAATAAACCTAGAAGAGATATTCACTAATCTAGTTAACTTTTTTCTTGTAAAATTTAATAGGAAGCCCATCTATGTCTAGAGATTTATCATTTTTAAATGTTCTAATATCCTTTATAATATCATCCTTAGAGATATCTAGCAAGCAAATCATCTTCTTCATCTTTGATTTTCCTAGGGATGACTTGTCTACAATGATCTTGGGTTCTTTTACAATCCACATTGTTATCTTCAGCAAATAAAATACTTTTATAGAAAGATTAAAATTTATTTATAACCCAAGAAAGATTATTTATAAGTTTATTATCCACCCAAATTGATCTAATGTCTTCCCTAGCCTTTAAATATCCTTTATATAATTAAAGAACTTAAGAACTTTATCTCCATTTTTGAGCCAATTTATTTTAGCCCTAACTTTTAAACCACAAATCTTATCAATTTACAATTTTCTCAAATTATGCTTGAATCTCAACAACTCCTCATTCAAGGATTCATGCAATTGAGATCCAATAGAGATAAATATTATTGAAGAAATTATGTTGGTGTTGTCATTGATGTCAACTACTTGTTGAGGAAGTTTGTTGCATGATGAAGTTGTCGAGGATATTGAGAAAATTGTGAAAAAGAGGGAAACAATATCTTGCAAGTTGTGCATACATAGTTGAGATATTGAGGAAGTGTTGTGAGTGCATGGAGCTATATTTGTGTTGTAGTGTCTAGAGATATGTTGGAATAGTGTAATGTGTTGAGCTGATGTCTTTTGGACTTGGTTTCAAAAGTTCTTTTGATAAAATTTTATAAACAAACAAAATAGTGTTGTGCAAGTGTTCAAAATGTGCTCCGGGATGTGCTCCACATTTCTTCTATGTTGATTTTATGCCTATGTGGATCTAATATATTGTTCAAGGTTGTAGTAGTTTCTATATCCAAATTATTTTGGGTTTCTAGATCACTGTGCAGAAGGAGATATATTCACCAATGTGTGAACTAGATTTTTAGTGGTGTTTTCTATGGTCTGGGAGAAATGTATTTGCTTTGCATTTCTTCGCATTTTTGTTTTAGGTGGTGTGGATCTAGGAAGTTTCTTATAATGTTTGTATCTTTCAATATTCAAAGTCTCACTTGATTTGGTATAATACAATGTGTGTTTCATGCGTTAGTGTGTGAATAAGGTTAACTAGAGGTTTTGGGTTGAAGTATTTCTATGAATTGAGTTTGGATGAAATTTTTGTTGGATATCAAGTGGTTTTTGGATTGTTCTAGATCATGTTCAAGTGAATTTATATGGGCCATATTCATTCCTATCCATCGTGTGAATGTTTAGGTATCGACCTAATTTGAAATTTTAAATGTAATAGATAGTTGTTGACCTTGGAGAAGGTTTTCAAGGCTGAGGTTGATATAAATAAGAGTGGTGTTGTTGTTAGATGAAAGAGAGAGGTAATATAGATGTGAGTGATGAATGTGATGCAAATTTGAGCAAAGTAGCGCAAACTTCAAAGTGTTGGACTTCTGAAGGGAGTGAGCTGAAGGCATCCACAATATTTCATGCAATGTTGCGAAAATGTTGGAGCATTTGTGGTGGATTCCTTGTTGCATTGAGAAGTTTTTCTCTATGTGAAATATCTCTTCTATCTTCTTTGTTTCTTTCTATGGCTGTGAGCCTTTTTGGATAGTTTGTCATATTCTAGGAGTGAGCCCTTGTACTAGTTTTAAAAATTACTTATATATTGTGAGCTAATCCTCACTATGGTTTTTCCCTCATTGGGTTTTCCACATAAATTTGTTGTTCTCTTGTGTAGGGTGTTGTTATTTCAATTTATATTATCTACATTTCATGATTAATCATTTTAATAGAATAAGGGTTTAATGAATGTTTGTGGATCTAATTACTGTTGAGGGTTTTGATGTTTTAATTTGCTACAATTGATTCACCCCCCCTCTCAATTGTCTTGTTCATTCAACAACTCATACCTAAGTTAAGCACATTGATGATGAAATTGTTGCACTAATGCTAGGAGGTTTGACTATTGTATTTATCAACTACAAAAAATAATAGATTATACTCAAAAGTTCACAAATATATATAAACAATAAATTTGAAATTTTCAAAAAAAAAATTAAATGTGTTAAGTGTACCTATGAAAATCCAATTTCATAAGAATACATGGTAACATGTATAATAGATGGTGATGTGATGCCAAACTATTCAATAAAAAGTTGTATTTTAAAATATTAAACATTTTGAATAGAAAGTATTATTTTATTTTGATATATTATACAAATATTATCTCTGATACAGATGTAGGTGTACAAGTTGTTGTAGGAATTTTCAATGATGCACCACCCTCTAGTGTTACACCCTAAAGTGTATAATGTTTGCATTAGTTTAATTCAATTTTATAATTAAAAATAAATTTACATTTAAAAAATTTAAGTATTTAATAGATAAAATGTTAAATATTCAAATCAACATACCAATATTTAACCATTATACACCTCATTCAACAACTCAAGCATCATCACCACAATATCTGATGCACCACCCTAGTGACCCCCACTACTCTCATAAAATTTATGCTAACAATGATAACACACATGGGAGGTGGAACCATCTGCACCCTCTACATCGCTATCTCTCTGAAAGCATAAATTATAATAGTTTGAGCATATATGAGAGCTAGGGGCACTAGATTTAGATGGTTGAGTTGGTGCATCATCCTTTGAGGAAAAAGGCTAGGATATTTGTGTGTCATGCTCTATAATGGTGCTTGTTAGGCTAGCAACTGAATGGAGAGTTTGTACCTCCATACTCTCCCTAATGGCTATTGAAACCGTCAGATGATAAATAGGTCTTTGTCCTAGTGTTCTTTGATCTTCACAGTTATCTACTTGATGAGCTTCTAGTCTATTTTTGGTAGAGCCTACACCTCTACCTCAAAACTACCTCATATCAAAATAATTGGGAATTTCATGAAGGAAAAAATTATAGTATAGTTTTCTAAGAACATAGAGTGACACCTCATAATTATTACATGAAGGTTCATCAAAGGCCATCCACCACCTATCCCAAAAATTATTTCTTACCCATCATGATTACACCAATGTATTGGAAACCTCTTTGAATTCATAGGAATAGGTCCATTGGTTCTAGGATCCATAAAAATAACACATATGTTGTCTTTGCTTTTGTCTTTCATTTTCACTTAATCATAAGAATTTTTTTTGCATAAAATTGACATGAATCTTTGTAATTTTTCCATTTATTTATTTGATTTTTGACTGTGTCAACATTCATCATCATTACTTCCAATGTTGAGGCAAGGGATAGGTGATGTTGGTTTGATGTTGAAACCCTTAATTTTGAAACTAATTTAGAAATTACAATTGTGTTTTATTCTAGATTCCCTAACAAATACTCTTGACTTTGTCCAAGGTTTGTTATGTTGTGCACTTTTCACACACATGCCCCACCAAAGGAAGGGACCCTCTTTTTTGCTTGCTTTGTTTGATCTCTTCTCCTTTAGGGTTTGGTTTCCTGCAATTTTGGCTTTGCTTCACCCTGAAATTTAGTGTCTTATCTGCATTTGAGGTGTCTTTTGCAACATCGTGATCATAGTCTGGCTCTTAGAAGTTTTCCTCAACTTAGAGTTTCACCCAAGGGCTAAAATTGACTAAGTCAAGGAGAGGTTCAAAAAATCCAAGCTCCCTCAGATTTCCCGAGGTTCAGTTCACCCGGAGATTCTAGCCTACCTTGGATTTTCTAGCTTGAACTCATTTCAGAGAATCCAAGCTACTTAGGATTCCCCAAAAACCAATTTTGAGGTGAATTTTCAACATCACTTGTAAATCTTTTTTGCACTAGTGGATAGAGGACGAAAAATTAGGTCGTCTTGAACTTTTCAAAAATTCCTTCTAGAAAAAAAGTTATGAACTTTAGGAGATTTTGACCTGGCTTGGATTTCAGAAAATCCAAGCTACCTCGTATTTTCTGAAATTTCCATTTTTGGAAAAATCCAAGCCCCCCTCAAAATCCCAAAATTTTCCAAAAATGAATTTTTTTCCCAAAATGGAAATTTTTTTGAAATGTAATGTTTTTTTTTCAAAAATGAAAAATTTCCAAAAAATGGCAATCTTTGAAATTTCGGGTAATCCAAGCTACCTCGGATTTTCTGGAAGGATTAAGCATTTGGTAAATTGAGCTACCTCGGATTTTCTGGAAGGATTAAGTATCGGGTAATCAAAGCTACCTCAAATTTTCTGAAATTTCTTTTTTTTGGAAAAATCCAAGCCCACCCTCAAAATCCCAAAATTTTTCAAAAATGGAATTTTTTTTAAATGATTTTTTTCGAAATGCATTTTTTCCTTAAATGGAAAATTTCAAAAATGGAAATTTTTCCTTGAAATTTTAAAATTTTCAAAATGAAATTCTTGAAACGAAAAAATTTTGAAAATAAAAATTTTGAAAAAGAAAACATTTCCAAAAATGGAAAGTTTTCTTAAAAGGCTAAAATTTTATTTGAGTTTAATTTGGATATTTTATGGATGGGATTTTTTTACATGTGAGCTACTAATGATTGTATTTATTTTTCAGGATTAAATAAATTAAGGGGGACTTGCATATGGATTCGTGCCAAGAGGGAAATCTGGAAGAGTTCAACTCAAATATTAAATGTGGGGCTTGCATAAAAATCCATGCCACCAACTATATACCAATTGGAGAGGTACCTTTAACAAGGAAAGACATGTGAAGCTATATTTATTCTCCAATGAGGATTTTCTCAAAATTGATGTCATTGGGCCATAATGTAATTAAATGCAATTAATTGGATGATGATGTACCATGAGCTCCCAAATTAAATGTAATGACTTGATGTTTCTAGAAGTGTAATTGCAACCATTGGATCAATTTAATCCTGGCCATTGTAATTATAATGTAATTTTCTATATAAGGTCAGTGCCTTCTCATTTATAAGGGTTAGACTAGGTTAGAGAATAGTTGATTAGAAACTGTAGAAGCCAGAATTGGCTAAGTTAGGAGTTAGATTCTGCAAGATAGTAGCTGTAGGAGAGAAGAGAGACTTGAAACTATTATGTAAATTTTGGAGTGGTTAATGCAATTAGATTGTTGATTTTGCAAGCTTTGTGTTACACTTTGACAACTTATGGTTTCTTGTTCTTGATTCTCAGATGTTAGATGGTAGATTTCAGTTCTTTTTCAATAATGGTAAAATGTGAATGATGTTTGATCGATCTTTGGTCCATAATTTTAGCAATTTACTAATTGTAGATTGTTGTGTAAATTTAGTTTGGGCCTTATTTTGTGCTAAGTTCAATTGTGGATGCTTGTTTACATTGCACCAGTTAGTGGGTATGTGAATGAATATTCATAGTCTGAAAATCTTCAGTTTCCTTAGAAGATTGCACCATTTATGTGGAGTTGTGGGCTTGTCCTTGATCAAGTGGAGATTGGTTTTATTAGGGATCCTTCTATTTGCAATCTTCTGGTTTGTTAGATGATCCATCATGATCCTCTTATATGCAACAAATGTTCTTCTCTACTCTTACTGAAAATCAAAATGTCATCAAGATAAACAATCACAACTTACCCTAGAATTTCTTTAATACCTCATTCATCAGCCTCATGAAAGTACTCTATGCATTTGTTAGTCCAAAAGGCATCACCAACCACTCATACAATCCCTCATTTGTCTTGAATGTTGTTTTCCACTCATCTCCTTCTCTGATTTTGATTTGATGATATCCACTCTTCAAATCTATCTTTTTAAAGTATCTAGATCCACTCAAACAATCCATAATGTCATTCATCTAGGGTAAAGGAAATCCATACTTCACCATGATCTTGTTTATGGCTCTTGAATCTATACACATCCTCCATTCTCCATCCTTCTTAGGTGCGAACACAATAGGTACTGCACATGGACTTAAGCTTTCTCTAATCAAACCCTTTCTCAACAAGTATTGCACTTGTCTATTCAACTCTTCATTTTCTGCTGGTATCATCCAGTGTGTTGCTTTATTAGGAAAACTAGCTCCATGAATCAAATCTATACAATGAATAATACTTCTCACAGGTGGCAATCCATTAGGTACATTATCTGAAATGATTTCCTCATACTCTATTAGCAACTCCTTTATCTCATCTGGTTGTTCTTCTACAGGCTTCAAGTCTTCAACCTTCTTAGGAACCAAGGAATAGCACATGTTCTCATGTCTCAATCCATCCAAAAATCTCCTTCCATCAACCAAACAAACTCTAGCACTCGTACAAACCTTAACCCTAGGAACATCCTCCAATGGCAACAAAGTTTGCTTCATCCCATTAACAACAATGGTATATGTGTTCTTCTTTCTATCATGAATGGTTTGTCTATCATACTGCCAAGGTCTTCCCAAAAAAACATGGCATACATCCATAGGCATGATATCACACAAAAATTCATCATGGTAATTTCATATCTTCAATTTCACCAAACATTGTTCACATACCAATATCTTATGCTCATCTTGAATCCATTCTATCTGATAGGGCTTCAGGTGTTTCAATATTTCCAACTTCAATTTGGTCACCATTTATTTAGAAACTAGGTTCTCTAAGCTTCCACTATTAACAATCGCTTTGCAACATTTACTAGCTACCTTGCATCTAGTCTAAAAAAAATTCTTTCTCTGCAATGGCTCTTTCTCCAACTCACTTTGACATAATACTCTTCTATTCACCAACACTTCTCCATCTTTTGGTTTGTTAGATGATCCATCATGATCCTCCTCAACAAAGGTTGTTCTTCTATTGTTCTATGCCTTTCTTCTTGTCTCTCCTTGATTACATTCAAATGCTCTATGTCTGCCACCACACTTATAACAAGTTCCCTTGAATGTTCATTTCTCCTATCCTCTATCATGTCTTCTATAACCTTCATTCTGGTAACCACCATATCCTTCTCTTCTGTAATATTTTTCATCACCTCTATGGTATGAATTATCATTCTTATTGAACTCCTTATCTTTGTTCTAATTTGGAAAAGATCATCTTCCTCCTCCAGTAAAATTTCTTCCTCTTTGAAATCTTCCACCTCTTCTTCTCTGTCTCTGCTCCTGTCTTTTATTCAGCTTCTCTTCTGCCTTTAGGGCACATTGATATGCCTCCTCGACACTTTGCAGCTTAATCAAATTGATCTCACCTTGTATAAATGACCTCAAACCATTCACATATCTAGATAATTTCTCAATCTCATCCTCCAAATGTCTGGATTTGATGTTCAACTTATAGAGCTCCTTAGTATACTCTGTCACATTAGATTCCTTCTGCTTCAATTTTTTTAATTTTTTGAATCAAACTAATCTGATAATCGTCATGCATAAACTTTGTCTTCAACTTATTTACCATCTGATCCCACTATCCGATCTTCTCCTTTCCTCTTCTTTTCCTATCTACCTGCAAATGTTCCCACCAAAGGGATGCATGTCCTTTCAAATTTGTACAAGAAAATTTCACCTTCTTTTCTTCAGTGGTACCTTCAAAATCAAAACAATTTTCCATATTTGTTATCCAATCAAGCAATTCCTCTAAATCCAACTTACCTCTATATTTTGGTGGATTGAAATGTGGTTTTGTATTCGCTCTAGTTAGGACTCTTATGAAACTCTCTTCTCCCTGATCAAGGCCAGGTTTCTCATCTCTTCCTCTTTCTTCATGTACTTCTACCTCTTCATCACTCACATCATCAACTTGTCGACCTCTTCTCTAAGTCGTTTCAACTGCATCCAATCTAGCAACAATTCCTCTTAACATTTCCATTAAAGTTGGGTCTACATTTCCACGTGCTCCATTTCCTCTAAAATTTCTTCTTCCCACCATCTTTACATAAGTCCTCTGTAGTTGTAGGTTGGATCCTCAATCTGCCACCCCACAACAAATCTTCAACAAGACTCTGCAAATTCTGGTGATCTCTCACAGATAAAATCTTGCTCTGATACCAATCTGGTGCAGCCACGGTAGGAGGGTCCTCAAAGAGAACAATCTAGACCATGCAACAAGAGTAACACAATAGAAGCAACATATAAATTGGAGGAAAATGTAGATTAAAACATTCCCATTAATAGAAATCTCAGTTACAATTGGTTGGCAACATTTGGGCTTACAGATTTGGCTCACAGGCCTCATACAACATGCTCAAAATATCATATTCCTATATGCTCCTCAATGCAAGCTGAGATCTTACAAAGTGAATCCAAAACCTATCTATCTATATTCACTACTTTCCTAATTATCTATTACAAGCTTTATATCATATCTGCAGATCTGGAATCTTTCGCGTTGGCCAAAGATCATTACAATCTCCAATGAAAGAAAATGTAACGTGAGCATGAATAGGTCGGCCTCAAATTTGAATTACTCCATCAACAGGTGCATAAGATGAAGTGTGGACCTATAATTAAGGTTGGGGACACTCCACGAAACAATTAAAATCTCACCGTCAATATCTGCAAGCTATGAGAATGATCATGAGCGATCAAACTAGCTAATAGGCCTAAAAATTATTTTGGTGCCGATTCAAGAAACTGCCACTAAATCTAGAAGTGATAATTTACTGGAAAAAGATCCAATTGTGCTCAAATCTTGGAATAAGGAAAATGAACATGTCCACGATGTAAACATAGATCCATGTGATCTGGTGAGCAAATATGATGAATCTGGCGAATCCACCAACATGAACTAAGAAAGAACAAAACAAGAACAAAAATTGAAAGAAAATATTTTTGGTTGATGGAAGATTGCCAAGAACCAAGGATGCTCCTGCATCAATTTATTATTTTTTAATGATTATATAGTATTCTTTTAGATGTCATACCTATTTTATGGAAATTTTTTAGTCTAAATATGGTAAGGTAAATCAAATTATTATTGTTCTTTTTATATGACAAATTTAGAGTTTAAAATATACTATTTGTAATAATGACTAGTTTGATAATATTACATTTCGTATAGTTATATGAATTCTTTGAGATATTTGTAAATGATCCTATAAAATATAATCCAAATGAAAAAAGTAATTATCTATAATAATTTACTTATTTAATTAATTATAATAATTCATCTATATATGATATAAATATAACCTTTTAGCCAAGATATTGAGTCAATATCCCCAGAAAGTGATGATCAATCAACCCTCATTTTACAACATCATTAAGGTATGTTATTTCACAAACTTAGTTAGATATAAATTTTAGTAGTTTTAAGTCATAGGTAGTTATATACTAAGTATATAACCAAATATCTATAAAAACTTCTCCATGTAATAAAGGAGCTATCTTTTCTAGTATTTCCTCCTAGATAGTTTATTATAGTGTTAACCAACCATTAACAATAGGTGCATTATACCCCAAATAAAAATGGTACATATTTGGCATGATTGTTACTACCATCCACTAGTGTTATATAGGCATTGATAATGGTAATCACCAACTATTTCATGTAGGAATATAAGTTGTAAATTATAATTTATTAAAATATATGGTCAATTGTGTGACATGAAATTAATATAGGTGACATGATTTCATTTACATAATTTTTTTCTATTTCATCAATCAAGTGGTACTTAATTAATATAAATTTGTGTATAGGTGACTATATTTTCTTGTACAAAGAAAAGGAACAATATTTTAGGATTAAATTCCTTTCTTATGTGGAGAAGACGATGCTACACAAATAAATATAGGTCTAATTAAAATGTATTTTAGATGTATAAGAAATAAGATAATTATTTGGCTTGAATTGAAACATTATCAAGAAATTTAAGTTTAAATTTTCTTATCAATTATAATATATCAACTTGTTAAAAATAGATTATAACACTTCTATACCTTACCCTATACTTGAAAATTTTCTTGGGACTATTGATTCCCATGTATTGAATGATAACTAAATCAACAAAACTAAATTGGATGTAGCTTTTAAATAACCATAAGAAATATGCTTAGGTTATCGGTATACATCTATTTATAGGACACAAGTATTCCTAGACACAAATGACACTAATTTCTATCTTGGTAATATATCCTCAATTATAATATTATGAAACTTATACAATTTAGTTTGACATGATACTAATATTATAGGTGCATTTACTAAAACCTACTTCAATAACACATTAACTTGTGTTAAGAATTATTTTCAACTATCATTCATAGAGACCCAAGGTTACAAAAAAATCATCTAGACATCATTGCTCATTCCTTAATGAAGTCATAATTTCCCCCCTATTCAAATTTTAAAGGCTAATTCTTGTTTGATTAGGATAATAATGTAAAATAATACCTAACTCTTCTCCAACCTATCTTATTATTATCATTTTTCTTTCTAGAAAAATAACCAAGAGATTTAAATTTCCATTAGATATTCCTAAAATAACACTAAGCTATAGAGGTCATACAATACTATTATCATATTTAATAAATGTTTAACTATGCTAATGTATATGTGCTCATTAATTTTAATATTATTTTAAATGAGATAGGTTTCATAATAATTTGTAATATACAAATACTTAAAATTTCCATTGCCTATATATACCCAAAAAAATTAATAACTATATAAGAACAAATAAAGCCTTCACTTTCATTCTTGATAACAATGATTTGATATTTTTTTAATTTTTAGATAAAAGATGCTAAGAATATATTTATATTGCAGACTCATATACTGAGCCAGATGATTGGCCAAAACTAGGGTAAAGAATAATCTGGATTCAGCTCGGTCTAAGTGTCAATATGAGGATCGTAAGCTTATGAAAGGTGTTGCAAAAGTATACCTAAGGGATGAAAATAGTGAATTAAGTGGGGATGAATGCAACTAACACTTTGGAAAATATCTAATTTGGCTTATGTTTTATGTTGCAACAGGAAGTTACAGTGCAATAGGAAGTTCATAGAACAAAATATAGAGTAGATTTTGAAAACAGTCTATATGATTGAATGGTAAATAAACTGCTGAAATAGTTAAAAAATTTGTACTTCAAATAGCAAGAAATTAATCACACCAATTACAAATTTTTTGTTTAACAATTAATCAACAACATAAGCCAAATATTAAAGCTTTTTGATCTTAAAAGGAATCAAAACATAAATAGATCACACGCTACGAAATACATTCTGTAGATAGGGTAAAATCAGATTTAATGTTTAATGAAAACAATAAACTAATTAGATCTTATCATGCACAATAGAGTACAAAATAATACGAAAATCACAATAAACAACACAAATGCAAACCAATCTCCGCGCTAACTCTATTTATCTCCATTGCTCTTCTCCACCTGCATGAGAATGCGAGATTTTGAAGGGTTGACAATGGAGGAATGTTGAGTGCTCATTCCTGCAGCATAACGACTTGACAATGAAAATGGAGAATGATAGATAGAGACGAAAGACTGATTTTGACAGAGTCCAGATGCTAGATGAATCAACCCCCTAAATGTATTGTGAGAGGCTATATTTATAGAGTCGTGACGTTGACGAAGATAAGATTTGACAAGATTCGACAAGGATTTTATTTTTGACAGAAGAGGAAATACAACGAGATGAGATAAGATTTCAAAAAAGATAGAAAGATTTCATTTCCTGTTTTAAAGGAAATAAATCTTGAAAAGATGAGAAGGATAATTGATGAATTATCTAATTAAATAAATTAATTAGATGCACACGAGTTCAGTTTTGGAAAGAAAGCAAGAAAATCTTTTTAGGATTTTATTAATTAAATAAACTTTGGATTTATTTAATTAACGTTGAATTTATGATTTCATTAATTAAATAATATAAATTATTTAATTAACATTAGAAGAATGAATATAAATGATTTAATTAATTAAATAATATAAATTATTTAATTAACATTAGCGAAATGGATGGATTATGAATATGAATTTAATTAAATAAATAAAATTTATTTAATTAAATAGATGATGACATGGGTACCTAGGGCAGAGTGTGCTACAAGATGCCTAAATGATCTAATGCTGAGACAGGTGTTGCAAGAGGACAATTTTGGGTGTCTACATTTTTCCCCTCTTTGAGATGATGTTAGAGGTGATGAGATTTGTGTCAAGTAACATCATTTCAAAGAAGTTAAGGTATGGATAGAAGAAAATGGATGGTGAAGGAAAGATAGGATAATGGACTGATAATGCCCCCTCGAGAGGATAGGCGGGTTGGACAACACGGGTAGACTCTCGAAATGAAATGAAATGATAAACAGAATGATGCAAGATAGAAAGTGGATGAAGGAGATGAATGATACGTTATGCTGCAATGAAAGTGAGCAACCATGATGTTTGATTTAGCACTAGACAATATGCACCAAGATATAAGGACCAAGGTGACGATGTGTCTCGTGCCCCAGCGTAATACAGCCTTGTCTAGACGTATGAGGAAGTAGACTTAGAGCATTAAAGTCCTAATGCACAAAAGGTACGATATGACCTTACATACAAAGGATATTGCAAAAAGCTACTCCAACATGCACAAGATATGAATATTAGCTGGAATGATATGGATTTGATATAAATGCAAGATAAAATGATAACACACACAAGCAAGTAAGCAAGCATGCACAAATGATACAAAAAAAAACAAGGTATTGCCCCTGTCAAGCTGTAAACCATTGATTGAAGGATTGATTGATGATGATAGTGTTTTCATTGCGAGGAGTGACATATCCCTAGATCAACACAAGGATGATCGATAATTGACTGATTGACTTTGATTGATTGGGTTTACAACAAGATTAGGATCAAGACCTAAGGATGTGATTGGATAATTTGACAAGATTGATCGACTTGATTGGTATGGATTAAGGACTGACTTGCATTTGAATTATTGCTTGAATTTTTGTTGGCTATTTAATTTTTTTGGATTTTTGAAATGTTTTGACCTTTTTTTTGGACTTTTGAAATGTTTTGACTTTTTTTGGACTTTTGAAATGTTTTGAGGTGTCAAAGGATGAAAATTTTGAATAGCCTTTGCGCTAGATACCAATGACAAGGGGAAATCCAAGTCTAGGTGCAAGGGTGGGTGATGGGATAAGGGATGGTATATAAAAGACTCATGATATATAAATGGATGGTATGGATGTATGCATCACAAGGGAGCAAGGATGTAAGCTCCAAAGGCTATTATATAGGAATAACATGCCCCATTTTAGGTACAAGACTTAGGAATTTTCTAGACAAAATGTATGACAATAGGATACTGACATGATTGGTTTGGATAGGAAGAGATATGTCAAGAGATACCCAAAACATGTTTCAACCTTTTGCCCCTATATCTTCATCAAGATCAAAAGAAGAAAGGTGGATGAATGGACTCGATATGATAGGTATGTATGAATAGACTCAATATGATGGCTAAAGATGGCAGGTAGGATGGAAATGATATGACATGAATGATAGGTTGGATAGATAAGACATTGTGCCCCAAAGTGTAAGTGACATAGAAGATCAACCTACACATGATGCCTATTTGCCAGGTTTTCATCATGGTACTTATCCAAGGTGCCTGTTTACCAGGTTTTCACCGTTGGACGAAGGGATTTCTCTTTACTCTTTTTTTTTTATTCTTTCTTTTAATTATTTTTGACTTTTTGACTTTTGGATAGGAGGGACTTAAGTGTCTAGTTGCATGAAAGGTGATAGTCCCACTAGGGATGGATGTCATTGCATGGACCATGTCAAATGTCATTATGCTCATATATGTTGGTAAGGGATGACATGAAAGGGAGATGGAGTAGGTTGATGATGGATTATGATGTGGATTATGGAGGAAAATAATGGATTATGATGTAGATTATGTCGGGAAGATGATAGGGATTATATGGGACCTATGCCAAAGATGAATAGGGAGGCTTAGCCAAAAGCATGGACCATAGGACGATGATGGGGGAGATATGTAGGATAATGAGTGAATGATGAGTAGGAGTTATGTGGATTTGTTGTGAAATGGAAGGGAACCATGACCAATGGTTGCACACATTGTGAGAAACATTGAAGCTTTTGATGTGGACGAGGTGTAGGAAATAATGGAGATGTTTGCTTAGGAGATGGTGGATGAAGTGTCTTAGGTACCCACATAGACTTGATATTTGTATGACTTTTGTTTGGCTTGTGGGATGGAATATGATATTTTTGAATGGAAAGTGCATTTTGGATGGGAGGGGATGGTTGGAATTTTTGTGATGTGGATGCCTCAGTTGACTTGATTTCTTTTTGCTTAGGTACCCAAACCATTTTAGTGTTGGCCTTTACTTTTGGAGGTATGGGCTTATATAGCCTTTTAGATGTACTTGGCTTTGATATTTTGCAATTGTATGCTAAGGCATTAGGACCATTATAATTTTTGACTTTATGTGTAGAGGCATCCAAATTTTTATTTTGGAATCCTTTAGGTTTGGTGGAATGAGTGGAAGCTTTATGTTTAGACAATGTGTGCATTGATTGGTCATGATTAAGATGTTTAGAGGATTTATGGATAAATGGATAAGAGGATTGAATGGTATGGATATTAGGTGTTGGGAGTAATGGTGGTAAAGTGGATGGAGGGACATTAGGAGTTGGAAGCAATGGTGGTAGAGTGGATGGAGGGAAGTGTATGGTCACATGCTTTTGACATTTGTAAATGACGGTGGTGGAATGGAAACATATGTTTTAGGCGTATGATAGGATTTATTAAGGAAAGTGGACTTAGGATGTATGGAGGAAATACCAACATCTTGAGATTGGTGTCCTTGATGTGTATGTCCAAGGCCATAAGAGCATGGAGGGATTTTGACATGGATGGGCTCCAAAATATCTTGTTCATGAAGGCCTAAACCTTTACCTTGGTGGTTCATATTTTGGAGTGTGCAATGGACAATGCGACCAGGTGTAGGTGAAACACTAGACATGAGTTCCTTATTGGATGGAGAAGATAATGGTTGTTGTTGTTCAAAGGAGGAACATTCATGAATGAGGGTAGAAAGACCAATAGGATATGATGGAGGACTTGTAATGGGGTCGATAGTGGGTGATGGAGGATCATTAGGATCTTGATTAGCATTGTGTTCACTTAGATCCAAAGTATTTGTTTGATCTTCTATGTGTGCTTGGGAGGCATTTGTGTCATCAAGGGAAGTGAATTTTGATGGATCATGGATAGGACTGGGTGGAGGTGAATTTGGAATATTTTTCTCATGGATGGGTATAGGATCAAGTTGCTCATGGATAGGCTCTTCATCATTATGGACATCATCTTGATCATAAAAATGATATAGATTATGGATGAGTTGGATGAAAATGATTTGATCTTGATTAGGACTGGGGCTTGATGTTTCCAAATCGAATCTCACAAATTAGGTAATCTTATCTTCTTGATTTTTTGAATCTCACAAATTAGGCAATCTTATCTTCTTGATTTTTTGAAAACCTTTATTTCTTTAATTAATTTTCTCTTTTATTCTCCACCGTCGATCTGATTATCTGAGATATTATCTTGATCGTTTGATTAATGATTTTTCCCTAATCCTAAGTAGGGATTCTCATAATTTGGACCGCTCATTTTAGGTTCTCATCATCAATTAATCTCGTCCATCTGTTCAAAATGACATTTTCTATAAAACGTCATTTTCCTCTCACTTTTCGATGACACACATACACGCTGACATTTTACATAGACACATTGCACTTTAGGCATTTTCCACACTTAGATTTCATAGCAATCTCAATACTTATTATCTTTGTTTGATCAAATCTTAGCATATTTAGGCATTATCAATCATGGTCATAGGAATAGTCATTAGGAATATTTAAAATACTTCAAAGCTTGGTGTAGGACTTAGACATTTGCAAATTGCTCACACGACGAATCTGAGGGCAACATCATCCAACAAGCAAGAAGGTATTACAAAAGTGAATCATGGAGGTATCAACAATTAGGTATAATCATTATGTGTTTTACTTCCTTTGTGTTTTGTAAGATCTTTGGGTTTCATTGTCATTTATTGATTTGTTGCTAACAACCCAAATCGAACCTAAAAGAAATCCCTTGATTACATTGGTGAACCCAACTCTATTTTTTTGGTTATTTCCGTAATTTTTTTTGTGTTTTCTATTGTTTTGTAGGTATAGGTACGGATCGACGCAACCATTTTTTAAAAAAATCATGACACATTTGATGTGTCACGATGCATTCAACAACTCAAAAGCCACAATCACTCTAATAAGCTGCAATCGATATCTAGAATGACGCATTTGATCTGTCGTGTTGCATTCGAAGTCCTGAATGATGCATATGCTTTGTCACACCGCATTTGACTGGTAAAAAAAATTTCTTCATTTCTGACATTCTGATTTTTGGATTTTAGGGTTTTTAGGTTGTCGGTTTCTTTCTAGTTTTTTTTTGGTCTTATGATTTCCTGGTTTTCATTTTTGCATGTTAGCTAGCTTAGGGTTTTGTGTTACTAATCTCCATTTGCAACATGTGGTAGTAACTATTCGTGTGTCGAATATCATTTAGTAAAGAAACTACTAATACCTTGTCTGTAGATTTGAATGTCGAAGATGGAATAAAACAAACATTGTGCTTGTTTTTCATAGATTAGCAAACATTTAACTTTGGTGCACATAAAAAGAACACTCATGTCTTCTTTGCTTGATTGTGTTTGCAAGATGGTAGGTGAGTATGCTCTCACTTGGTGAAAACCTCGTGATTAGAAAACCAGACCCATCTTTATTTGTTATTACCTTGACTTGGTATATTGGAGTATCCTCTCCCCTTGCACTTTTGGGCAATCTTGGGTGTAAGAGAAATGGTTACCAACTCTAGAAATTGGGCCTGCCTGGGGATTTCATCACCCCAACACGACTCAAACTGGAAATGGAGCTAAAGCCAAGCTACCCCCGACTGGTATATAAATGTAAACCTTAAGGGAAAACCTAAGGTTGCTTGTGCGGATGTGTCATACGGACGGATTTGTACTCGCTTAAACCCTATTGAGCTTAACCTCTTTAGGCTGGAGTGCCACCTTAATGGTGATTAATCTCTTTCCCCATGTATGGCCACTTGAACGGGGGTCCCTAACTAAAAACTCTTGTATAGAAAGCCAAAATCCTTCTATTTGCTAGCGCAGCACCGGTCAGTGTGAAGGCATCCACACTTTCGCAGTTTGTAGTAGAGGTGATCAGCTCACCATGGGAGTTTCATGGGGGTTGGAAGCTTGGTTGGCTTGAGAAGAGAGTGCACTATAAGGGGGAGCCTGTGTAGCCAAGCTTCTGAATTCACACGCTATAGATATGCGGTTGGGGAAACCCACGTGGAATCTAGCGAATATTGTCATGGCCTAACCTAGGATTGTGCTTATCTAATGTGTGTTTGGTTACTTTTCAAAACATTGTGTTTGTCAAGTGCTTTCTGGTTTCATCACAGTTCCAAACAAAACATTCAACACCAAACATATCAAACTTGCAATCAAAACGACAAGAAAATCAATTTGAAACAAAACTGTGTCGCATTTGTTGAATCACAATTGATTTTCTGCACCGTAATTGTTCTATTAAACCGCAGTTGATACTCAAAATGCCACATCTATAGGTGTCGCGATGCATCTGAACACTACAGAGCTGCATGTGCAAAACTATAATGCAACTAACTATCATCGAGTCGCATCTGATAAACTGAGTCGCACTTGTCTATTTCTGAGTCGCATCTACAAATTTGAGCCACATTCGCAAAACCGTGATGCAACTGACATCTCAAATGATGCATTTGCCTATCATTGTTTAAGATTTCATCCAAAGTCAAATCTGAAGTCTTCGTCTTGTCAATAATCTGTCAAACACTGTTTCCTAAAATATTTTGTCAGGAACCAAACTTGAAATTGCTCAAAGTCTTGACCACTAGTTTGCATTCATTGCCAAAGGTTGCATCCTTCATTATTTTAGTTGCATATATTTGACATTAGGTTCACATTTTTGCATCTTTAGGATTAGGTAAACCTCAACACAACTTGCAACATCATTGTTTTTGAAATTAGGCTCTTTTGGACTAAGTTATCAAACCCTTTTCAGTCATTGTCCTCTTTTGTGGATGTTCCAACTCAAAAGTCTAGTTAGGAAAATTCACTAGTCATTTTGACATTGTCACCTTGTCATTTTCAACAAATTCCTCTAGTAACCAAAATTGAAAACCAAGTCCGAGCTTAGACGTGCTTAGATACCCTTGTCTTACATTGCATTTTAGGTCTACACATTGCATATCCTATTCACGAAAAAATCCAAAACATTGGTCATCCTAGTCATCATTTTGAACTTAGATCTTGCATAATATCATCATTATTATTTGTCATTCCCATTTGAGCAATCTCATTTATGGTGGAAAAAAAACTTCATAAACAACAACAAAAAATTTCAAACTCTTGGAAAGACCCCATGTCTACTGTTGATAATTCAAACTGGAACTTTTACGATCCATTTTCCAATCCAAACGATCCACCTCCAGTGACAACACAATCCTCATCAAACGATACATTTGAAATTTCCTTGCAAAAAGACGAAAATGGTCAAATACTTGAGGAAAACTTAGAAGCAATAGCACAAAATCTAGAGGCCTCTCAATTCATTGAAACAATGGTCTGTTACGACAAAGACAGATTCTTGGCTATACTCTTGAGTGAAGGAGCCAAATTACCTCCTGGATTTGACATTAACATGATAAATGTGACACCTCATGACCCTAATAACAACAACACACATAACATGTCACATAGTGGTCAACCTCCAAACAATACGAGCAATAATTCCTTTAGTACAGCAACAACAGTGCATGTCACTTCCAACATCCCAAACACCTCCAACAACATAAATACCATGACAGTAAATTCCATGATAGAAAATGCCACAGGGGCATCATCAAGTCACAACAATCCCCCCTCGATAGCTCCATCTATTACCATGAGCACAACTTCGACATATCCGCTCACTAGTATTTCACAAAATCCTTCGGGAGGAGGCACAAGACGTATCTTTAACCAAGGACAACAACAAAACGTTAACACAACAACATAGTCAAATATCATTGCCTCCCAAGGTACAAATACAAACATTCCCCTTGTGCAAAGCCAACAATTCACACAAGGTGGCCAAGTAACACAACCCATGGTACCATTAACGCATCATAACATCCATGGTCATCACATTCCCCAAATAATGACACACATGACTGGGGGACACATCCCAACCTACTCATCTAATGTTCATACTCACCAACATACACCCAATCATAACTTCCAATATCAACAACACGTCAATCTGCATACATCATACATATCACAACAATCCACACCACCACAATACACCAATATGCACGCACAACAAATAGGGACCTATGGTGTACCAGGCAATCCAACGTACGAAAACATAAATGACCTTGTTGTGGACGCCCTCCAAACAAGAGTGAGGGGTTAGAGAAAACCATCCAAAACATATACATTTCAGGTCAGAAATCAGAAATATCATATGACCTAAATGTATACCCATTTGAAATGAGCTTATACATGCCTCCATTTCCTCCGGGATATGTGTCACCTAATTTCACAAAATACAGAGGCAAGACAAACCCCATTGAACATGTTTGCGAATTTACAACCAATTGTATGGAAATCGCCTATGAACAAACATACTTGATGAGACTTTTTTCTAAAAGTCTGGCAGGTCAGGCCCTTGAATGGTTTTCCACTCAAAAGGATATCCAAACATGGGATGAGCTTAAGAGAAAATTCATAAAAAATTACGCGTACAACATTGACATGGATACCTCTATCACTAGCTTGTGCAATCTCACGCAAGAGGATGCTGGTGAGACTTTCATCCCATTCTTTCAGAAATGGAGAAGTCTAGCTAGTAGATGTCATATTGATATAGCCGAAAGGGAAAAGGTCGACATGTTCGTGCAAACACTTCTTGGGCCCCTAAAATATGCATTGCAAGTACATTGTTGCACAAACTTCACAGACTTAGTTGAAAAAGGGGTCCAGATTGAGAAAGCCCTTATCACAAAGGGAGAATTACGATATGGTTCCAAAAACACAAATGTCAATCCAACCACCGACAAAAACAAATATTGGGTTAAAAATAAACACGTTACAAATGATGGCGTTGTTGATGCCAAGGCTGCAAACATCGTGGGTCCTATACTGGCCCTAAAGGGGGTTCAACAACAAAACAAACCAACAATGACATTAACACCTCCTCCCAATATTCCTTCAAACAACCTAAGTGGTCAAAATAATCAGGGACAATACTGTTAAATGAGACAATTTCCTAAGGGTCGCACATACACTTCTTTGGGAGAACCCATTGAGGAATTCCTCAAGAAATGCATCTAGAATGGGGTCATTATACTTCAAGAAGAAAAATCATATGACCCAGGACAATTCAAACCAGCATGGTGGAATGATAACGCATTTTGTGACTACCATCGAGGAAAAGGACATACAACTTCTAACTGTCCCCAATTGAAAAACCTCATACAAGATCTTATCAAAAGTTGCGTCATTAAAGTAGGTGGATCTCAATTTACCTCCAATTCAGATCATACTATCCATAAGAATCCACTGCAGGACCATGGTTCTCGTAATGCTTCCATGTCAGGTCCACAAAATCAAGCTAACTTCACCCGAGTCAAGTATGACTATTCTGGTGGACCTATTATAAACAATGTCCGAACTGACAATGAATACATCAATACCATTATGGTTAGAAAAGCACCCCAATGTAATGCTACTACTCGCAGTGGCAAGGTCACTATAGCTGGTCCACCTCCTGCTAGACAAGCCAAAATCACCATACCGGGCCTGTCCGCTAAACAGACACAACATGTCCCATTTGCTAAACAACCAGAACCTATCCCGACCACAAAGCAATGGAAACCCAAAAGTCAGTTCAACCTTATTGACCAGCTAGGAAGGACTCCCGCACAAATCTCTATACTCGAGCTGCTTCGTATCTCTCCCGTGCACAAAGATATCCTAGATAAAACCCTGCTAGAGTCGTCGGTCCCCAAGGACATCGATGTCAATCAATTTGAAACCATGGTGGGATATCTCACTACGCCTCACCATGTCACCTTCTCAGATCAAGATTACTCATCACCTAAAACCAACCACAATGATGCATTACACAGAAACTTTTGTCCACAAGCACAAAGTTAGATGGGTTTTAGTAGATGGCAGAGCAGGATTGAATATATGCTCCCTCAAACTAGTTAAGGCTCTCAGGTTCTCTGATGCGTGTGTAGAACCAACGAAAAGTATAGTGATCAAAGCATATGATGATGAGGAACGCTCTTCACGTGGTGTTATCTCTCTCCCTATCAGAGTGGGACCAGTTATCGTGGACACGACTTGCCAGGTCCTAGATTTGGAACTACTATATAACATATTGCTGGGCTATCCATGGATTCATGCCTTAAAAGTTGTTCTGTCCACATACCACCAATGCCTCAAGTTTCCATTTGACGGCACTGAAATATATGGAGACCCCGACCCTTTTCAATATTGTACAAACTTAAGGGGTATCTCTAAAAATTGAGTACCTATTAACCGAGAAGCACTTGGCTCCTCATCATCCATATACGTCGACCCATCCACACTCATGCCATCTTCCACATCCACTCCATCCACATCTTCCACCATACCACCACCTTCCACTAGCCCTAAGATTGAATCCACTATCAAAATCTAGGACCTTGGCTGTGGAGAGTTCAAACTGCACATAGCATATAGCATAACAACAATGCCCAGGTCTCTCAAGGACTATGGTCAGCCATGTTTCAGAATGGAACCTCGGGAAACTTTCAAAGTTCCACCGAAAATAGTTTTTATCAAGTGGGGAGACATGAGTAAGGAAGACCTTACTGACATTACCAGATGGATCTATAAGGATACTGTCACACTACCCCTATTACCAGCTCAAAGATATGGCAAAGGTTATGACATCATGAAGGCTAAAGGCTATGATGGTACTAGTGGCCTAGGAAAAGATAAAACTGGCCAAAGGGAACCCATAGAAACTTTTCAAATCTCAAAATATCTTGGATTAGGGTTTGGATCATCCGACAATGACGGTCGACATACCTCTAGACTTTCAAATGAGCGAGTACATGCTTCGGATAGTGTCGAGACTACTAGGGAAACCCTCACTGAAACAGACTCCCATGAGTGGGAATTTGGCTCAGAACGATCCCTAAGTGACTGTTGTCTTGATGATTTGTTTGTCGAACCAGGGGAACTAACCTCTGAGCAATGATTTTGGCAAACATTCAAAATTGAACAAGCACCAAATAGTCAAAGACCCATTACCACCCCCCATGACATCCAGCACCCATCATCTAAACCCATTCCATTCAATCCATTTGAAGTATCAGACGATAGTGACAATCAGGGCTCTACAACCTTCACTCCTTATTTTGACAACGAATATGACACTAGTGAAGGAGAATATTGGATAGAGTCCGATGTTGAGTTGGATGATGATAATCTCATCTACAACATCACTGAACATGTCTGCATGCTATCTGCATCCTCACCCCAACTCACCAACATCGACGATGGCATTTCCTTAGTTTACCCTAACCTAGTCGATTGGGACCAACAAGGACCACCAATGCTGGACACATTTCAAAATGATGAGGCAATTATTGAATTTATGGGATTACAAGAAGGCATACCCAATGGGGACCACAAATCAGGATTTTCCATTGATTTAGACTGCATGGCATACTTTGGTGAGACTGCTCAGTCCTTTAGTCACAAAAGTAAAAATAAGAATAAAACAAAAAGTGAAATGTCTCTAGGTGAAAACCGAAAGGCACCTCTTGACGATAAAATAGTAAAAATAAAGGACATATCTGCGGGTGAAAACCTCTCTGAGGCACCTAAAGATGGAGGACTGGACTTTCTCCCCGTGCAATAGGAGAAATCGGCTATGCTTATTGAGGACACAATAGAGGATAACATTTCAACTATAGAAGACCCTAAGATGGTCCTATTTGTTGCGTCGTTGACTGATGAAGAGAAACCAAAATTTCATAAATTCTTTGCAGAATGGAAAATCAACTTCGCATGGTCCTATGCGGACATGCCAGGATTGGACCTAGAACTGGTTCTGCACCATCTTCCACTATTACCTAATGCTAAACCAGTCAAGCAGAAGTTGCGCAAAATGCACCCTCAAGTTGCTCTATTGGTCAAGGCCGAGTTAAAGAAACTATTGGATGCCAGATTCATAAGGTCTATAGATTACACTTAATGGATTTCCAACATAGTGCCGGTGACAAAACCAAATGGACTAATCCGCATATGTACAAACTTTTGAGATCTAAATAAAGCATGGCCAAAGGATGACTTTTCTTTGCCAAACATTGACATTATATTTTACTTAACTGTAGGATATGAGATGCTATCCCTCATGGATGGTTTCTCTGGCTATAATCAAATTCGCATTGCTCCTGAGGACCAACACAAAATGACATTTACTTGCCCATGGGGTACATATTGTTGGAATGTCATGCCATTTGGTTTCAAAAATGCAGGTGCCCCATACCAAAGGGCTATGACCACAATCTTCCATGACATGATGCACAAAATAATGGAAGACTATGTAGATGACTTATTGGCCAAATTAGTAACTAGGAAAGATCATCTGAAGGTACTTGACACAATTTTCAAAAGACTTGAAGAGTACAAAGTTCGGCTAAATCCTAAGAAGTGTGTTTTCGGGGTCACATCAGGAATACTCTTGGGATACATAGTTTCCCGAAGAGGCATAGAGGTTGATCCCGCAAAGGTAAAAGCTATCATAGACATGCTGCCACCCAGAGGAATCAGTGAACTAAGAACTCTACAAGGTAGAGTACAATCTATCTGGTGTTTCATAGCCCAATTGGCAGATAAGTGTCACCCATTCCAGTATCTGTTGCACAAAGGTATCCCCTTTATATGGATAGATAAATGTCAAGAAGCCTTTTAGAAAATCAAAGATTATCTACTGTCAACACTAGTCCTCATGCCTCCAATTCATGGAAAGCCATTGATACTCTACATCTCGACTACTAGTTCAGCACTGGGGGCATTACTGGCACAAAATTATCATGAAGGAAAAGAATGAGCCATCTATTACATTAGACGCACACTGATAGGGTATGAGTTGAACTATACACACATTGAACATGCATGTCTTGCTGTTGTCTTTGCATCCCAGAAATTAAGACACTATATGCTCAGTCACCAAACACAGCTAGTTGCCAAGATTGATCCACTGAAATACCTCTTAAGTCAGGCGGCATTAATAGACCAGTTGGCAAAATGGGTTATGATACTAAGTGAGTATGACATACAATATTTTGAACGAAAGGCAATAAAAGGACAGGTAATAGCAGATCAACTGGCAGATGCGTCGATTCAAGTAACTCATCCACTAGTAACTGACTTTCCTAATGAGTCTATTTTTCATGCAGAACCGGTGGTACCATGGAAGCTATATTTTGATGGGTCTCATACGGGTCATGGCTCAAGCGTTGGACTCTTGTTTATCACACCACAAGGGGATTCAATTCCTAAGGATTTTCAAATCGCTTTCCCTTGTACAAATAATATTGTTGAATATGAAGCATTAGTCACAGGCCTCAAAATGGCAATCAAATGGAAAATTCAAACGTTGCTAGTATTCGGGGATTCCCAGCTTGTTATCAACCAAGTGAATGATGACTATGAAACAAAGGATGAGAAGTTGCTTCCCTACAAGAGGATGGTGGATAGTTTCCTAACATACTTCCACTTGATTGCTTTTGAACAAATCCCCAGGGTACAGAATAAGGTAGCTGATGTAATGGCTACTACTGGTTCTCTCTTGGACATTCCTCAAAATGTGTCACAATTTGAGTTCTTAGTAGAACAACTTTTAATACTGACATATGACATCCCAGAATCAGAAATGGTTTGTGAACTTGTTGGTCCCAACTCTCCCTGGTATCAGAACATTTACGACTACTTAAAATCCCAAACCCTTCCACTGAACCTGTCTAATAACCAAAGGAAGTCCTTCATCCAAAAATCTGCCAAGTATGCCATCGTAAGTGACACCTTGTACTGTCGCAATTTTGATGACACCCTCCTTAGATGTCTCGACACCGATAAAGTGCGTATGACCTTACGTGAAGTACACGACAGTATATGCAGATCTCATTCAAGTGGTCCTACTCTAGCTAAGAAAATAACGAGATTAGGGTATTATTGGCCAACAATTGAAAAGGATGAAATTGAATATGTGAGGACTTGTTGCAAATTTCAGATTCATAGTGACTTGATTCATGCTTCAGCACAGGATCTTCGACCAATCACTTCTCCTTGGCCCTTCACACAATGGGGACCCAACCTCATTGGTAAGATCCATCCAACCTCCTCCAATGGCCATAAATTCATTATCACTGCCACTGAGTATTTCATGAAGTGTATTGAAGCCATCCCATTGACATATATTACCGGAAAACAAATTTTGAAGTTCATCCTTAACTACATCATTTGTCGGTATGGCCTTCCGCAGTCCATCATCACTAACAATGGATGTCCGTTTAAAAACCAAGACATTCGAGAGTTATGTGAGCGATTTCACATTCAACACCATTTTGCATCTCCCTACTACCCACAAGGAAATGGTCAAGCTGAGGCATCCAATAAAACCATTGTCAAGATCCTAAAAAAGACTGTCAATGACGCTGGCCATGACTGGCACATACAACTCAACCCTACTATGTGGGCTTACCGAACTAGCATTCGTACGCCTACAGGAGCCACTCCATTTTCCTTAGTCTTTGGCGCTAAGGCCATCTTACCCATTGAGGTCAAAATTCCTTTGTTGCGACTCTCCCTGAAGGGTCTAACTAATGAGGAGTACTGACAATCACGCTTGCACGAGCTGGAAATGCTGGAAGAAAGAAGGAAAAATTCACTGAACCATCTCCAAGCATATCAGAACCATCTTTGTTGTAGTTACAATAAGAAGGTTATGGTCAGACAGTTTGACATTGGCGACTTAGTTCTCATGCAGAACCCCAAGAACCAAGCCGACAGAGAAAAGCCAGGAAAGTTTGAACCAAACTGGTCGGGTCCCTACATTATTATATCTTCTTTCAATTCTGGAGCTTATCAGCTGGCCACACCAGATGGAGAACAACTGATAGAACCCATCAACAGTTTACATCTCTGAAGGTTCTACGCATAGCATCAGAGGACTGAGTTGGAAACCGTAAATTACAAAAAAATTGAAAAATGATAAAAAAATTGTCACCCTGATGAAAACCTGGCAAACAAGTGTCTTGGTGACACCAAAAAAATAAAAAAAAGTCAAGAAAATAGTAAAGAGAAAAATGATTCGTTCAATAGTGAAAACTTGGCAAACAGGCACTTTAAAAAAGTACCATGGCAAAAACCTGGCAAATAGGTGCCATGTGTAGTCAATCATTGCTCTGCCATCTACTGTCATTTTGTCTAACTTGGCCTAGGATGAAAGGTATTTCTGCCACTATCATGCACATCGCCACCACATTCTACCCTACCTGTCATAGTGGATAAACGATTGACATCTAGTCCTGACGATTATCCATCTAGTAAACCAGCAGCATCTTGTCCATATTCCTAACAAATGGCTAAGTTTTGGACCTGACTGGGGGAAAAATGTTTATCACGCAACTATAGTGGATGTCACACATGATCTTGACAATTGGCAAAAATTCCTGAAAAAAGACAAAAACATCACAAAAAGTCCTGAAAAAAGATAAAAAAATCACAAAAAAGTCTTGAAAAAAGACAAAACATCGCAAAAAGTTGAAAAAAGACAAAAACATCGCAAAAAGTTCTAAAAAAAGGAAAAAAAATCGCAAAAAGTCCTGAAAAAAGACAAAAACATCACAAAAAGTCCTGAAAAAAGACAAAAACATCGCAAAAAGTCCTAAAAAAGATAAAAACATCGCAAAAAGTCTTGAAAAAAGACAAACATCACAAAAAGTCCTAAAAAAGACAAAAACATCGCAAAAAGTCTTGAAAAAAGACAAAAACATCACAAAAAGTCCTAAAAAAGACAAAAACATTGCAAATAGTCCTGAAAAAAGACCAAAAACATCGCAAAAAAGACAAAAACATTGTAAAAAGTCCATAAAAAAAGACCTAAAAATTATAAAACGACCTGAAGAAAACCACAAACAAAACATCAGACCACTTGAAGAGTGTAAACACACTATCATCTCTTGTCAAAATTAGTCATATCAATCAGTTTTTATCATTTGTCCGAACTACGTTGTCTCTGCGCATTTACTATGTAGGCAAGACTCACATTTGAGTCCCCGAGACATTAGGTCAATCCATTTAGGTTTGTCAGAATAAAATTGTGATGCAATATTTGGTCACCAAGACAAAATCATTGGTCGTGTCAAACTACGAGGTCTCTGAGTGTATGACGTATGCAAGGCCATCTGTTGATGAGCCCCCAAGGCCACACTAGGTAAGTCCATTAGGGTTCTTGGCACCACACTAGCACACACGTCAAAATATCTTCATGGAAAAATGAGTCACTCCCAAAGGGGTAAACTACTCATCAAGCAAATAATGACAATCAGTTATTTCAATATGACAATTTCATCGACATGTCAATCATATCATCATGACAATATTGGCATATAGTCAAACATAAGTTAGACTCGGGCAAAGCAAGTCAAATCACCATAACCTTTTAAACTGTCAAACTTTAGGTTCATCTTTAGATGAGTCCTTCTGAACGATAACCTCTGTCATTTATGCCTTAGGATGTGTCTTTCCTAGGCATCGTCATTGTCATTCAAAATTTTGAGTGATCCTTTTGACATCTAAAGATCACTCTTCGTGACATCAGTATTCTTTAGATGTGTCCTTCTGAAGAACAAACTCTATCATTTATGCCTTAGGATGTGTCCTTCCTAGGCATTGTCATCATTTAGAGGGACCCCTTACGACTATTAGGGATCAAATCCTCTCATCATCGGCATTATTCAGGATGTGTCCTTCCTGAATTCACCAATTCTCGACATTTTCCAAGATCATCAAAACTTTAAACATTTTGACATCTCGACATTATCAAACATGGCATCTTGGCATCAAAACAATGGATATCCAGATGCACTTGACAAACACTTGACAATTGTCCTTTAGTTTTTATCATGATATTAGTTTTTCAGTGAGATCCCACTAAGCAGGATTTAGAGAAGTAGTGGCATATCATGTCAATTGACACGCATGACTACTAGTTTCTCAGCGAGGTCCTGATTTTGGGATTTAGAAAAACAACGACATATCATGGTAATGACTCTTTTTTTTGTATTTTGACAATCATGCCACTAGTTTCTCAAGGATGTCCTGGAAACAGGATTTAGAGAAGCAGCAATGTTTCATGATTTGTCCTTGTCTTTTTCTGCATGTGGTTGATTATGGCAAAAAGACTTGGGCAATCACGCTCCTAGTATGAGTCATGATCATCCTTGTCTGTGACTGTTTGTCTTACATGATGGTACGCCTTGCACATCTTGATCTATGTCATATCATGGTGTTTCTTGGCCATTACAATAGTTAGTCTAATGATGATTAAGAGCAATAAATACTAATGTCCTATGGTAAAGCTTTGAAGGATTTGGTCTACGATTTAACATGCATTTTCGTAGGTCTCGTCATCTTCTCCTCTTTGGTCTGGTCATCTTCTCTCATCAAGTCTTGTTGTCTTCTCTCGTCCATCTCACGATGATATCCTGTAACATCCAAAAACATAAGTGCATACATGATCATATAAACATTGCATTAAACATAATCATCAACATTGCATCTGTTACTAAAATACATTATGCACATCATTATTATCATCTCATATAAATAAGCATTGCATCATCATGGCATTAATATCACACATAAGCATCATAGGACATACATGGCATCATAAATCAACATCATGCATCATACATATCATAAAGCATTAAATCAAAGAACATCACATAACATATGTAGGCCACATCAAAACTGCATCATCATATACTATCATCTCAAAAATGTACAATGTCACAGGATAAGGTCATGGGATATCCCAAAAATGGAGCTCGCAGGCTCAAATAATATACATAGTGTGTCATAAATGCCCCTAGGGTAGACTCTCATCATCCCCTCGAGGCAAAGAATGTGGCGGCTGAAGCTCTGTCATTGGCACTAAAACAATAGGAGGACCTGTCGCAACCTCTGCCTGTGCCACTGATGGAGCTGCAAAGGATGGTGTCATCTCAACAGTATAAAACATCTGTAATGTCACTACAGCCGGACTCTAAGAAGTAGAGGGATCAACCATTGGCAGCTGTACATGTCCTGACCTTTGCACTGAACCAGTTGACCCATGACTGTGACCCAAATGAGGACTCAGGGTGTGCCTGCGGGAATGATGTGACTTGTGTCCTAAGGTATGTCCAGTCGAGGTAGACCCTCTGACACTGGTATGACTCCTACTGCCAATAGCACTGCCTAATCTGTGGCCACTACCTGTCCTCTTCTATGACCGTGACAAGGTAGGATCTTGTCACTCTGGTGGAACTGCCTACTCATATAATGTCCTATACTGCCCCAATCTCGTGCTCACCTTGGCTAGCTCGTGAGCCATGTCTCCCATGGGCCCTGTGCATAATGCTGCGAATTCTGTGCACCACTGAGTTGCATCTTGCTAGCGGATCACTGCCTAATCCCACTCCACCCGGGCTACCTCTAGCACTAACTGTAGTGACCTGACCTGTGCCATGTTGGCATCCAATCTCTGCTATAGGTCTGCCACCCTCTGATTTGCTATGGCATCCTGGGGCAGTTCTGAGCTGGAGGGTATCTCCTCCTCCCCCTCCACCATCCGCCATCTGAGGAGTCTCTCAGCCTCATCCATGGCATCGTCCTTATCATCATCATCCTTTGCTACATCCTCCACCCCCATCTCCCCCTCCTATCCTCCCACCTCCCCCTCCTGTCCCCTGACCTCCACCCCCACCTCCCCCTCCTGTCCTCCCACTCCCACCTCCCCCTCCTATCCTCCAACCTTGAACTCCTCATGCCTCTCCATCTTCGCCTCCTCCTCATGCCTCTCCTCCCATCTCTCCTCACCCTCTCCCTCATGTCTAGGCTGCTCCTCTCTCTCCCCCTCCTCACCGACCTTGGGGATAGCATCTAAGGCTACCCTCACTACGCACTGTCGCACATGCCTGCCCTATGCCTAACCATCTCGCCTCCGCCTCCGACCGTCTCTGCCATCATCTCCCTTGCCTCTATCTCTGCCTCCGTCTCTGCACCTACCTCCATCTCTACACCTACCTCCATCCCTACCTCCATCCCTCCCCTGGCCTCTGCCCTTGTCACCGCCTATGCCTCCCCGTCTGGCCCGTGGCACACAAGGTATCACTGATCGCCTGTCTACTGGTGCTAGCCCATCAGGATCTATCAATGGCACTGGTCTGCATGCTTTCCACCATAAATCATAATCTGGTGTCATCCCAGGATTGGTTTCTTGCCCCTCCAACCCTAGGCCTGGGCTCCTAGCCCATCAATCTGCTGCTTGAAAATGGCACTGGGATGGTTGGTCCCCAAGCATACTCTCTGGAAGACCTGGCGTACTTAGTTGTCCCTATAGGTACACCCTACTACTCTCCAAACTGCCTCAAGACATGCTGGGGTAAATACATCTCAATGATCAAAGACGTCTGCACAGTCTGACCAATCAAGTATCTATACTATCTGTAGAAGCTGAGGTGCTCATCCTCATCATCCCATGCCTCATAGTCTTTGTACGGCCTCTAGATAAACGTCACCATGGTGTCAATCCTGTGCCGCCACCAACCTGTATCACCCATATGAGTCTGTTGCAGGGCACCCATGTAGTAATAGGCATAGGGCATCCCCTCAGCCAATTGTGGTCTCTCAATGGGAGGATAAAATATGGCGATATGCTCCCACACCCAAATCATCATCAGTGTGGTCCCACACGAGATGCTCTCTCCTCCGTCATGTAGCTGATGGTAATGTGTCCCTAGCAAACAGGGACCCCAAGCATAAACCGTCCTGTCCCATCTCATACCAACTAGGACATCGCCCCAACCAATAGGAAATCCATGTCCCCGGCGGTCAGGTACCAAGATCCCCCCAATCAAAGTCGTAAGGAATGCATCAAAGCGACCATAATGATCTGCCAAGAACTCCCATCTGATCTCGTAACCCTGGATGCCCAATCCAACACCCTGATCTCGATAGTAGCCATGGAAGGTCTGCTCGCCATGTTGCGGGTCATAGACGATCTGCTCCCCTCAAATTGGCACTAGGAGAATCCGGTAGACATCCTCTAGGGTAATAGTGGCCTCACCTGTCGGTAGGTGGAATGAACAAGTCTCTGAATGCCACCACTCGCATAGCATCGTTAGTAGCCCCCTATTCACTCGAATGGCGGGCATGAAAGCAATATATAATAATCCTAATCTCATCAATCGTCGCCACTCTCGTGGGCTCAACTGATTGGCAAACCGAAACATCGTCGGTCTACTCTCTCTCATATAGATAGGGGCAAGCTGCCTCTACAAAAAAAGATGAACACTATATTAGTACTTTTTGGACAATTGTCAACATCATGAAAAGCATCTAAGGATATGCAAATATCAAAATCAACTAGGGTGAAGGAAAAAGGAAAATGCGTCGCATTCAGGCAATTGCGTCACAAGAAGTCAATTGCGTCGTACCGTACATCAAATGCGGTTTGAAATATCAAATGCATCACATTTTTACACTTGCATCGCGAAATTTGACGAATGTGTTGCATTAAGACAATTGCATCGCATAAACACAATTGTGTTGATCAAAATAGTGAATGCGTTGCAATTTGACAATTGCGGCATTCGGACATTCAAATGTGACTCAATAAGTCAAATGCGACACGAATCACTGCTCTACACTAATGTCATTGCACTTGTGTCGTGACGCATCAAATGCATCAAATGCGAAGGCGATTGCGGCTTACGTGAATGCAGTTGTGTCGCGGCATAGACGTTGTTAGCCCTAGAAAGCTAAAAATGACACGCAAAATGAGAAAATTACAAAGCAAGGCAAGGGTACTTACTGCTGGCTCTGAGCCCTCTGTCCTTTTGAATGTCCGCACGATCTCTCTGTGATGCTCTGACACTGGAATCACCATCGTCGCTGCTATGCCTTTCGCTCTGAGCTCTCAATTTCACAAGGTAAATAGTAGAAGTGAATTCACTTTTCCCCCTTTGTCAACCTATTTATAAAGTCAAAATGACATTTCTCAACCCAGGTTATTACTGGAGGCTCATTTGACCACCTTTGAATTCCTCGTTAACTGTCTTAAACAAATCAGAATCTGAAACCGACTGCGCCATTGTTTTTCTTGTTATTAGATTGATTTATCGGGACCCTTTTCAAATTTTTCTGTTGCTGACCCAAAATTGGAAAAATTTCCCGAGGGGGCAATGATACTCTATACCTTTACTGGGGCATTTTTTTGACTTATTTTCTTTGTCACAATGCGACAAGCGACATTATGACAAAGAGGGGCAAAACGTAGACACCTAAAAATGACTTAGGCCTGCAAGCTTCATTTTTACCACTTTCGTCTTAGCAAAATTATGACATTTAATTATGTCCTTGGTCCACATTCAAATATTAATTAAATAATTCATAACTATTTAATTAATTCATGTCCTTTTATTCTTCATGATTATTAAATAAATAAATTTCACTTATTTATTAAATACGTCATTAAATGTCTAAGTCTTCCTGTAATTAAATACACCATTAATTTATTTAATTACCCTTCGTCATATATTTCTTCCTGATTATTAAATAAATAAGTTTAATGTCACTAATTGTCACAATTAAATAAATTTATTAATTTATTTAATTATTCAGTCTTATCTTCCAAATTAAATAATTATTTCTAATTATTTAATTACTAATTTCACTTTTCTCTCAGTTTAAATAAATGAAAATATTTAAAATGGTTTCATTTTATTAACGCTCACTCTTTCTAGTAAATAATCTGGAAAAGATTATTTACTTGTCTCACAAAATCATCATTTTGAATTAATTAAATTCAAAAGGATTTTATTCTTCCAAAAATCAAGTAATCAGGCAGATTCTTGATTTTCCAAATCGAATCTCACAAATCAGGAAATCTTATCTTCTTGATTTTTTGAAAACCTTTATTTCTTTAATTAATTTTCTCTTTTATTCTCCATCGTCGATCCGATTATCTGAGATATTATCTTGATCGTTCGATTAATGATTTTGCCCTAATCCTAATTAGGGATTCTCATATTTAATCTGGACCACTCATTTTAGGTTCTCATCATCAATTAATCTTGTTCGTCTATTCAAAATGACATTTTCTATAAAATATCATTTTCCTCTCACTTTTCGATGACACACATACACGCTGACATTTTACATAGACACATTGCACTTTAGGCATTTTGCACACTTATATTTCATAGCAATCTCAATACTTATTATCTTTGTTTGATCAAATCTTAGCATATTTAGGCATTATCAATCATGGTCATAGGCATAGTCATTAGGCATATTTAAAATCCTTCAAAGCTTGGTGTAGGACTTAGACATTTGCAGATTGCTCACACGATGAATCTGAGGGCAACATCATCCAACAAGCAAGAAGGTATTACAAAAGTGAATCATGGAGGTATCGACGATCAGGTATAATCATTATGTGTTTTACTTCCTTTGTGTTTTGTAAGATCTTTGGGTTTCATTGTCATTTATTGATTAGTTGCTAACAACCCGAATCAAACCTAAAAGAAATCCCTTGATTACACATTCAACATAAAAAAAATCACACAAAATATAAATTCTAACTAATTCAATCACACAACAACCTCACCGAGCATTCCAACACTGGGCCCTTCCTCTGGCTCACAAGGTGAATGGAAAGAAAATGCATTTCTATGTTAGATTGATCAACAAAATGATATTTTATTTCTTAGAGATAATATAGAAAAATAATCGTCCTCCAAAAGTTTGCTTACACTACTTATATATACACAACCTATAAAAACTATGCATAAGAATAGATAGTTTGCTTTTGTTAGTGCAATTAATTAATTATTACACTAGCATAAGTTAACTTAGGTCATATATCATAGGTTACATTTTTAATAAATCATTTAATAATGGGGTAATGTCCCCTTCCTTGTTTGTAGGAATAAGATTCCTTCTAGAAGATGAGTTGTCCTTCTAGAACTTATCTCAACATTTAATAATTTCCTAGATAGGGTTCACATGTTGTCACATGTTGTTAGATCATGACACATGGCAACATCATATTGCATCTTGCATCCCTCTTATACCTATATATTTAGGGAATTTATACATTTGTAATCATCCAATATCATATCATATCAATATAGAATCTCCATTGTGCATGCCTACGTTCAAACACTTTCTGTGTGGTTGATTATCTTTCTTGGCAAAGGTCCTCCATTGAAGATTGCAGCTTCAAGGACTTTGTGCATCCATAATCTCAACATGGTATCAGAGCTTTTCTAATGAAATGTCAACCCTCGATCAAGAAAGTTGGTTTGAGAGATTCTTTGCAGGCTTGAAGGTTTCTATTGATGGCTACTTGACTCCACCTAGGGACCAAGCTAATTTCTGAAGCAGATAGAGTCAGATCTGAGCTCACCATTGTCTTCAGAAGGCCTCAAAACCCTAGGATCACTTTCCCATTCATCAAAATTGGATACATCAACCTGAGAGCCATCAGAGGTATTTGGGGTTTGCAAAATCAACTGGTACGATCAATACAAATTTACAGTAAAAAATTCCATCCCATCAGTTGTACTCTCAGGCAAAAAAAAATTTAGTCACAGGAAAAAAAATTTTCAAAAAAAAAATTGAGCTCTTTTCTATATCATTTTGGAAAAAAATATATTTGGGTTCTTCCTATAGTTTGCAGAAAAATCAAAATATGTGGCTTCGACCTGCAATTTTAATAGATAGTCGGCATAAAAAAATTTATCTACGCATATAGTTGGGGTTTTATCTTTTTATTTTTGGTCTTCATATTTTTTTTCTCCTACAGATTTAATTTTTTTAATAAAAAGGGTAAAAACTTTATTGAAAATCAGAAGAGAAGATTACAAAAAAATCCAGGCCACAAAGACCCGCCAACAGCAACATAGCAACACACATCAGCCTTCCTCATTGTGACCTTCCCCATCTTTGGCTAGAATCCCTTCTAAATCCTGGTGGAGCTCTTGGGGAACTTGCTCCCACCCATCAATCTTCCAACTGAGAAGATTCTCAGAAGCCCACTTAGCCAAACAATCAGCAGCCCTATTCCACTCCCGAGGAATATGGACAAAGGAAGTAAACTCCATCAAAGAACTAATCTATAAAATCTGTTGCACCATTCTAGCCAGCTGCCAACTAACATCAGACACCATCCGATTATTTATCAAACCAATCAGAACTTGAGAATCAGATTCACAAATAACCCTGCGCCAACCCAAATCATAAGCCCTCTCAAGAGCATAGAGAATCGCCAAACCTTCCATAAGGTTGATAGATTGCACCCCTTCGTGAGCATAGAAGAAGAAAACCATAGAGCCCGAAGAATCCCGACCAACTCCACCAATTCCAGCAGGACCTGGATTGCCTCTTGAAGAACCATCAGTATTGATCTTCAAGATTCCATCCGGAGGGGGCAACCACCTGCCCAACCTTTGGACTTTTTGTTTCCCCCTCCTTCCCCTCTTGACGCAAGCCGAAGCTGAAGACAACCCCTGGATTCCAAGTCTCTCCACCTTCTCAGCGTCCCCTTTGTCTAAAGGGAAAACCACCTCACACTTAGCTTCCACCGTCTCCTGAATTATAACCCTTACTCTTTGCCAAACTTGTTGGAATATCAACCTTTCCCCCCGAAAAATTCTACGATTTCGTTCTAACCAGATCTGCCACAATATGAATGTAGGACCAACATACCACACCTCCTGCAGGAAAGAGGTCCCAGAAGGAGGTCTACCAACACTGTTCCAAAACTCCACCAGTGAAGAGGCATGAACACACGAGATTCTCCAAGCCTCCCACCAAGTATGCCAAAGATGCAAAACAAAGGGGCACCAAAAAAACAAGTGTAAAGAATCCTCCTCCGCTGCCCCGCACAAAACACAAATAGAAGGGCCTTGAAACCCCCTCTTCTGAATATTGTCCCACATCAAGCACCTATTCTAGGCCAAGGTCCAAAGAAAGCAATTACACTTTGGCCAAGAGAACTTATTCCACACTCTCTTCCACCAGTGAACCTCCCCCCCTCAAGCCTGTGAGATAACAATCTCTGATATCCAGAAGCAATAGTAAAGACACCCTTAGGATTAGGAGACCATGAAAGAACATCCCTCTCCTACAGGGAACTACATTTCCTATTGGAGAGGATTTTGTGCAACTCAGTACAGTCCTCCTCCATACCAACATCAGGCCACTCGCCAGGGCTCTTCCATCTCACCATTCTCAGCTGATCTTGGGTAGAGAAGGACTTAAAATCACTCACCCTTGACAAACCAGCTTCGAGGAGCCGCTGGCATAAAGTTACCAAGTTCGGAAACTGGGAAAGAATGGGGGGAAAACCATCCCAAGAATCATACCAGAAGAGAGCTTCCATCCCCCTTTTGCAAATCCAAAAAAGGCCATCCTTTATGAGATCAGCCCCTTTCTTGAGACTACCCCAAATCACCGAACCTTTCCCCCTCAAGGGGTACCGGGGAATATCACTCTTAGGGATCCCTGTAAAATACTTATGAGATAAAATTCTAGCCCAAAGATGATCCTGCTCCACACACCAACGCCAATACAACTTAGCAGCTTGAGCCACGCTGGACAACAAAGACTGCCTTAAACCAAGCCCTCCGAACTGCTTCGGGCTACAAACAATATCCCACTTGACAAGACTCCATTTGGAAGACTGTAGGCTACCAGCCCATAAAAACTGTCTAGCAAGAGAATCCATCTCCTTAATGAAACTCACTGGGGCAACCTGGATCATGCACCTGTAGATGGGGAGAGCCTGCACCACAGACTTGAGCAACTGAACACGCCCAGCAAATCTCCTACAAATTTAATTATTATCAGTATTTATTTTTATTTTTTTGAATTGCAATTTCATTTGCAATATTAAAAAAAATATAGCGTCGACCACTATGCAGATTTCAGTTGGCCTATGTCCCATTAGTGACCTCAACCGACATCATTTTTCGGCCTTGCTCCCATCACCGGCCCCATCGAACAAGCTCCCACTGGTGTTTACTTCAGCCGTCTACCGACAATTGTTCCCATTGCCTGTCTGTCGACAACTGACCTCCCACCGACTGTTGTTCCTCCCGCTGAAGCCCTAGCGTCGGTCTTGTATCTATGGGTAAATTTTTAGGTTAGATTAGATGTTAACAAATCAATAAAGACTATAAACCCAAAGAACTATGAAGTACAAAGGAAATTAAAAGCAAGAACGATTATACCTGTCGTTCCTCGAATCTTCCATGATTACCTCCATAGCACCTCCTAACTTGTTGCAAATGTATTGCCCTCAGATTGAACGTGTGAGAAATTAGATGCCAAAGACTAAGTCCTACACAAGCTTTGAAGGATTTAAATATAAAACTATGCCTATGCCTATGACAATATGACTCAAAAATGCAAAATAACTCTAATATTAATGCGTCAGAATAACGAAGTTCCTCTGTGTAATCCAAAAATATGAGCAAAATAGCATTTTATAGAAAATGCAAAATTTGGACAGATGGACGGATGAGATTGACTTTTGACAAAATCCTAAAATCAGAGGACAAGATTTAATGTGACAATCCCTAATCAGGGTTAGGGCAAAATCATTAAGTGGGTGGTCGAGATGTCATATGAGAAAATCGAATCGGCGGTGGAGAATAAATGAGATAATTAATTAGAAAAATAAAGATTTTCAAAAATCAAGAAAATAAAGACTCCCTGATTTGTGAGATTCGAAAAATCCAGAAGATGAGAGTTGAACTAAAGATCAGATTTGGAAAATCAAGAATCTGCCCGATTACTTGATTTATGGAGGAATATTACCATTTTGAATTAAATTAATTCAAAATATGGATTTTGCGAGATAATAAATAATTGATTTTTAGATTATTTACTAAAATGAGCAGTCAATTAGGATGTGATATCATTTTAAATAATTTCATTTATTTAAAATGAGGGAAATGTTAATTTTGTCAATTAAATAATTAAAGATAATTATTTAATTTAGAAGATATGATTAATAATTAAATAAATTAATAAATTCATTTAATTATGAGGATTAGTGACCTATTAAATAAATAAATGAAATTCATTTATTTAATAATCAGGAAGAATAAAGATAATTAAATCAATTTAGAAATTTATTTAATCAAGACTTAGACAATTAATGATGTATTTAATAAATAAATAAAATTTATTTATTTAATAATCATGAAGAATAAAAGGACATGAATTAATTAAATAATTATGAATTATTTAATCAATAGTCGAATGTGGACCAAGGACATAATTAAATGTCATAATTATGCTACGATGAAAGTGGTAAAAATAGAGCTTGCAGGCTTAAGTCATTTTTAAGTGTCTACATTTTTCCCCTCTTTGTCATAATGTAGCATGTCACATTGTGACAAAGAAAATAAGTCAAATCCATGCCCCGGTGAAGGTATAGAGTATCAATGCCCCCTTGGGAAATTTTTCAAATTTTGGGCTGGCAATAGAAAAATTTGGAAAGGGTTCCAATAAGTTAATTTAATGACTAGAAAAACAATGGTGCAGACGGTTTCAGATTCTAACATGTTTAAGGTAGCTGATGGGGTGGTCAAAGTTGGTCAAAATAGCCTCTAGTAATAACCTAGTTGACAAATGCCATTTTGACTTTTATAAATAGGTTGACAAAGGGGGAAAGGTCAATTCATTTAAACTATTCACATTGCAATTTCAAGAGCTCAGAGTGAAGAGGACCTCAGTGAAGATGGTGATTCCAGTGACAAAGCATCGCGGCGAGATCATGCTGACTTACAGGCGGCCAGAGGGCTTAGAGCCAGTGGTATGTACCCCTAACCCCCTTTGTAATTTTATCATTTTACATGTTAAAAGTTAAGTTTTTAGGGCCAACAACTAATGCATCGTGACACATATGCGTGCACATAAGCTGCATTTGACTTCACGTTCAATGCATTTCATGCATTGTGATGCAAGTGCAAGGGATTTTTAGGGTAGGCCAAGGGTTTGCAACACATTCGCCAAAATTTTTGATGCATTTGCCTTTTTGAGCGACGCATTTGAATGAAGCGACAAAAGTGTCATATATCATGACACAAGTGCTCTGACGCAACGCATTTGAGCGACAGAATGATACAATTGTCATGTCGCGCCACATTTGAAGTATAGAACGACACAACTGTTGTTTCACGACACAAGTGCAGTCAACGTGATGCATTTTACTTTGACTTTGACTAGGACTGATTTTGATGTTTTTCAAATTTGAAATGCTTTTTGATGATACTGACAATTGTCTAGAAGGTACTAACATGTTGTTTGGCTTTGTGCAGAGAGAGCTAGCCCCCATATACAAGTGAGAGAGAAGACCGTCAACTTTCTGGTTTGCTGATCAGCTGACTCCGCAAGAGTGACGACAATTGATGTCACTAGGTCTATTTTATGTTGCCTATATGCCCACTATTTAGGCAAATAGGGGACTATTGAATGCCTTATGTGAGCGATGGCATTCAGAGACATGCTCCTTTCACCTGTCGACGAGAGAGGCAATCATTACACTTGAGGTTGTTTACCACATTCTATGCATGTCGATCTGAGGAGAGTGGATCATCTATGACCCTCACCATGGCCATCAGACCTTCACAGCGTACTATCAGGATGAGGGCGCAAAACTCGACATCCAGGGTTACGAGATCTGCTAGGAGTTTATGGCAGAGTATTATGCTCAGTTTGATGCATTCCTAGTGACATTGATCGGTGGGATATTGATTCCTAACCGTCGCAGATATGGGTTCCCTATTGGTTGGGGGGATGTCATAGTGGGGATGAGGCGAGATAAGACAGTGTATGCCTGGGGGCCCTGTTTGTTGGGCACACTCTATCACTAGCTTCATGAGGTTGCCTATAGGAGGGTAGAGAGTATCTCATGTGGCACTACGCTTCTGATAATATAGGCATGAGAGCATATACCAATATTTCATCTGCCTATAGCTAGCTGAGGGGATGCCCTATGCATATTACTATGCCAGTGCTCTTTAGCAGACACGAATGGGGGATACAGGTTGGTGGTGGCATCAGATTGATACTATGGTGTCATTCATCTGGAGGTCATACAAATACAGTCAGCAGTGGAACAATGAGGATGACCACTTGAGCTTCTACAGATAGTATTGCTACTAGATTGGGAGGACAATGCAGAGCCAGTTGATCATAGATATGTACCTTCCATAGCGTGTCCTATGATAGTTCATAGAGCAGCAAGGTGTACTTGCAGGCACAACCGAATATGCTCGGTCTTCCAGAGAGTCATCTTGGGGGCCAGTGATTCCCATAGCCTTTTCTGAGCAGTAGATCGATGGGCTAGGAGCCCAGCAGTGGGGATGGAGAGGTGGGATTGTAGATCCCAAGACCGTAGCCGATTATGACTTATGGTGGAAGGCACATAGACCAGTGCCATTGATAGATCCAAATCGGCCAGCACCTGTGGACAAGAGGTCAGTCATACCTCGTGTGTTGAGAGTCAAGCAAGGAAGCAGAAGCAGTGATAGAGGCAGAGGTCAGGATGGAGGCAAGGGGAGGGATGGAGGCCAGGATGGAGGGCAAGATGGGGGTAGGGACGGAGTTCAGGGTGGAGATGATGGAGATGATGGGGATGATGGAGGAGACGACTAGAGATGGAGAAGATGATGCTACAAAAATAAATATAGGTCTAATTAAAATGTATTCTAGATGTATAAGAAATAAGATAATTATTTGGCTTGAATTGAAACATTATCAAGAAATTTTAGTTTAAATTTTCTTATCAATTATAATATATCAACTTGTTAAAAATAGATTATAACACTTCTATACCTTACCCTCTACTTGAAAATTTTCTTGGGACTATTGATTCCCATGTATTGAATGATAACTAAATCGGCAAAACTAAATTGGATGTAGCTTTTAAATAACCATAAGAAATATGCTTAGGTTATCAGTATACATCTATTTATAGGACACAAGTATTCCTAGATACAAATGAAACTAATTTCTATCTTGGTAATATATCCTCAATTATAATATTATGAAACTTATACAATTTAGTTTGACATGATCCTAATATTATAGATGCATTTACTAAAACCTACTTCAATAACACATTAACTTGTGCTAAGAATTATTTTCAACTATCGTTCATAGAGACCCAAGGTTACAAAAAAGTCATCTAGACATCATTGCTCATTTCTTAATGAAGTCATAATTTCCTCCCTATTCAAATTTTAAAGACTAATTCTTGTTTGATTAGGATAATAATGTAAAATAATACCTAAATCTTCTCCAACCTATCTTATTATTATCAATTTTCTTTCTAGAAAAATAACCAAGAGATTTAAATTTCCATTAGATATTCCTAAAATAACACTAAGCTATAGAGGTCATACAATACTATTATCATATTTAATAAATGTTTAACTATGCTAAGGTATATGTGCTCATTAATTTTAATATTATTTTAAATGAGATAGGTTTCATAATAATTTGTAATATACAAATACTTAAAATTTCCATTGCCTATATATACCCAAAAAAATTAATAACTATATAAGAACAAATAAAGTCTTCACTTTCATTCTTGATAACAATGATTTGATATTTTTTTTATTTTTAGATAAAAGATGCTAAGAATATATTTATATTGCAGACTCATATACTGAGACAAATGATAGGCCAAAACTAGGGTAAAGAATAATTTGGATTCAACTCGGTCTAAGTGTCAATATGAGGATCATAAGCTTATGAAAGGTGTTGCAGAAGTATACCTAAGGGATGAAAGTAGTGAATTAAGTGGGGATGAATGCAACTAACACTTTGGAAAATATCTAATTTGGCTTATGTTTTATGTTGCAACAGGAAGTTACAGTGTGATAGGAAGTTCATAGAACAAAATATAGAGAAGCTTTTGAAAATAGTCTATATGATTGAATGGTAAATAAACTACTGAAATAGTTAAAAAATTTATACTTCAAATAGTGATTGCATCCAACAAGAAATTAATCACACCAATTACAAATTTTTTGTTTAACAATTAATCAACCACATAAGCCAAATATTAAAGATTTTCGATCTTAAAAGGAATCAAAACATAAATAGATCACACGCTACAAAATACATTCAACATAAAACAAATCACACAAAATATAAATTCTAACTAATTCAAACGCACAACAACCTCACCGAGCATTCGAAGACTGGGCCCTTCCTCTGGCTCACAAGGTGAGTGGAAATAAAATTCATTTCTATGTTAGATTGATCAACAAAATGATATTTTATTTCTTAGAGATAATATAGAAAAATAATCATCCTCCAAAAGTCTGCTTACACTATTTATATATACGCAACCTATAAAAACTATGCACAAGAATAGATAGTTTGCTTGTGTTAGTGCAATTAATTAATTATTACACTAGCATAAGTTAACTTAGGTCATATATCATAGGTTACATTTTTAATAAATCATTTAATAATGGGGTAATGTCCCCTTCCTTGTTTGTAGGAATAAGATTCCTTCTAGAAGATGAGTTGTCCTTCTAGAACTTATCTCAACATTTAATAATTTCCTAGATAGGGTTCACATGTTGTCACATGTTGTTAGATCATGACACATGGCAACATCATATTGCATCTTTCATCTCTCTCATGCCTATATATTTAGGGAATTTGTACATTTGTAATCATCCAATATCATATCATATCAATATAGAATCTCCATTGTGCATGCCTAAGTTCAAACACTTTCTGTTTGGTTGATTATCTTTCTTGGCAAAGGTCCTCCATTGAAGATTGCAGCTTCAAGGACTTTGTGCATCCATAATCTCAACATGGTATCAGAGCTTGTCTAATGAAATGTCAACCCTCGATCATGAAAGTTGGTGTGAGAGATTCTTTGCAGGCTTGAAGGTTTATATTGCAGGCTACTTGACTACACCTAGGGACCAAGCTGATTTCTGAAGCAGAGAGAGTCAGATCTAAGCTCACCATTGTCTTCAGAAGGCCTCAAAACTCTAGGATCACTTTCCCATTCATCAAAATTGGATACATCAACCTGAGAGCCATCAGAGGTATTTGGGGTTTGCAAAATCAACTGGTACGATCCGTACAACTTTATAGTAAAAAAAATCCATCCCATCAGTTGTCCTCTCAGGAAAAAATTTTTTAGTCACAGGCACTTTTTTTTTCAAAAAAAAAATTGAGCTCTTTTCTATATCATTTTGGCAAAAAATATATTTGGGTTTTTCCTATAGTTCATAGAAAAATCAAAATATGTGGCTTCGACCTGCAATTTTAATAGATAGTCGGCATAAAAAAATTTATCGGCACATATAGTTGGGGGTTTATCTTTTTATCTTTGGTCTTCATATTTTTGTTCTCCTACAGATTTAATTATTATTTATATTTATTTTTATTTTTCTCCTACAAGTTCAACCTCCTAAACCTATAAACACGATTATAGAGGAGTATGAGAGTGACGAGGAAATCATTAATGTAGTACTTTAGAGCACTCCCAAGATCCAAAAATTTAGAAACTAATGGACAAGATGATTGGGAAGGATCCTAACACATATTTCCTTAAGCTAGCATAAAGTGGGGCCAAACTACCTACATACATTAACATTTAAATTCTTAAGGATCCCAATCTCATTCCTTTGGGAGACCCATCGATGGTAAGAAAAATACTCAAAACAATGGTAGATCCCAAGACACCACCATTGTTCTCAAACACACATATCAATGACCAATCTTTTCCCCAAAATGTGGAGAATTCATTGTGTAGACATCCATCAAAAATTGAACAAGTGATAGTAGCTCAACATACTCAAGAGAATCCAAACCTCTTGACAAATCAAAACATGTCGCCAAATAATGTTAACACAATGGGACCCAACATATATGAGACATCTTGGAATACCCAACAATAAGGTCCCAATACTAATATGAAAAACATGGGAAACCTTCCATCAAGACAACCATAACAACATCTAGTGAACCAACAAGGCAACAACCCTTTGCAACCAAAACTACATGTTAACAACCCACCACAAGATCAAAGCATGTACCAAGGAAATTTTCAAAACCAAACTCAATACATGCATCAACAACAATACTATGATCCTAACACACAAAATCAATATGGATTATTGTCTACCCAGAACCCTCAACATCAAACATACGTTTTAGTACCATCGAATGTCAATACCCAACATCAAACATATGTTCAACCATAAAAAAAAAACACATACAAAATCAAGCACCCAATCCTCCACAACACAACATTAGCACACAACCTCCATCACAATACTAAACTACACACCTCAAAAAAACATAGCATACCTCAACAACAACATAGCTTACCTCAACGAAAACACAACGTACCTCAACAACAATATAGTGTACCTCAACAACAACATAATCATACCCCCAATACAAAAAATGCCCATATCAGTCCTCAAGGACCCCATCCATCATCCTATACTCACAACATGGCCCAAGGGCCATCGTATATACAAACCCCACAATATAACACACACAACATTGTGGGGAAACAATGTTATAAAATCATTCCTTATCAAATGAATGCACCAAGTGACGATGTAACCTTTTAAATCCAGAATCTCAACCAAAGGATATCAAACATCCGAATTGGAAAGTTGAAGAAGAGCTATGCTCTACAATACATATGTCCATATCCTTTCGATCGTTCCTTATCCATGGTACCTTTCCCCAAGAACTTTCAAATACTAAAATTTGAAAAATGTAGGGGAAGAGGGGATCCAATAAAGCACATGCAAGAATTATCAGTAGCTTGCATGGATGTAGAGAACAATGATACCTATTTAATGATACTTTTTCCTTGAAGTATCGACGGTACTATTATTGAGTGGTTCTTTCATCTACTACCTAGTATCAAAACCTTTGATGAGTTGTCAGAATTTTTTTAATCATTTCTCATACTACATAGAAGACATAACAGTCCCTGATCCATACAAAATTAAACAAAGTCAAGGGGAATCATTTTCTTCATATCTATAGAGATGGAGACATAAAGCTAGCAAATGTAAATGGCATGTTCTCGAGAAACAGATTGTAGAAATATTTATCTCCAACATACAAGAAAACATTAGCTACCAAATCACCATGTTATGCCTTAGTAGTTTTGAAGAAACCATCGAAAAGGGTTTACTCATCAAAATAGCTCTCGTAGCAAGGGGAGTCATTAAACTATATAAAAAAGACCAAGCTTTGAGTTCTAATGATAAACCTAAAATATGGGAAAAGAACAAGAATGTTACTGACGATGGAGTAGTAGATGCAAAATTTGAGCAAAATGTACAACCATCAAACAATCCATAGAACAATGTCCAAGCAACTTAAGAAAATTATCCTCCAAACAATTCTCAAAGCAATCAACTCACATATCCTCAAAATAACCAGCAAACAAATCAAGGGCATGATATTCAAAGAGGGCCATCAAGGAAAAATAATCAAACTAAGAAAAAATTCACTCCATTGGGAGAAACTCTTGAGGTAGTTATGTTGGTGTAATTCATTATTAATTACACTTTGCATAAGTTTACTTAGGCATACTTAATTCCTAAGTTATAGGTTTTCATTTTTATCTTATTGAGCTATCTTGTTGCTCAAGATAAGATTATGGTTATGCATCTTTGCTTTTATAAAGCAAATAATTATCATGTAATTATTGAATTCTTGAATAATAATTATTTGCACATCTTCTTGCAAATCTCTGCTTTTTCATTTTTCTCTTCTATGGAAGGATATTCTGGTTTGCAAATCTGATCTTGGTTTCTATCATTGGGTTATTGTAATAAATGAACTATGATAAAGTTCCATCAGGGGGGTTTCTGGAATAATAAATTTGATTAGAGTGTGCATGCACTTTGATCTCCATATCCATCTTGATTTGTTGGCAGCTCGTATGGGTTATTTGGTTCCCTAGTTTCTTTTGGCCACATTTTTGTTATAGCTTGACACATATCGAATTCATCGGTTCACACTTCAGCTGAGAGATTATGTTTCTTGATCCTCATTGGTTTAGATTCTTCTCAGTTTGAGGGCCATGTTTTTATGGTTAATGTTCTAGAGTCTTTTTTTGGTACTCCTTCCCATGGAAGATTTTTAGTCACAGTTTGGCATCGGCATCGAGATACACGGCTTCCAGATTTTGTCATCATATCATCTACTGTTGCTTCACAGATTCCAGGGTTGTTCTAGTTTGTGATTTTTCTAGTGTTCTATGGCATCGGGTCTACTATCACATTATTATGATTCCGGTTTTGGTTTCAATTGTAGACAAAAGTATCTTTCCTTGCTTGTCAGATTGCGGTTCCAATGTTACTCCACAATGTTATTCTAGTGCTTCTTTGCAACAGTCATCTCATTGTAGGGGGGTTTTGTCCCACTGGGTTTTCCTTCTCTACCTCATCATTACATTTGTAAATGAGTACCTGATCAGGCCTTGTTGCCAAGACTCATCTTTGCATAATAATCTACTTCTCCCTAAGTTGCACTTATGGGGGGGTGTTGGTGTAATTAATTATTAATTACACTTTGCATAAGTTTACTTATGCATATTTAATTCCTAAGTTATAGGTTTTCATTTTTATCTTATTGAGCTATCTTGTTGCTCAAGATAATATTAGGGTTATGCATCTTTTCTTTTATAAAGAAAATCATTATCATGTAATTATTGAATTCTCAAATAATAATTATTTTCACATCTTCTTGCAAATCTCTGCTTTTTTGTTTTTCTCTTATGTGGAAGGATATTCTGGTTTGTAAATATGATCTTGGTTTCTAAAAATTTATGCATAAAATTATCCAAAAGAACCTTATCAAGCTTCCTAATCCTAATATAACAACTTATGATGAACCAAACTTCATACCCCCTTGGTACAATGAGAATGATAGATATGAATTCCATAAGATCGGGGGCCACACAACAAATAACTATATGAGATAGAAAAACATCGTACCTGACTTGATAGAAAAATGAGAGGTCAACAATTAACATCATCCTGGGCCCTCCAATAATAGAGACATGGGAATATACAATGATTCACTCCTAATCATTCTAGGGGAAATGACAAAGGTAAGGGACAAGATTACTGAAAATCCAACTTCACCTATGACGAAGTCATAGGAACCATCTATCAAGCAATTAAAATATCAATGTCATGACTATACTAGGAAAAATCCCTGAATGTAATGTGACTACACGAAGATGAAAAGTCACAATCCAAGGAGCCCCACTTCTAGCCAAAGTCACCATCAAGCCTTTCATTAACTATAACATTGTTGACCAATTGAAGAAAACTCTAGCATTAATCTCTATCCTTGAACTTTTAAAGTTATCACTAGCACATAAAGAGATCTTGGAGAAAGCTCTCATTGAATCTTCATTTCCTAATGATCTTAACACTGATCAATTTTAAGCCATGGTTGGTACCATTACTTCACCCCATCACTTGGTCTTTTCTAAAAAAGACCTTCCACAAAGAGCCTTTCATAATCAAGCTTTGTATCCTGAGGTTTGTGTCCATAAACACAAGATCAAGAGAGTCCTAAAAGATGGGGGTGAAGGATTAAACATATGTACCCTAAAAATGGGAAAGCAGTCGGGATATTCTGATGATTTGATTGACAAGAACAAGAGTATCACCATAAGGGATTATGATGATATGGAGAGAAACTCTTAGGACACAATAAGGATTCCAATACAAGTAGGGCCAACAATAGCAGAATCAACTTGTTAGGTATTGGATCTTAACTTTCCATATAACCTTCTCTTGGGACATCCATGGATCCATGCAATGCAAGCAATCCCATGAAGCTTTCATCAATGTGTAAAATTTCCTTACAATGATAAGCAAGTTATAGTATACGCCAATCTTGAACCCTTCCATTGCTACAAAAACTTGGAGGAGAAGTATAAAACGCTCCTTCAAATACCTAGTAATGACATATCATTCCACTCATTTTCCTATGTCGATCCAACATCACATGCTTCATCCTCAACTCCATCCACATCAACCGATCCTCCAAAATCCAAACTCAAGATCTAGGTGGTTGACAAGGGCTATGTAGAATACCAATTCAAGCAATCCTTTTACATTGGGGAGCTTCCCCATCACCAAAATCCTATGGGACCAACCAAAGGAAATAAATCATGTTCAAGTTGTCACATATGAATTCAAACCCACTATCTTCACCAAGTGGGGAGACATGAAGGATGAGGTGGTATTCAAAGAGGACCTCTCATCATGGATCTATAAAGAATAACAAGAGGAACAAGAATTGATACATCCCCTTCCTATGGATCTCAACAAGAAAGGTTCGAGAGCAAGAAATATGGGATACATTAAAAAGGTGGCCTTGGTCTACATGAACAAGGAATAATAGAATAATGCAAGAAGAACATGGGACTAGGTTATGGTTTGATAGACGTGGTTACCCCAAACACTGAAACTACCTCTTATCAAGAAATAGCTCCTTTTACCATCATTGAGACATCGGATAACTACAATCTTATTGACAACAACCTAATAATCACAAACCTATTTGAGGACTTTGGTATAAATACCATGACCTTCAAACCTACATCTGAGGACTACCATACTGAAACATGAATCAGAATGGGAGTCTTGCACCTCTAGTGACTATGACCTAGATACCCTCTAAGGCCTTGATAACTCTGATATCCTTACCTTTTCCCCATCCATATCCGCCATAAGATTTGATGATAACAATGACAACTTACCACTATTGAATTTGAATCCATTTTTTAACAAATGTTCATCGGTCGTTCAACAAACATTTGTCAGAAAATCGATGAATTGACAAAAGAATTTTTGTCACCATTTTTTCGTCAAAATTCTGACAATGAATTAAACATTGAAATAATGGCACAGATTTGTCAGTCGTCGACATCTTAAAATGAATCAGATGTTTGTCATAATATCGACAACTTTGTGTATCCATTGACGAATTATAACCAAAATGCAATTGCAATGGCTCTTCTGAAGTGTCGAAGCAACACCAGAAGTTCATTGCCATTTCAATGAAATGGGCAAGGAGTTATGACAAAGCCTTCGTCGTAGCTATAGCAACTTCATCGGACCTTTTTGGTGATTTTTTAGTGGCCTTCATCGAAATTGCAATGAAATAATGCAATTTTTTTTTTAAAAAAATTCATTGAAATGTACCATCATGGAGACTCTTGGCGATGACCACCAAAGCCAACCCATTGGTGAGAGATCAATCATCGACATAGGATAGAAAAATCACTCTGATAGTCCATGTCTTGTCGATGACTTCTGTCGGCAAGATAGATCCAATGTCACACTGATCTAACCTCTTCAGAAGTTTTAAATAGACCTACACCATGTCATCATTGAGAGATAAATCATCGACATAGGATAGAAAACTCACTTTGATAGTCCATGTCTTGTTGATGACTTTCGTCAGCAAGACAGATCAATGTCACACTGATCTGACCTCTTCAGGAGTTTTAAACACTGCTGGTTATCAACAAGACATTCTGAGGGTCTTGCCGATTAAACAAGTGTCTAAGAGTAAGTAAACAGATGGAACCTATTAATTTTCTTATTTTGGGGTTCTTTAAATCATAAAATAGATACCATCTTCTTGTGTATAATGTACTTATATTCATATTTGAATTCAAGACCAATTGTCATTGCACATTCCATTTTACTTGCACAGAGTATTCTATAAGCAATATATTGATAATTCCAAATGATTTATGGTGTTGTACAACTCTACCTATCATCACAGTTCTGTTGTTCCCCCCTAGAGAATCTTGCAAAGAAAAGTTTACAATACCAAGTCAAATAATATGAAAAAGACTTACTTCCATACAAATTAAATGATTATTCTCACAATGGAAATTGTCTAATCACAACAACAATTCCATGAAAGGTTATCCATGCTTCATAAGAGATGACTGATCATACATACAGACTATAGGATGCATAGAAAAATCATTACAATTGAGAACAACCAAGGGCTAACAAGGGAAGGAGTTAAGAAATGTCTGGATTGAAGAGAAAATGTGTAGGGAAAATGCTGAGCAGTGTCAAGAGAATAGAGCTTGTAGAACATATTCTTAACCTAATCAAGGTCTTGAACAACTTAAAAAAAATTAAAATACTAACACATACATGAGACATGTAATGAACTTCCAATATCTGCTATCTTTTTCATTATTGCAGAGGTAGGTAAAGGAGAAATAATTATAATTGTAGCACTATTCATAGTCCAGTAAATTATGTTCATAATTTGTGTTCAATGGACCTCAATTTTATCATTATACTGCCCATCTAATACCATATTTTAATATAGGGTTCAACTATCTCAGATCTAAAGAAGCACCTTCAATTAACCATTTAAAGTACTATAAAATAAGGTAAGACTTTTACTTGAGAAAGATTGGGTACACTTGTAGGATTAAAGTTCTCGCAATCATCAGGATTTATTGGCACACAGACACAACCTGCAACATATGAAGTAATGGATGACTACAAGTTAGTGAAATGGTCCTTAATATGTGACTGGTTTGCAAATTGATTGGTAGAAAATAAGGTTACAAATAGATCTACATAAAAAATTATGAGGACAATCTACTGTAATCATCAAAATAGATGAAAAGTGCAAATGAAAGAGCCAAGCTACATCTCTAGAGCCTAAAAAAGAACACATGCAAGAAACATAAAAAAAAAAAGAAAAAACCAATTTTTGGATGATTACAAAATGGCGCCTTTAGCAAGTGATTCATATGCTTTCACACCTGACAGGACATTAAGAAAATTTTAGTCTTCCTCTATGAAATTAACTAATTATAGAAAAAACCTAGAAACCAATATTATATACCTCCATGTCTAGCCGAGGGTAGGTATAAGAGAAAAAAAATTCCTCAATGCAATGCCAAAAAATATCAATGTATGTGTAGGTTTGTATTACTCAAAATATCATTTCACTGCCTAAGGAAAAATACCAAAGTGATGTTTTAAATTTCAATCTTCACATAGGCTCCCTTATTGCTACACATGCATATACAAGCATTATTCGAGCTCTAAACTATTCAAATATTAAGGATTTAATTAGCTATAAGATGGAAAGTTGTTGTTTAAACATAATCCATCATCTTTTACATATCTTTATTCACTCCTAGCACTTCAGATAAATTTGTGTAAATGAGATAGAAATGTGAATCTTTTATGACAGAAATTTCTTAAAAGGAGGGGGGAGAGAGAAAAGGGAAGGGGGAAAGAGAATGCTTGAATGTATAGCAGAGTATAAAATTTTGATCATTATAACAATGAAACAAATCTTAATTTTGAAGCATTAATATCATTTAGAACATTTATGATCAAGAATGGATGTAAGTAGACAAATTTTTGCATACCTACAGATGGTACAAAATTTCATGGTTAAGTGGAAGCCTCCCATCAACAACAAGATCCAAATATCCGTGTATCTATCTCAATCAAGCCTCTAAACCCTTCAGAGCTATCAATTTTTCCACTAACCTGTTATGCACAAAAGTCAAATTTTAGAGTTATGTCACCACTAAAAATAGAAGAAACAGAGCTTTGAAACTAAATCCACACACAACACAATGTGGTATTCATACAAAGCCATACAAACAAACTAAACTCAGAACATTGGAATGGAAACAACTTCAAATTATGATGCAGAGCATGGATTCAGGGTATAAAGAATCATTTTTCTGCCACCATAGTGAAAAGTTAGCACTTTCTTTCATCTTTGCATATTGGTTTGATGCTTCAAATGATGCATTTCTTATATTGAAAAGTGCATTACCTTATTGAGCTTCTCTTTGTTTCGAGAATAGTTTAATATTCTCTACTTAACAGGGCCAACCACGTGACGGTGGAAGCTCATTTGGCCCCTTCCCCCCCTCCTCACATCACTCTCAATTCCCCATACCCAATTATATAACATTAATCATTCATTCATCCATTAATAACATATAAAATTCATTCATTCATCCATTAATAACATATAACATTCATTCATTCATCAATTAATAAAATATATCCATTCATTAACATATAATATTCATTAATTAACATATTCACATTCATTCATTAACATATAATATTCATTCTTTCTATTTTTACATATTATCAAAAATATGGTTGTCATGATATGATTACAATCACTTTTTTTTTTGTTTCTTTTTAAAGCTAAAAAAATCTGAAGTGGAGTATCGTTTTCTAAATCATTTGTCCCCCCTTTAGTTGTTCTGCCCTCTACTCATGATCTTAATGTATGCCTATTCATCTACTCACGACGTGGACGCCGCTGCAATAAAAAAGAAATGTTAAATTGATATGTTTTATTATTATTGTTACAAGTATTTCATTAATTAAAAGAACATTAGAGTGGTTCTCTTTACATGATGGGTTCACATCATGTTCTTGAAATTTTGTTATAGACTCATGCTCAACATGCTAAACACCCTCTAAATCTTGATCTACAATTGAAACACGAAAGGTTACATTAATTAATACACCAATTGAAATTAAATATGTTTAAAAGAACATTAGAGTGGTCCTCTTTACCTAATGGGGCCACATCATGTTCTTGATCTTCTCTATCCTAATCATGCTCAACATGTTGATCACGCTCTACATGCTCCAAAGTTGAAACACGAAAGGTTACATTAATTAATAAACCAATTGCAATTAAATATGTTTAAAAGAACTTTAGAGTGGTCCTCTTTACCTGATGGGGCCACATCATGTTCCTGATCTTCTCTATCTTGATCATGCTCAACATGTTGATCATGCTCTAAAGTACCAGGATGCACACCATGACCTTCATCTGTAGGTTGTGCTCCACCCTCACCAGGCTACATTCCATTGTCATATGCAATATTATCATTGCTTGAATGTTTAAAACAAATAGGAATGTAATTACTTTATGGTGGAAATTAATATTGAATAGATTGCACAAGTATTCAATTTTAAATAAACTTTATTGAGTTTATTTACCTTTGTGTTCGATGCAGTGGAATATTGTGTTTGCCTAGTCAAGACTCTTATGCGTTCAGCCACAACTCCATAGCCTTGATGGAAGGAAATCTTCAGGTCCTCTTCTATGGGAACTCTGTTGAATTCAGAGCCCTACATTTTTGCATAAGATCATGAATTTTTCTTCTATGGTGTGATAAAACCAAAAAAAAATTAAATTTATTATTTGGATACAATATTTCATTTATTGATACTTACAATTCATGTGGCTAATTTCATATAACCACCAAAGCCAAGTTTATGTTTCCCGTGTTTTTCTAGTCTTGCCTTTGTTTCTTTTGATGTGTTGGGCAGCCTATGAAAAGTTTGAAATACGTTAGATTTTGTAAAAAGAAAGAGTAATCAGTATATAATTACATTGTTGATAGTATCACATACCTTCCTTGGCCTGCTGGTGTCTTTCCTTTTTTCTTTTCAGCCTTCTCCTTTCCATCTGACACTAGGTCCTTCCACTCCCTCTCCATAATCATGGGAGGATGCTCATACTTTTTGTTCTTATCTAAATGTGACCTATATTGGTCGCTCACATACTTTAGACAGGTACCAACTTTCTTAAAGACCTTGGTTTGGTTGAATGTTTTATCACCAAACAACACAACTAAATGGTTAATGAGCTCATCTTTTAAATTTTGATTTTGGGCATTCCACGATGTATGTATGGTGGGCCTGAAGAGCTCCAATGTAATATCACTTAGATGTTTATAAAAAATATCATTTCCTACAAAATGATCATGGGATCAATAGTTTAAAAAGAGCGATCAATAAGTAAATTTCAATTGGATTATATATAATAATAATTAAAACATTTTAAAGTACTTGGGACCTTCTCTATCTTTATGGGAACAAAATCTTCGATCACCACAAATGTGACTGGAAATGTTCTCATACTAGTAATATGGGAAGATCCAGGAAATGTTGCTAAAATATCACTAGTACTAGTGGCCTCTGCATCCCTAGGTACATGTCCTGACGCATGTTCTGGTATGTGTTCGCTGCCAAAGGGTGCACTAATGGATGCCTGCATGGTATGTGTTGCCGACATTTTAGACGACAATATAGGCACGGGTGATGGGGTCATATGATGTGATGTATGTGTAGGAAGATCAGGATGGACACTTGTACCAACCCCTACTCCTCGGGCAACACTTGCAGTACCCTAATCATGGCCAGGAGCATCATGAGGACACAAAAAATCTTGTAAAAATAACACATATTTTAGTTCATGACATAAAAGAGTACAAAATATAAAACCATGAATGAACTTATGTTATAATTAAAGACCTCATGATAGCTTACTTGCAAGTTTTGTGATCTTTCAATCAATATTTTAACCCTCTCTCTTATCTCATCTATTTGAGGCACTATGAATAACAACTTAAGTATTTCTTCATTCCATTTTTTTTGGGTCTTCCTTATCATATCGAGAGGGTTTGTTAAATAAGTGATGTCACCATCACATAATATTGACTACACCTCCCTATGGATGCTCTCGTCTACTGCTGGTGCCTTTCCCCGATCAGTCGACTGCAACAACAATATTAAAAACATTATCAAAATTAACCCAATAAACTTATGAAAAAAACATACTAATAAAAAAAAATTCTTATATCTAATTTGTACAATTATAATGAGGTAAACCTGTTGGGTAGAAGCACCTAAAGATACATCGTGATCTATGCTTTGGGCCGGAGCCTTCTCCATATGATCAATGTCCCATTCTGACAAAAAATAAATATAAAAAAACATTACCAAAATGAAACTAATAGACTTACAAAAAAAACATAAGAATAAACTGGTATATTGGAGTCATTAATTAGAGGTTGGGTAAAATGGTACATAGTACATACCACCCCCATAGTAATTGTGTTTGTAACTAAGCGATTCAAATTGTAATCAATTAGCAACTCTTCCCTTGAAATTATTGATTTTATCGCACATACGAATAGACGGATTCCCTCAAGCACCTCGAATATGCAATTGGGTTGCTTATTTGTTGACCCAGGTCATGTACTGTTTATAACCCCTGCAATATTCCCTGATGCTTTTGGCCTTCTGTCAATGTACATAGCCACTCCTTTATTTTGATCCTTATCTTTTAGCTATATATAGTTTGCTGATAGTCCATACCTACGCATACTTTGTGTATATTGAACCAGTTGCATCCAATATTTGTAACTGTAACAGGGTCCAACATACTCCATCAATTTAGTAACTTTTTTGTAATAGACCTTTATGCTTTCCATGCAAAATATGCCCAAACCATGTAATGATGATGGTGCTATTCAATATATCCTCTCGTTGACACAAAAATTAGTGTTTATTGGAGGAAGTTCCTTGGGTAACCATTGTTTCTGTAAAAGTTTGTACCTCAAGGGCACCTCGACATTGCCTATGCTCTCATCATCATAAGAAAATGACCCCCCTTCAATAAGAAAAAATTCCATGCATTTACAAAAAAAAATTATAATCTTTTGACCTCTAGTTGATCTCCCTCTTTTAGACATACTACATGTCTCACTTTCCTCTTCTCTTCCTAAATTTCCCTTGCTCAAGGAAGACAAATCTAACAAATACCTATTTGGTGGTACCTGCACTCATAAGGATGTTGGATGAAGTTCTTTCATGGTGATGTGATCCCAAGGTGACATTATGATTAATTTATTATTTCATTGCTAGAATTTCACAGGTTATAAGGTAATCAAGTCTTGATAGATTGCAAGTTATTTTTACTACCATCCAAATGTGTCCATCATAAATCAAATCTACTTAACGTTTTAACTCCCAAACTTTGTAACAAGTGTTAAATGTTACTATGGTCCACTAGTTACACAACCAAGGCCTCAAATGTATTCTCTAATTGTAACAAAAAGATTTTTTCTCTTCATTCAAGTAAATAAACTTGAAGGGAAACACCACCAAGTGGTTTATTGGACACCTACATGACTAAAAATAGCAGTAAATTTAAATTTAATTTCCATATGTCTAAGTGGTTAATGGGGAGGGAGTGTGTACTAGGCCTGGTTAAGTCATCATAAGTTTATGCTTTGGCAATAAATTTTTTTTAAGTCATCTTAAATCTTCCTATGTCCAATTGCTAGGAGAATTTTGGTATGTTTTAAGGTAGGATGATTGATGAAAGAGGCCAAAGAGCCTTTCTCCATGGTATCCAGGTACACATAGCAGTGGTCTTCTCTTATACGGTTGGACATGATTTAAATAACTTAGCTAGGAATTATTCATTTAACCTAAAGTTTTCTCATAATGCCATCATTGGAAAAGTATGATCAAATTATTCTATTATGAAGAATTGGGCTATGTGCCTCTAGTAATCACTATAAATGTTTGTAAGGATAAAATGACTAATTGCATCAGGTAGGAGAGAATCAACTTTGAGTTCTTCAAAAATTATATTCTTCTATTCATAATTTTTAAGGGTTGTGTGTGGAGAAGGTTATCACTACCAAGAAGGGAGGAGACCTTTCCTTGTGATGGAACTTCAAGATTTTGCTCTTTGTGTTCCATTTTTATCTTGCCTTATGTCTCTGGTCATCTATGGTGTTTGGGAAAATCCTAAGGCTGGGGTTTTACCTTTTTCTTTATGTAAAACCCTAGTGTTTATCTTATGCCTTGGGTGGGATCTTTTGGGCTGTTACTTTTTGGGGAGGGTTTTAAAACAACTTAAGCCCCATCGCTTCGTCTAGGCTGGGCCCCTTTTGATTTATCATTTTATTTCCTTCATCTAACTTTATTATTGGATGGTTCCGTGCTCCCTTGTTTAAAAACAACTTATGTCATTGTTTATCATTGACCTAGTGATGTCCCCTTGTTCTTTTAATAAATGTTTTATATTTTGCAGAGGGACAAGTTTGCGTGACCATAGATCAATTATCATTTGATTTTAGTCATTCCCCACCATCCTGTGATGACCCCACCACATTATTTTGGTTGATCACGATATCACGAGTGAGCACCATGTGTCTCATTTAATGAAGCTGAAGAGATGATATAAATACTTTGATACATTTATCTAGTTTTAATACATTATGTAGTGGGTTACTAAAGCATTTATGAGATGCACATGTTTCAAATCAATGGAAATGTTGTAATCTCGATAGGAAAGGTGCTTGATGGTTAATGAAAAAGCTGGTAGTTGTGTTGAATGAATAGGATTACCAATGGTTGAGATCCACGGTTGCTTACCATAGCATGATCAGAAGTTGCGAGGTCTTTATCGATCGTGATATGACGGGCGAGCGCCACATGGATTTCTTTGGCAACGCATACTATGGTGGGCCCTTATTTCCATGATGGAGATCATGTCAGTTTTTTTAAAGGCAGTCATTTGATCATCTGACCAAAGTGAAGGATCGATGACTAGTATTTTAATCTACATCAAATGCGATTGGAGCCATTTGTAAAGCGTGCGAGTAAGATTTAATGGCAGACAAGACATCTACTGGCATGATTTGATCAAAATAAAGTGACTATTATCCTACTTTTATTGTGTCACAAAGCATTCAAATGTCTTTGTGGAGCAGTCTCAAGGCCAAGGACGAAGTTATGAGTTGTTATTTCAAAGATTTGGGTTTTTGCAAACACAAAGCCGTGAGTTGATTTTTGTATCTCCTGGTTAATCTAAATTTGAATTTGGGGGAAATTTGTTGTGTGCTTTTCGGAGGGCTTGTTGATAATTTTTTTAAGGATATAGGTTAATTGAATTGTGGGAAATTGCAAGGTTCTATTCTGTAATTTCATATTTTTGTTTAGCCCTAGTTTGTTTGAAGTTTTAAATAGCAAGGAAGCCTTAGTTTACCCAAGATGGCACCGTCAAAGTAGCATTTTGGGCAGATTGATTATTTAAATAGAAACCTATATGATGATTTTCTGGATCAATTGCCCTTGTCAACAAATGATAGGAAGAATGGGTTGGTCTTGATGCGAGGAAAAACCCTAGGGGAGGGATTGGTATATAAGTGTTCTAACATAGTCGATGCTAGGGTTCCTCTTACAGGTTTAGAGATGTTCATATTGTGGTTTGGATAGAGTAAATTTCCCACCCCTTTTCGAATGGTTGGATGTATGATATGGGGAAGCTGGTGGTACTGAATGTGTTCCCTCATATAGATTTTCTTAGGGTAGTGGCTACACGATATGACCCTGTCACACGGGTGATTAGATATAATGATGGAAGAGCTCCATTAAGCATTAACAGAGAGGAATTCCGACAGGTTTTTGATCTGAGTGAGCCTAGTGTGTTCTTGGTTCCTATTAATCTTGAAGAGATGAAATGGGAATATGGGAATTTGAAATCACTTTTCAAAGTTAAGTTGCTCCCACCTCATTTGGCTAGGGTAGGAGGCTCAAGATTCCATATTAGCCCTAATGACCAAGAACCTTTCAAACTGAACTACTTTGCAAATCATTTCTTACCCACCTTTTACTCATTGTGCCAAATTTTGGGTTTTAACCCCAACACAGTGATGCCTATTGCTTACATGTTCATGGGGGTGCAAATACAACACCCTAATTTCTCAGTGATTTATGATTTTGCTTCCTTTTTGGCCAAAAAGATACATGAAGGACTATTGAAGTTGCAACAAAATGATGTAGGTACTCCATTCTTCTGGTACTCCAAGTTAATGTATATGTTCTTGTATAAGAATGTTGAATTCTTCTTTGAGAAGATGGAGTTAAGGCAGTTGGTTAATGGAGAAAGATTGCTAGTGCAGGTGTGGACTGCAAATGTATCATGTAATAGGGAGAATTCCAGTTATTTGCACTTTGACAATTGTTTTGCTTCTAGATTGAGAGCCAGGTTGATGGTAAATGTACCCAGGATTCCTGAGGAGTTGCATGATTTCCTCAGACCAAAGGGGAGGAAGCCAAAGTTGAAGGTTTTCCACAACTTGGGTGACATTATTCCATACCCAGTCAGCACTGTCTTGAGGGTGTATGGTTTTCAAGGGACCCCTCATATATTTCCATACAATGTGCCACTAAGAGTGGGATTTGTAGAGGTTATGTGGCAGATTGGTTGTATCCATGAAGACAACCTTACTGGGAAAGGTAAAGGAAAAAATTTCCCAGACTATACTGTGGTGTCAGATTTTTTTTTTCAAAAGGAGGTTGGGTACACTTTGGGAATTTTTTTGAAGAATACCATTTGAGGTGTGGTCCCAAGCGACAACATGATCCTGATGGATTCTTTGCTCTTTTTAGACAAAGGATAAAAGGTGGTAAGTTTGTGCATGAGTTCAACTTCCCTATGGACTTGACTAGAAATGAGTTTGACCTAAGTAGGCAAGAGTTGAACAAGGAGAAATGGATAGCTTATGACAAGCTATTGGCCATTGTGCACAAAATGGATCCAAAGTATGATCCATTGATGGAGTTCAGTCCACATCATAAGAAAATTGACTTTTTGAAGGACAACTTCAAAGAAATCATGGGTACCTTGATGACCAAGAAGGTAAACCTGGAGTTAGATATGGGCATACAGAAGCAAGATACTAGGCCAATTGAAATGAGGCCAACCTACCAACCTACAAGGAAAAAGCCTATTTACAAGAGGAAAAGAAATGATAGCAGTGATGAGGAAGAAGAGGATAGAAAAGGAAAACAGATAATGAAATTTCTTGCACAACCAAATCTAAAGATCAAAATTCCTAGGGAAATTAAGATTATTGATTTGGAATCATCACCTGAGAGTAGTCCCTCACCACCACCATTAGAGCCAAGCCCTAAGAGGCAAAAGATTGAACAATCACAAGAAGATTTGGTGAGTGAAATTGTTGTCACTGACCAGGACATGCAGATGGGTATGCCTTCCCCTCCCACGATGGCTAAATTGACTCTCTCTGATCTAGATATGAAAGGAAAATGTGTGCAAGATGAAAGAATAGAAGCATGTAAGGAATTTCTTGATGATAATCTATTTGTTAAAACTCTAGTCTTCTTGCAACTAGTATGGAGAATGAAATTGGAAGAATATTAGGATAAATGTAAGAGAAGAAGAGAATTGAGACCTGACAGGTCGGACCAGGAGAATGATGATGAAGTGAGAGCTGAATTAATGGAAGAATTCAAGAGCATCACTCCTGAGGAGGGGAGAAAATTGGTAAATCAAGCTGGTGTCTTGATTTTTCCTGAGTGGGACATTGTAGATGTTGTAGCTTTTAACACTATTTTCAAGTCCAAATAGCCCTTGTGAGATTTTGAAGAAGAGGTCAAGGAAGCATTGCAAGATTTTTCCTTTAGTGAAGAATATGAGACCTTGGAAATTTGGGCTTTGGCCCCTCAAGGGAGAAAGCCAAATGTTACTGATATTAACCCAATTTTAAGAGGAGGGTTGATAATAAAGAGAGCTTCAGAGACCTCAACCACAAAGGCCACTAATTTGACTATAAATGTGGCCAAATTGGCCCAAAAGACTATTGAAAGAGAGGAGGCTGAAAAGAAAAGCCTAATGGAGAAGTACAGTTTCATAATTGGGGAATATAGCAAGATGCAACAAAGGAATGTTGAGTTGCAGATTGAGGTGGATAGATTAAAGTACAAGCAGATTGGGGAGACATCAAATGCTCTAGGGATTAGAACATCTCCTTCCACATCAGGGTTAGTACCTCCTCCATCTCCCATTGTTTCTACATCAGGCCCCCCAGCCAAAATCCTTCCCTCAACCCTACTTTGGAGCTAATTGATGAAGAAATAGAATGCTCTATTGATCCTACAAAGAAACAACTTATGCACAAAATTGCAGAGTTACATGCATCCTTGAAGGAAAGTGAGGAGGGAGTACTTTTAAAGCAAAGGGAGGTTGTTAATACTATATCGAGGCATTTGAATGAGAAATTTGATGACAGATTGTCATATGTGTATTCTTTATATTCTTTATTATTAGATGCTATAAAAAATATTGATAGGGATTAGGAGGTAGTAGTACCATTAATTGAAAATTGGATCCCTAGGGCCAATGATTTAGACATAATGTATAAAGCCTCAAGGTTTGATATAAATAATAGGCCCAAGTCATTAAAGCCTACTCAAGTGCTAGTTAAGTCATTGCAAGGTTTTCAGACCTTACCAGATGACTTGAGTAGGAAGATCAGAGAGTTCGTGAAGAACTTTGATGATTGGAGCAACACATTGTTACTTGAAATAATTGATGAGCAGGGAAATATCAGGTGATGCCTACAGTGGTAGGATTGGGAAAATGAGGTCATCAATGATCAAATTAGATTAATTTGTGATGACTCAGATTATGATTTGTTGGTGAGCTGTATGGACAAAATCATTAGCACCATCTCATTCTTGGAGTCTTTTGAAAGAGAAGTGAATCAGGTGGCAGTTAAGTACAAACCTTATAGTGTCAAGGTGAATGAGGTGATCAATTTTGATTGGCCAACTGATGAAGAGTACCAGAAATGGGTAAATGTATATTTAACTGAGGAAGAGTGAAAAGGAGTAGGCTTCTAATGGTTGACAAATTAGCTGTTGCAGTTACAACATATTCCAGTTTTATTTTTTGGTGACAGTCTAGGTGTGGAATTATTGAAGTTTTTTGTTGCCGCATCAACCATTCTTAGTGGGCACAATGAACACGAATATTCTTTAGGGAGATTGTTGTTGTAACAATTTTTTGGAATATCACAAGGTGGTCCAATTAGCTAGTGACACGTGTGCTTTTTGGCCCGATGCTTGTTTGCTCCTTCTTTTTCTATAAGAAGGATTTCAAGGCCAGAAGTACGTGTTAGCAAGTTAGATATTTTTGGTCGAGTCTAGATGAAGTTGCAGAGAAAATTGTAAAGTATGATGGTTTTAGGGAAAATGCAATTTAGGTTTTGAGTCATTCTATAGTAAGTTTTGAATTCATGGGGATTTGATGTTTTATGATAGTACTCGCATTTGAATTGATATTATTATTTCGAACTCATGCCTCTCCATTGTACAAGCATATCTGAATTTTGAATAAAATGATCAAGGGTTGTTTCATTCATCTCATTGTTGTGGTGTGTGTGATTCTTGTTTTAGCTTTAATTCAAGGAATTAATTAAAATGCTTGAATGGGATTGTAGGTGGATATGTTATGTATAAGGATTTGATAAGTAGATTGGGATAGAATACATATTGATGAGATTGTAAAGAGATGTTATCAAGGATCTTATATGTTATGTGTTAAATTTGTCATAAACCCTTAGATGATTATAAATTTGACTCCTCTAATGGATATATGGCACTAATCTAAGTTTTACTTATTCGTATGGTTTAATATTTTTTTCCTTTACCTAGAGCTTGCTACAAATTGCAAATCAATGACTATCTTATACTGTGAAATGTTGTTGTAGTTATCTCATGCTCCAAATAGTTGATATTATTGATAAACAACCAATTCTATTCGGTATTATCCTATTATGTTGAGCTATTAAATGAGATTATCTATTGTTGTTAATTTTTATGATGATGGTGCAGAGGTTGTAAACGCATTAAGGGATCACCCTCCGGGTCTTGCGAGCCCAAAGTGTAGGAGGTCTTTCAAATCCTTGTCAATTGGTCCAAGTCCTTCGAGCTGCCCTTTATTGGAATTGGAAATTCCATAGGTAGATTAGAAGATCAACCTGCTTACCTTAAAAACAACCAACACCTTGCATATGTTTGTGGTGGAGGTATTAAAGAAGAATTGTATGCCTCTATTTTCATTCATTAGATCTACCTTAGCCTAGCATATACTTGGGCTGAGTCTACAATTGCTTTAGACTCATGCGATGAAGGCCATGTGTGATGAAATCCTAGACCTCAACCAAGATGTGGGTAGATTATGGGAGTTTTTCCAAGACCTGAGGTTGGTCGATAAAAATGTGAAAGACTAAGCTATTTTATTTTTTCTGTGTTATCTTATACCATTTTATGAGAATGGGGTTGCCAATGTACGAGAAGATCTTTGGAAACTAGGCATGAAAATTGTAGGTTGAAGAGAATGGGGGTGCCAAATTTATAGTACTCATTTCCCCTTGGTCATCATTTTTCCTTGAGTGCCCTCAACCTCATCCTCGACACTAGTATTGACCTTGTTTTTACTCCTCCAAACTCTTTCTCGGTGCTGATATTGACCTTGTTTTCACTCCTCCAAACTCTTCGTCGACACTGGTATTGACCTTGTTTTAACTCCAAACTCTTCCTCGGCGCTGGCATTGACCTTGTTCTCACTACTCCAAAATCTTCCTCGGCACTAGTATTGACCTTTCACTTCTCCAATTGACAAGCTACAACTTGGTTTTGTTAGGTTTTACAGTATGTTAATTAAATTGAAAATTTTGGCACCATTTAGCTAGGTTTTAATATTCTACAATATAGTTAAGTATATATTAGCTATATTTTACATAATAAATAATATAATTATTCAACTTATTATAATTATATATTATATTCTTTAAAAAAATTATTAAATACATATAAAATTATTATAATTAATAATTAATAATAAGTATACTTTTATGTAATACAAAATATAATTAATATAATATATATTTAATATAATATTTATTAATATGAGAGAGAGAAACTAAATTTTGATTGGTTATTTCATGTCAAGAATCCAAGGATGGCATGTTTCCTTGGGGAGTTATGCTCAAGGTAGCATGCCATTTGATTAAAGATATGATAATTATCCTTTAAGACCTCTTCAATGTACCCATTTCACACTTAAGGAGACAAAGATAAATATAGGGAAGAAAATATAGAGAGAGAGGGAGATAATGACAAACATACAAATAGAAAGGGAGACAAAGAGATAGAGAGAGGTAGAGAGATAAAGAGATAAGGATGAATAGATAGAGATATAGGGAGGGTGATTGATATATCTCTCCCTGTCGCTCTCTATATCTCTATATCTCCCACACTATCTATGTCTCTCCTCTTCCCCCTCTATCTATTGAGCTATCTCTCCCTCTCCCCCCCTTTCTCTCTCATTCACTCCATATCTACCTCCATCTCTCCTACTCTATATCTCTATCTCTATTTCTCTTTTTATCTCCCTCTCACTCCTCTCTCTATATATTTCTATCTATATCCTTTTCTCTCCCTCCCCCTCTCT